>AP027109.1:21373232-21973232 GCA_028142955.1 Pinctada fucata
ACATTTTGTAGGTATGAGGTACTCATGCATGGTACCCTTCAAGTGAAGGAATTTTGTCAAGATATCCACTTTTGGATTTTTAAGGAATATTTTTTAAGATTGTACATAGGTATAGTGTATGTTTTCCATGCCCAATGGACCCATGGGGAGTGGCTCCAAACCCCGGCGGGACCCCAACAAAAATTTTTCTTCCCTTATTAGCTCACCTGAGCCAAAGGCTCTAGTGAGCTATTGTCATAGCGATCCGTCCGGCGTCCGTCGTCCGTCGTGTGTCGTGTGTCGTGTGTCTGTCGTAAACTTTTCACATTTTCGACTTCTTCTCAAGAATGGCTAAAGGGATTTTGATGAAACTTGGTAGGTATAAAGTACTAATGGTCCCCTACAAGTGTTGTTGTTTTTCGTCCGGATCCCTCAACAGGTGGCGCCACCACAGGCAAAAGTAGGTCACGGGGGGTACCCTCCTTTGACAAACTTCTTCTTCAGAACGGAAGCACGTATCGACAAACCGAAAGCATCAGGATGATCTAGAGAGATGTCTTAAGAAGTGTTGTTATTTTTGGTTCCACTCCGAACTCAAATTTTTGACGCTTTTTTGACGTCTCTTCGGACTTAGTCAGAAATGCAAATTTTTGCACTATTTCTTTAAATAACTCAATAAGTGTATGATCTTACACACTCATTTACTGCATATTTATCATATCTAACTTAATTATTGCTTTGATATGTATTTTATGCTTAAATTTTATTTTTTTGATTTTTTATGAATTTTTTTCTTATGTAAAAAGGAAGGGGGGGGGGTTGATTTTCATACATTTTCTGCTTCTTTTCTATAACCACTCTTCAGATTGTCATGACATTTTGTAGGTATGAGGTACTCATGCATGGTACCCTTCAAGTGAAGGAATTTTGTCAAGATATCCACTTTTGGATTTTTAAGGAATATTTTTTAAGATTGTACATAGGTATAGTGTATGTTTTCCATGCCCAATGGACCCATGGGGAGTGGCTCCAAACCCCGGCGGGACCCCAACAAAAATTTTTCTTCCCTTATTAGCTCACCTGAGCCAAAGGCTCTAGTGAGCTATTGTCATAGCGATCCGTCCGGCGTCCGTCGTCCGTCGTGTGTCGTGTGTCGTGTGTCTGTCGTAAACTTTTCACATTTTCGACTTCTTCTCAAGAATGGCTAAAGGGATTTTGATGAAACTTGGTAGGTATAAAGTACTAATGGTCCCCTACAAGTGTTGTTGTTTTTCGTCCGGATCCCTCAACAGGTGGCGCCACCACAGGCAAAAGTAGGTCACGGGGGGTACCCTCCTTTGACAAACTTCTTCTTCAGAACGGAAGCACGTATCGACAAACCGAAAGCATCAGGATGATCTAGAGAGATGTCTTAAGAAGTGTTGTTATTTTTGGTTCCACTCCGAACTCAAATTTTTGACGCTTTTTTGACGTCTCTTCGGACTTAGTCAGAAATGCAAATTTTTGCACTATTTCTTTAAATAACTCAATAAGTGTATGATCTTACACACTCATTTACTGCATATTTATCATATCTAACTTAATTATTGCTTTGATATGTATTTTATGCTTAAATTTTATTTTTTTGATTTTTTATGAATTTTTTTCTTATGTAAAAAGGAAGGGGGGGGGGTTGATTTTCATACATTTTCTGCTTCTTTTCTATAACCACTCTTCAGATTGTCATGACATTTTGTAGGTATGAGGTACTCATGCATGGTACCCTTCAAGTGAAGGAATTTTGTCAAGATATCCACTTTTGGATTTTTAAGGAATATTTTTTAAGATTGTACATAGGTATAGTGTATGTTTTCCATGCCCAATGGACCCATGGGGAGTGGCTCCAAACCCCGGCGGGACCCCAACAAAAATTTTTCTTCCCTTATTAGCTCACCTGAGCCAAAGGCTCTAGTGAGCTATTGTCATAGCGATCCGTCCGGCGTCCGTCGTCCGTCGTGTGTCGTGTGTCGTGTGTCTGTCGTAAACTTTTCACATTTTCGACTTCTTCTCAAGAATGGCTAAAGGGATTTTGATGAAACTTGGTAGGTATAAAGTACTAATGGTCCCCTACAAGTGTTGTTGTTTTTCGTCCGGATCCCTCAACAGGTGGCGCCACCACAGGCAAAAGTAGGTCACGGGGGGTACCCTCCTTTGACAAACTTCTTCTTCAGAACGGAAGCACGTATCGACAAACCGAAAGCATCAGGATGATCTAGAGAGATGTCTTCAGAAGTGTTGTTATTTTTGGTTCCACTCCGAACTCAAATTTTTGACGCTTTTTTGACGTCTCTTCGGACTTAGTCAGAAATGCAAATTTTTGCACTATTTCTTTAAATAACTCAATAAGTGTATGATCTTACACACTCATTTACTGCATATTTATCATATCTAACTTAATTATTGCTTTGATATGTATTTTATGCTTAAATTTTATTTTTTTGATTTTTTATGAATTTTTTTCTTATGTAAAAAGGAAGGGGGGGGGGGGTTGATTTTCATACATTTTCTGCTTCTTTTCTATAACCACTCTTCAGATTGTCATGACATTTTGTAGGTATGAGGTACTCATGCATGGTACCCTTCAAGTGAAGGAATTTTGTCAAGATATCCACTTTTGGATTTTTAAGGAATATTTTTTAAGATTGTACATAGGTATAGTGTATGTTTTCCATGCCCAATGGACCCATGGGGAGTGGCTCCAAACCCCGGCGGGACCCCAACAAAAATTTTTCTTCCCTTATTAGCTCACCTGAGCCAAAGGCTCTAGTGAGCTATTGTCATAGCGATCCGTCCGGCGTCCGTCGTCCGTCGTGTGTCGTGTGTCGTGTGTCTGTCGTAAACTTTTCACATTTTCGACTTCTTCTCAAGAATGGCTAAAGGGATTTTGATGAAACTTGGTAGGTATAAAGTACTAATGGTCCCCTACAAGTGTTGTTGTTTTTCGTCCGGATCCCTCAACAGGTGGCGCCACCACAGGCAAAAGTAGGTCACGGGGGGTACCCTCCTTTGACAAACTTCTTCTTCAGAACGGAAGCACGTATCGACAAACCGAAAGCATCAGGATGATCTAGAGAGATGTCTTAAGAAGTGTTGTTATTTTTGGTTCCACTCCGAACTCAAATTTTTGACGCTTTTTTGACGTCTCTTCGGACTTAGTCAGAAATGCAAATTTTTGCACTATTTCTTTAAATAACTCAATAAGTGTATGATCTTACACACTCATTTACTGCATATTTATCATATCTAACTTAATTATTGCTTTGATATGTATTTTATGCTTAAATTTTATTTTTTTGATTTTTTATGATTTTTTTTCTTATGTAAAAAGGAAGGGGGGGGGGGGGTTGATTTTCATACATTTTCTGCTTCTTTTCTATAACCACTCTTCAGATTGTCATGACATTTTGTAGGTATGAGGTACTCATGCATGGTACCCTTCAAGTGAAGGAATTTTGTCAAGATATCCACTTTTGGATTTTTAAGGAATATTTTTTAAGATTGTACATAGGTATAGTGTATGTTTTCCATGCCCAATGGACCCATGGGGAGTGGCTCCAAACCCCGGCGGGACCCCAACAAAAATTTTTCTTCCCTTATTAGCTCACCTGAGCCAAAGGCTCTAGTGAGCTATTGTCATAGCGATCCGTCCGGCGTCCGTCGTCCGTCGTGTGTCGTGTGTCGTGTGTCTGTCGTAAACTTTTCACATTTTCGACTTCTTCTCAAGAATGGCTAAAGGGATTTTGATGAAACTTGGTAGGTATAAAGTACTAATGGTCCCCTACAAGTGTTGTTGTTTTTCGTCCGGATCCCTCAACAGGTGGCGCCACCACAGGCAAAAGTAGGTCACGGGGGGTACCCTCCTTTGACAAACTTCTTCTTCAGAACGGAAGCACGTATCGACAAACCGAAAGCATCAGGATGATCTAGAGAGATGTCTTAAGAAGTGTTGTTATTTTTGGTTCCACTCCGAACTCAAATTTTTGACGCTTTTTTGACGTCTCTTCGGACTTAGTCAGAAATGCAAATTTTTGCACTATTTCTTTAAATAACTCAATAAGTGTATGATCTTACACACTCATTTACTGCATATTTATCATATCTAACTTAATTATTGCTTTGATATGTATTTTATGCTTAAATTTTATTTTTTTGATTTTTTATGAATTTTTTTCTTATGTAAAAAGGAAGGGGGGGGGGGGGGTTGATTTTCATACATTTTCTGCTTCTTTTCTATAACCACTCTTCAGATTGTCATGACATTTTGTAGGTATGAGGTACTCATGCATGGTACCCTTCAAGTGAAGGAATTTTGTCAAGATATCCACTTTTGGATTTTTAAGGAATATTTTTTAAGATTGTACATAGGTATAGTGTATGTTTTCCATGCCCAATGGACCCATGGGGAGTGGCTCCAAACCCCGGCGGGACCCCAACAAAAATTTTTCTTCCCTTATTAGCTCACCTGAGCCAAAGGCTCTAGTGAGCTATTGTCATAGCGATCCGTCCGGCGTCCGTCGTCCGTCGTGTGTCGTGTGTCGTGTGTCTGTCGTAAACTTTTCACATTTTCGACTTCTTCTCAAGAATGGCTAAAGGGATTTTGATGAAACTTGGTAGGTATAAAGTACTAATGGTCCCCTACAAGTGTTGTTGTTTTTCGTCCGGATCCCTCAACAGGTGGCGCCACCACAGGCAAAAGTAGGTCACGGGGGGTACCCTCCTTTGACAAACTTCTTCTTCAGAACGGAAGCACGTATCGACAAACCGAAAGCATCAGGATGATCTAGAGAGATGTCTTAAGAAGTGTTGTTATTTTTGGTTCCACTCCGAACTCAAATTTTTGACGCTTTTTTGACGTCTCTTCGGACTTAGTCAGAAATGCAAATTTTTGCACTATTTCTTTAAATAACTCAATAAGTGTATGATCTTACACACTCATTTACTGCATATTTATCATATCTAACTTAATTATTGCTTTGATATGTATTTTATGCTTAAATTTTATTTTTTTGATTTTTTATGAATTTTTTTCTTATGTAAAAAGGAAGGGGGGGGGGGGGGGTTGATTTTCATACATTTTCTGCTTCTTTTCTATAACCACTCTTCAGATTGTCATGACATTTTGTAGGTATGAGGTACTCATGCATGGTACCCTTCAAGTGAAGGAATTTTGTCAAGATATCCACTTTTGGATTTTTAAGGAATATTTTTTAAGATTGTACATAGGTATAGTGTATGTTTTCCATGCCCAATGGACCCATGGGGAGTGGCTCCAAACCCCGGCGGGACCCCAACAAAAATTTTTCTTCCCTTATTAGCTCACCTGAGCCAAAGGCTCTAGTGAGCTATTGTCATAGCGATCCGTCCGGCGTCCGTCGTCCGTCGTGTGTCGTGTGTCGTGTGTCTGTCGTAAACTTTTCACATTTTCGACTTCTTCTCAAGAATGGCTAAAGGGATTTTGATGAAACTTGGTAGGTATAAAGTACTAATGGTCCCCTACAAGTGTTGTTGTTTTTCGTCCGGATCCCTCAACAGGTGGCGCCACCACAGGCAAAAGTAGGTCACGGGGGGTACCCTCCTTTGACAAACTTCTTCTTCAGAACGGAAGCACGTATCGACAAACCGAAAGCATCAGGATGATCTAGAGAGATGTCTTAAGAAGTGTTGTTATTTTTGGTTCCACTCCGAACTCAAATTTTTGACGCTTTTTTGACGTCTCTTCGGACTTAGTCAGAAATGCAAATTTTTGCACTATTTCTTTAAATAACTCAATAAGTGTATGATCTTACACACTCATTTACTGCATATTTATCATATCTAACTTAATTATTGCTTTGATATGTATTTTATGCTTAAATTTTATTTTTTTGATTTTTTATGAATTTTTTTCTTATGTAAAAAGGAAGGGGGGGGGGTTGATTTTCATACATTTTCTGCTTCTTTTCTATAACCACTCTTCAGATTGTCATGACATTTTGTAGGTATGAGGTACTCATGCATGGTACCCTTCAAGTGAAGGAATTTTGTCAAGATATCCACTTTTGGATTTTTAAGGAATATTTTTTAAGATTGTACATAGGTATAGTGTATGTTTTCCATGCCCAATGGACCCATGGGGAGTGGCTCCAAACCCCGGCGGGACCCCAACAAAAATTTTTCTTCCCTTATTAGCTCACCTGAGCCAAAGGCTCTAGTGAGCTATTGTCATAGCGATCCGTCCGGCGTCCGTCGTCCGTCGTGTGTCGTGTGTCGTGTGTCTGTCGTAAACTTTTCACATTTTCGACTTCTTCTCAAGAATGGCTAAAGGGATTTTGATGAAACTTGGTAGGTATAAAGTACTAATGGTCCCCTACAAGTGTTGTTGTTTTTCGTCCGGATCCCTCAACAGGTGGCGCCACCACAGGCAAAAGTAGGTCACGGGGGGTACCCTCCTTTGACAAACTTCTTCTTCAGAACGGAAGCACGTATCGACAAACCGAAAGCATCAGGATGATCTAGAGAGATGTCTTAAGAAGTGTTGTTATTTTTGGTTCCACTCCGAACTCAAATTTTTGACGCTTTTTTGACGTCTCTTCGGACTTAGTCAGAAATGCAAATTTTTGCACTATTTCTTTAAATAACTCAATAAGTGTATGATCTTACACACTCATTTACTGCATATTTATCATATCTAACTTAATTATTGCTTTGATATGTATTTTATGCTTAAATTTTATTTTTTTGATTTTTTATGAATTTTTTTCTTATGTAAAAAGGAAGGGGGGGGGGGTTGATTTTCATACATTTTCTGCTTCTTTTCTATAACCACTCTTCAGATTGTCATGACATTTTGTAGGTATGAGGTACTCATGCATGGTACCCTTCAAGTGAAGGAATTTTGTCAAGATATCCACTTTTGGATTTTTAAGGAATATTTTTTAAGATTGTACATAGGTATAGTGTATGTTTTCCATGCCCAATGGACCCATGGGGAGTGGCTCCAAACCCCGGCGGGACCCCAACAAAAATTTTTCTTCCCTTATTAGCTCACCTGAGCCAAAGGCTCTAGTGAGCTATTGTCATAGCGATCCGTCCGTCGTCCGTCGTGTGTCGTGTGTCGTGTGTCTGTCGTAAACTTTTCACATTTTCGACTTCTTCTCAAGAATGGCTAAAGGGATTTTGATGAAACTTGGTAGGTATAAAGTACTAATGGTCCCCTACAAGTGTTGTTGTTTTTCGTCCGGATCCCTCAACAGGTGGCGCCACCACAGGCAAAAGTAGGTCACGGGGGGTACCCTCCTTTGACAAACTTCTTCTTCAGAACAGAAGCACGTATCGACAAACCGAAAGCATCAGGATGATCTAGAGAGATGTCTTAAGAAGTGTTGTTATTTTTGGTTCCACTCCGAACTCAAATTTTTGACGCTTTTTTGACGTCTCTTCGGACTTAGTCAGAAATGCAAATTTTTGCACTATTTCTTTAAATAACTCAATAAGTGTATGATCTTACACACTCATTTACTGCATATTTATCATATCTAACTTAATTATTGCTTTGATATGTATTTTATGCTTAAATTTTATTTTTTTGATTTTTTATGAATTTTTTTCTTATGTAAAAAGGAAGGGGGGGGGGTTGATTTTCATACATTTTCTGCTTCTTTTCTATAACCACTCTTCAGATTGTCATGACATTTTGTAGGTATGAGGTACTCATGCATGGTACCCTTCAAGTGAAGGAATTTTGTCAAGATATCCACTTTTGGATTTTTAAGGAATATTTTTTAAGATTGTACATAGGTATAGTGTATGTTTTCCATGCCCAATGGACCCATGGGGAGTGGCTCCAAACCCCGGCGGGACCCCAACAAAAATTTTTCTTCCCTTATTAGCTCACCTGAGCCAAAGGCTCTAGTGAGCTATTGTCATAGCGATCCGTCCGGCGTCCGTCGTCCGTCGTGTGTCGTGTGTCGTGTGTCTGTCGTAAACTTTTCACATTTTCGACTTCTTCTCAAGAATGGCTAAAGGGATTTTGATGAAACTTGGTAGGTATAAAGTACTAATGGTCCCCTACAAGTGTTGTTGTTTTTCGTCCGGATCCCTCAACAGGTGGCGCCACCACAGGCAAAAGTAGGTCACGGGGGGTACCCTCCTTTGACAAACTTCTTCTTCAGAACGGAAGCACGTATCGACAAACCGAAAGCATCAGGATGATCTAGAGAGATGTCTTAAGAAGTGTTGTTATTTTTGGTTCCACTCCAAACTCAAATTTTTGACGCTTTTTTGACGTCTCTTCGGACTTAGTCAGAAATGCAAATTTTTGCACTATTTCTTTAAATAAATCAATAAGTGTATGATCTTACACACTCATTTACTGCATATTTATCATATCTAACTTACTTTTTTTCTTAGATTGTCATGAAACTTGGTAGGTATGAGGTACTCATGGTTCCCTACAAGTGAAAGAATTTTGTCAAGATATCCTCTTTTGGATTTTTACGGAAAAACATTCATAGGTACAATGTAGGTTTTCCATGCCCAATGAACCCAAGAGTAGTGGTTCAAACCCTGGCAGGACCCCACTTTTGCACTTTTTTTTCTCCTTTTTTTTATATTTATCGTTAGAACAGAAAGTATGAAAGAATTCTGTCAAAATATCAACTTTTAGATTTTTCATGATTTTTTAAACAGACAAGCTAGTTTGGCTTTGTGTACTTATTTTCGTACGTCGAAATAACTCAGGCACATATGCAATCAAATATATACTCTGAATTTATTTTTGAGATGTTGACTTTTTCCATACATGCATATTATATAACAATTTCCCTATATAATGATTATTTTCTCCGCTTTATTTTTGTATCTATGGTAAACAAAGTCGCCATATATCTTGTGTTACAGATTTGATTGGTTAATTCCTCCACGCCCATTTAATAGTCACGGTGGGTAATCTCGCAACGCAGAACACTAGGTTTATCTAAACTTTCGTGTATTACAAATTATTTTTCACAAAAAGGGGAATGTGATGCAGTGTAAGGATGCCTTAGATACAAGTTTTATCGAAAGTAAGAGAGGTAATTTGCTTTTATAAAGCCGAAAATCTATCGGCATGATTGGTGTAGATGAAAGTGAAAGTAGAACGCCGATCGTGTTTGTGCATTATAAAAAGCTATAATATCCACCTTATTTTGGATACAACTCATAGTTAGGGCGTTGTTACACTGCATCACATTTTCCTTTTTGTAATAAATTATCTATTTTGCGCAAAAATATAGAAAAATAAATTGTTCTGCGTTGCGAGATTACCCACCGTGTTAGTACTGTACACGTGCACATGCAGATTAATTTCAGGAGATTAATAGATGATCTATCGTGCAAACAAAATAGTACTGCCGGTATTTAATAGATTTTATTTAATGTGCATATACTGGGAACACTTTCATGCTTGTTATTATTCATGTACTTGGAACAATTCCATGCTTGTCATCATTTATAAACTTAGCTCGAATTTCCTTTGTCTTAGACTCTCTTAGATGAATTGTATACGGACTGATTTCTTGAAGAAACATCTAATGAGTAATCCCTTCCCGAGGATTTTGAGAATGTATAGGACATTTGATATATCTGAAATTCTTGAAAACAAATGAGTAATTAATTTCTTCCCGAGGATTTTGAGAATGTATAGGACATTTGATATATCTAAATTCTTGAAAACAAATAATTCAGTTCAGAGTTCTTGAAATCTTTCAATGAAATGTTGGACCACAGGAAGCTGTTGTTTTAAAAGAGGAAATAAATTATGATTCACAAACTTAAGCCACTGTGTTCGACATCTTGTATGTATACAACATTTCTAAAGATGAACACAAGAGCTAGGCTTTGAAGGTCGTGAATAATAAAACATTTTCTCTCATAAAACGACAGGTTCCTGTGGTCAGACATTTGGGAATTTTTATCTGTCCAAATAATAGATAGAACATGAGTTTTTATCGGACCAAATGATTTTTTATCAGCAAATCCGATGCAGCTGATACTTTTCATGAACTCTGTCAGCTAATAATTTGTCCATGTAACAGTCCTATCACGAGGCGAAACATAGTTAACAGTAAATAACGATGTGGTAGGTCTGCTAGTTGGACAAGCTTTGGGCCTATTAATTTGTTTCCCTAAAAGCAGCATACACCAGAGTATTAAGTTTATTTCATTGTTTTATTCTTTTTGTCTGTTTCTTCATCACTTGCTGCACATTAATGTGGAATTTTACAAAATGATTTTTTTGATGTTGAATAATTGAACTATACACTAGCTGGGCATATGACTTTGGATCACATTATCCGTCTATTCAAATCAGTAAAAAAGATAATGTTTTGAAATGTTACTATTTCTTCTTGTTTGTACTTTTAAAGGCTGTAAAAAAAAATCTTGTCTGCATCCGGCAAAAATCTTTTTAGAAAGAATGTAGGCTCAAATCGTGATACTGGCACTATCAATTTTACGTCTTATTCAATATCAGTATGTCAATTAGAGCATCCATGGGTATCAGGTGAGCGTTGTGCCCTTCTGGGGCTCTTGTTTTGATATATAACATGCGGTAATATGATTAAAAGAAATTCAGGGGAATATTTTGCTTTTAGCCAACAATTGTTTGATTTTGGTGTGAATTAATCATTCAAGTCAAATCGTGTAGATTCGTTTTATCTCGGCTATTAAAAACATAAAGACGTTCGAAAATGCGTAATAAGCTCTGTACGGTACACTAGAGTGTTTTAATCAAATTTTAAGAGCTGATGCCTCGATGGCAGCCATTTTACCAGGCTATTTTCACTTGTCGTGTCATGCCATCACGTGATGAAAATGAGCCAATTCATCGCCTGGGTCTACCAAAACAAGTTGGCCCATGGTTCTCAGGTGAGCGATGTGGCCCCTGGGTCTCTTGTTTTCACCTTGACATTGGAGGCCTTGATCATAACTCTTAAATGGTAAGTGATAGGGCTTTCATATTAAAATACATGTGTACTCATTGTTTCGTGACCTTTTCATTGGTACAAAAATATACCTTTTGTCCTTTATGACCTACATTACCGCTGATGCCGATAGGGGTATTCGTGTTTCATAAACGTATCTTTTCATTATGTATGTCTACCACTTCTTGGTGTGAAAGCAAAGGGACATAATTTTGACAATTGACTGTCACTTAAAAATGTCAATCTTGGGTGTTAATTTGAGTGTTTTCATATTTCACAAATTCTTTATTCTTTGTGACAATGGCAGTGTTCTTTTTACCATCAATGTGACCTTAGCCTATATAGTTTGATAAGCATTTGACCTTTGACATCAGAGTACCATAGCGACTAGGGTGCCATATTTCACACGTATATTTCTTTGTGACAAGAACTTCTTTTAAAATTAGTCAAGGCAATTAGACAAGAACAGACAATAAACAAGAACAGACAAACAAGAACTGCCAATAAACAAGAACTGACAACAGACCATAGACAAGAACTGACAATGTTCAGACAATAGACAAGAACTGACAACAGACAATAGACAGGAACTGACAATAGACAAGAACTGACAATAGACAAGAACAGATATAAACAAGAACTGACAACAGACAATAGGCAAGAACTGACAATGTTCAAACAATAGACAGGAACTGACAGCAGACAATAGACAGGAACTGCTAACAGACATAGACAGGAATTGACAACAGACAATAGACAGGAACAGACATTAGACAAGAACTGACAATTGACAAGAACTGCCAACAAACAAGAACTGACAACAGTCAATAGACAAGAACTGACAACATTCAGACAATAGACAGGAACTGACAACAGACAATAAACAGAAACAGACAATAGACAAGAGCTGACAACATACAATAACTGACAACAGACAATGGACAAGAACTGACAACAAACAATAGACAGGAACTGACATCAGACAATAGACAAGAACAGACAATAGACAAGAACTGACAATAGACAAGACTTGACAACAGACACTAGACAAGGCTTGACAATAGACAAGAACTGACAACAGACAATAGACAAGAACAGACAATAGACAAGAACTGACAACAGACAATAAACAAGAACTGACAACAGACAATAGAGACAAGAACTGACAATATATAGACAAAACTTTCTTGAATATCATCGGAGCTAGGTCATAAAATAAAGATTGAATTACGCTACCTTAGTCATGCAAAGAACTTTGATGTTGTTTAATTTCAATTTTTAATTTATTTGTTTATTTTTCTATTTTTTTTTTACATCGCACAAGCGGCAGCTGGTTTGCTTCCTTATTTAACATTTTTGTTATTTTAGCTGAATTCTACCATTATCGATGTAAGTATTTTACTGAAAGGTGCCTTTATAAGACTACCTATAGGCTTGCTTGCTATGCTTTTCTTTTAGACAATTCAATATCTTTCCAGGAAATCTTTGTGTCTTTCCGAAATTCTAAACATTTTTCTTCAATACGGAGATGTCACATCCTTATTGTCGAGAAATCTTAGATGGCCAGTCGATCCTGCTTATAAACCAGGAAGCTCCCCCTTCCTGATCTTAATAACACCAATATATATCTTCCTTGAGATTGTCCTAGGTTACAATTATGAATATAGTATTACCAAGTTAAATCTTTTCCTTATTCCCTTATAATCGTTCCCTTTTTCCTTGCGATTTCATCTTCATGAATCGCGGATCCGATACGTCCTGACCGTCCTATACTCTATACAGTTTATAAAGATGTGCAATATAGAATATTTTGAAATTTGCACGCGCTGTTCCAGAGAGGAAAAGAATTTCAAAAAAAAAAAAGCTTCGCCCAACAAGGTATTCTTATCCTAGTATGTTACGATCCTGAATGGAACATGAGTCTACTCCCTCTTGACGAAAATTGTTGGGGTCGGCGTTTGGATTAAACATCCTATCCCTTTTCCGTTTGTTTCCCCCAACCTGTTGCAAGATCGATATCTTTACTCCGAATGGGACATGGTCCCCACGGCCACCCCACCTGGATACGCGCTTGGCTTGCAACGAAAAAAGAATATGTAAAGATGATTGCAAATATACAGTAGCTCGAAGGATTTCTTGGTTGTTTGCGAATACGTATTTGTAAAATAATTTTAAAATGAAGTAAGATTAATTATAAGTAATAAATATTTTACTCCTCAAGGGAGACAAATATTAACTGACTCAAAACACTTGTCTTCCTGCATTCATGTTTCATTTATCATCGATATTGTCTAGCCTGTATTAAAATCTTTCTTCATATACTGTTATGAATATGTATGTCATCATAAATAGAATACTATGATTTTAATGGATTTTTAAAGAGCAATTCTTCACTACATTTCATGGTAAAAATTCCAAACGCGTTGTTTGACGTACATGTACATCGTAATTTTCCAAAGCGTTACAGCGGCTAACTGTTTTAGTCGGGGAGCCAGAGGGACCCCCCATGCACCCCCTTGAGTACTTTTTTTCACTGGTACCATAATGTTCCTAAGGGTCTGCAGAATCAGTTTTCAGAATGTACTCAAAAATAAACTCATTTATGCTATGTGTTTTTCGATCGTTTCCATGGCGACCCTCTGCTAAAGTAAAGAAAGCACTATTGGTTAAGTAAAATAGCCATATCTTGGCCAAATGTTGAGCTAAACATCTGTAACTGGTATCGATATAACGAGGAAAGATTATTCTATTAGTCAAGTATACATATGCAAATTAATTCATTTGCATATTCATGAACATTAATGAATTTTAATAAAAATGCTTGAAAAATATATAAAAAGTAGCTCTTTTCGTTTTAATTTTGCTTTTGAACTTGATTAATGTTCATTACCAGTTGATATAAAGGATATCTAAAAAGTGTTCTCTCTCCACTGAGATATCATGTGACTCAATATTTTAGTTAGATGCTTCACAAGTGATGTTTTTTACACAAAAATTGCTATTTCAAGTAAAATGAGCTGAAATTTGCAAACTAATTATAAGATATTTACTACTTATAAAATAAATTAACTTAACATTTTCTCTTGTGGTTTTATCATGTTTATGTTATTTCTCATGTTATAAATGTTTACAAAACATGATATGCGTATTTTCCGTAATTTTTGGGACAAAAATCGTATTTTTCAGTAAAAAATAACAGATATCTAGATATTTTCTAAAAAAGAGGCAAATAGTTCCTGTAATTTATGAATGAAATTTATATGCTGATGTAATGTCATTGTTTTAATATCGATTTATATGTTAGAAGCGAAAAATGTTTTTTCATTCCTGCTATTTTGTGTTAAAATGTCGGTTTTTCATACTAAAATTACGGATTTCTGAAAAATATTTTAAATACTTTATATTTGTTGAAATATAGGATATAAAACTAAATTTATTTGTACAGCTCATCAGTGCATCAAATTAGAATGTTAAAAAAAGTCGTAAGTATGGAACGTCATAACATAGCCACCGATCATCATTGCAAAAATACTAAATGAATCGTAAATAACACAGTATGACCACCAAATAACGTAACAGAACAACTCAATGATATATTATAGCAAACCAATAACATAGCAAAGCCACTCAATAACATTGTCTTTTAACCCTTGATTATATGTAAACAACTTAATGAAACAGTAGAACCTCCCAGTAACATAGCAAAATCACTCCATAACATAGTCGTTAGACCTTTTGTGACATAAAAACCATTTAATAATACAGTGTAAATACTCAATAACATAGCAAAACCACTCAATAGAGTGGTTGTTTGACCCTTTACTATATGAAAAACACTTAATAACACAGCATAACTACCCATTAACATAACAAAACACCCAATAACTTGTTGGTTTGACTCTTTGTTATAATAACAAATCGCGTAGTAACACAACATAGCCAAAAACCATCCAATAACACAGTATTACATCCAAATAACTTTGCATTACTACTCAATAACGTGGTGATTTGATCTTTTAATATAACAAAACCCCTTAATAACACAGCATAACTACCCAACAACTTAGCATTACTACTCAATAACGTGATTGTTTGACCATTTTTATAACAAAACCACTCAATAACACAACATAAGCACCCAATGATATTACAAAACCACCAAATAACTTGATGGTGTGACCCTTTTTTGTATCGAAACCTCTGATTACTATGTCTTTTTGACCCTTTATATTGATTATGTCCAACTTAAGGAAGCCAGGTGTTCCATAAATATAACGAGGAAAGATTATTATTATTAAGTTGTTATACTAAGTAATTCGGTGGTTATGTTGTGTTATTGAGTGGTTTTGTTATAATAAAGTACCAAACCATCATGTTATTGAGTAGTAATGATATGGAGGTGATTGTAGAAGTTATGTGAGGCTAAGGCGAACGACACTATAAATCCTACCTTTACCTTTATCATTTATTGGGTGCTTATGCTGTGTTATTGAGTGGTTTTGTTAAAATAAAGGGTTGAACGACCACGTTTTGGAGTAGTAAAGTTAAGTTTTGGGGTGGTTATGCTATATTTTTAAGTGGTTTTGTAAAGATAAAGTGTGAAATCATCATGTTATTTGGTGGCAATTCGAAATGTTTGGGCGTTTATGCTATGTTATTAATTGTTTCTCTTATAACAAAGCGTCAAACCATCACGTTAGTGGATGGTTTTGCTATGTTTTGGGGCGTTTATGCTGTATAATTAAGCGGTTTCCATATAGTAAAGTGTCAAACAACTACTATAATGTGTGGATTCGCTATGTTATTGAGATACACTGTATCAATAAGTGGTTTTTATGTAATAAAGGATCAACCGAATATGTTATTGAATGGTTTCGATTTGTTATTGGGTGATTCTACTGTATGATCAGGTTGTATATATATATAATAAAGGATAAAACGACTTTGTTATTAAGTGGCTTTTCTATGTTTTTGGTTTCTTTTACTATATTATTATTCTATATTATACTGTATTATAAAGTGCCCTCATAAAGTAACGGATCAAACAACCACTATATTGAGTGGTTTTGCTTTGTTATTGATTGTTTACACTGTATTATTAACTGAGATGCTGACTTTTCTTTGGCACCTGGGAATTCTCTGAGATGCTGACTCGTCCTGCACAACTGGTCTCACTCCTTTATCGGGTGTTCGCTTCTTTTCATGTGGTGGAGGTTTTTGATGGTTTGCTTTGGTTCCTGTTTTATCCAGATTTTGTATGCCTTCGGTTTATGATTTTCTGAATTATCGATTTTGTGCTGTATACAGGGATATGGTCATTATCTATAGTTGTCATTGAGTCATTCTTTTACGTTATTGGTTGGTCATACCGTGTTACTCATGATTCATTGCATGCTTTTTAAATGTAAAATTCGGTGGTGATGTTATGACTTTCTATATTTCTGACATTCTTCATTATTCTCATTTGTTACACTGAATGAGATGTACAAATAAATATTTACATTCCTACTGCGTTTCCCTTATATAAAGGTACCAAACCAACTGTTGCTTTATTTCTCGATAATCGCAAGAGCCTTTCACGTGACTTCAGAACTTACGCGGATTAATTTCTAATAAAATGCCCATTTTATTTATTGCTTTAATACAGATTCAAAACATGTATCCATTATCAAACGACGCCGTCTACCCCCAGTGATTCAATGTGTCAAAATCTAGGTCACCCACATGTACACTTCCAAGAAGTGTGACGTAGTAAGTTGTAGTAGTTGGCGCTAAACATTACGTGCGCTATATTACGTCATTTACTCGACCGTTGAGGAATTCTGGGTAAGTCTTAAACCAGCACCATTACAGAGCAGTTGCAGTTCACCGTACTCCGGGAATTCACGGCTGCAGTGATGGTTCGGGACTTCGTGGTACAACTGACCATAAGGTAAGTACTCTAGTATTTATCGTGGGCCAGTTTTACCATATTGGCGCCGCCGAGCAGGGTCTGAATCTTGCTGAACATAATTTATTTACATTCAGGACGGCGATCACAGGTGTCGTCTGCTTCTTGGTTCACGACAGGTGAGCTGGGAAATTATTAGAAACTGAAGTATATGTTGAGGTATTGGACCAATATTGTTCAGTTACTTCATTTTAAATCAGATTATTGACTCATCTCAGTATTAATCATTTTCAATATTGATCTTGTGGAATTCGGAACTTTTCGGCCGAACTTCTTCTTCGCACAACATAAATTGGGCTGTGGTTGTTCATTGGACAGATCATAGTTCCGAAATTGTTTGTGGAAGTTAATAAGGAGTTATTTCATCCAAAATACTGTGACATTTTGCTGTTGTTTGTCCTCTTTTCTTCCTTAAATGTGTTGATTGATCGGGCCGGTCTCAAGCTGAGCGTCGGTCAAAATAGATGCAATTTTGGAAGTAAAGCGTGAAGGTAACAGCTTCTGAACTTGTGAAACAGAATATATTTCGTCAATTTTCATCTTTTATGCTGTTATTTATATGCGTCTACCTTCCGTAATCGTGTTGATTGATTGGACAGGTGTCACATACACTGCGATTCGGTCAATGCAGCGCAACTTTGGAAGGGTCAGCGTGTAAAATTGACAGTGTAATATTGCAAACATTGTATAAATTTGTGAAATATTTATTCTGTGTAGATTTCGATTTTATTTGTTCAGGATAAGTTTCGGGATCTTTAAATACAGAATTTCCTCTGACTTGTCATAACACTATTTATTGAATTGTCGTATATTGTTGCGTTTATTATACTGTAAGGGGTTCACATTAATGCAAATGTGTTTGTGTGTTCGACCTTATTTGGGTAGATTTTCCTCATTATTACAGCATTAAATTATATAATATCAGAGACAGATCAATATCATATCTATTAGATAATAAATACATATTATGTTGGAATATGACTACTGAATTTACAAACTCTGAAAATGAAAAGAACCTGCAAGAAGTTCAACTTTATAATGAGGAAAACAGTATATGTTCTGAAAGTAGAATGGAGAGATGTCCAGATACTAGGAAGGTCATTGATCAAGGATCAAATGAATTCCTTGGTGAAAAAGAACAAAAATCTGGAGTGGGCTCCACTAGTGTGAAATCATATGGAAACGAGCCCATATGGAACCCTTACCAGGGCTTCTATGGAGGTCAAAGGTCGCATGGAGTACCCTTTGATTATGATATCAGAGGTGTCACACCCACACAGCAGGTAAAGTTTCCTCCAACAGGACCTATTAATGGAGAAGGGATGAGTAGACAGGTACATGAAACCATGTATCCCAGATATCCAGAGCCTATACCAAATTGGGGGTACCCTCCCATATTTGCCCCCCTAGGACCACCAGGTTGGTATCCTGGATATGGATGTCCATGGTTCCAATGCCCCCGCCTATGTACAACCAGTACAATGTTCCGTATATGGATTGTTTTGACCCTAGGTGGGCTGATCTACCAAATGACATAGCTGCCAACAGGCAAAGATATGCTCCCTATCCAATTCAAAATTGTCCACATGCGAACAGAAATCAAATGGGAACAACTGAAGAAAGGGGTCCAAATGAGAGAAATGGGTCCCTGGTTTCTAATATTGAACCTCATGGCCAAGACCAGATCGTATACAATCAGACCCCAGCTCCAGAAGTCACTGAGGTCGTTACAAGTCAAGATCAAGGGATTTCAGATGAATCCGAACTGAGACTTGTAGAATCTATGGTTTCTATGGAAAGAAACTTAGAGTCTATTCCCAAAACTATTAGATATAATGGGACAGGCAACTGGGAAGCTTTCAAAATGAAATTCACTGTATTTGCTCAAGCAAAACAGTGGACTGAATTGGAAAGCAGAGGGTATCTTTGCTGGTGCTTGGAAGGTCAGGCCAGTGAATTTTACACAAGTGTGGTAAAAAGAGACCCTGGTGTAAGGTTTGCTGACTTGATGACAAAATTAGAGATGAGATTTGGGGATTGTGAACTGCCAGAAACCGCACAGGTAAAATTTAGCACCCTGGTTCAAAACCCAGATGAAAGCTTGGAGGAATGGAGTGATCGTCTGCAGCAAGTTGCTGCAAAAGCATTCCAAGGCTTGCCAGATGACTTCCAAAATAAGCAAGTAATTTACAGGATTTGCCACGGATGCCTGGACCAAAATGCTGGGCAGTTTGTGGTGAACCTGAATTTGAGCAGTATTCTGGAAGTTATAGATAGGATTAAATACTATCAGTTTAATCATCTGGCCATTTCAAAGGTAGAGGATAAGGGAGTGGTCTGTAGTCCTTATTCTGGAGACCATGATTATAAGGAAATCACATACAAAGGTCATGAACCATTCCCAGTGTCATACAGAGTCTCTAGTGTAGGCATGACAGACTGTCCACAGTCCTCTGACCTAGAGAAAAGGGTGTCGGCTCTGGAACTTCAGCTTGGAGACATATGTGCCCAAATGAAGGTCATAGCCTGTAATTTTGAGAGTGACCAGGGTCATGCATCTTGGTCCTCCTCAAAATGACATTAGGGTGGGTGTGTGGAAATTGCTGATGATAGCTGGCATAGGGATCTATACACAGAATAGAGCTTCTAATGATCCATGTTGGTTTGAGGCATTTCCTGACACCATCATTGATGTCAGAGACCATAAGGGAACGACACACAAATGTGGGTCATACTTATGTTCTCTGTCGGTTAAGTTGAAACTACTGTAGTGGGAGAACAATAGGAGGTAACATGCATTGTGGGCCATACTTATGTTCTCCATTGGTCAAGGTTAAAGTACAGTTAGAGAACAGCAGGAGGCAACATGCAAATGTGGGTCTTACCTCTGTTCTAGGTCAAATATGATAATAACTGAGAAAGATTATTTGTAGCTGTATGGCTAAAAGGCCCAGCTAATTAATTATTCATGAAAGTATGAAAAACCTTTTGGTGCAAACTCCAATGTATGATTATTTGAGAGACTGTGCCCAGAGTCCTCAAATAAAAGGGGGAGCAGTGTAGTAGTTGGCGCTAAACATTACGTGCGCTATATTACGTCATTTACTCGACCGTTGAGGAATTCTGGGTAAGTCTTAAACCAGCACCATTACAGAGCAGTTGCAGTTCACCGTACTCCGGGAATTCACGGCTGCAGTGATGGTTCGGGACTTCGTGGTACAACTGACCATAAGGTAAGTACTCTAGTATTTATCGTGGGCCAGTTTTACCATAAAGTCGATCACGCGTCAGTAGACGAAGTTCAAGGACGAACTGCATTGTTGTCTGCATAAAGATGCCGTGTTTGGATGAGCGAATATTCAGGCATAAGTGGATCAAATATTCAGTATTTAGGATGAGGATTTGATTCACTTGTGTCATTATCAACAGTGATTTCATCTTTGCTTCTTATGGATTCATAATATCAGAAATACTCCGAGTATCAGCGAATCTTTAGCCATGATGTTGAGGTAAGTCATGAAAACACCGAAAGTTTTCGCGTTTTCGACGGCTGTACTCGACTTTTGCATTATTCTAATTACTTCCAGATGAAATAGGGTATTTACAGAAGTTTGTATACAATAATACCGATTGATTTCATTTGTCTAAGCAGTTTTACAGTGTGTTAAAAAGAGTTTTCAAAAGTTTTCCCTTCAGTTCAGTGAAATTTCTCCAGTTTAACTCTCCGCCATGTCTGAATTATGTTGGACAAAAGTCACGAATTTTCACGATTCAATTTTCTTCAGTTTTAATTGAAATGTTCAAAATACAGCAAGAGGACAAAATTCAGTTTCTCATTTTTCAACAACGTTTCCGTACAGAAGGTACTACTTCGAATCAAGCGAAAAACGTCGAACGTTCGTTTGCTCTTACGTCAAATGGCGTTCTCCCTCCGCAGTGATATTTCAAATGTAAAGAAACTGGATAAAAAATTGGCAGAAATAACTTAGTTAACACGTAAAATGTAAATATAAGGATTGTTTTTCAGCTTTTGCGCTTTATCGGTGTGTATTGGCAGTAGGGAATGGAAACAAAATTCATGAAAAGCACTTCGTGCTTTACATATTTTGTTTCCATTCCCTACTGCCAATACACACCGATAAAGCGCAAAAGCTGAAAAACAATCCTTAAATATAGTTTCATATCCTATATTGCAACAACTATAAAGTATTTAAAATATTTCTCTTAATCTGTAATTTTAGTATGAAAAACCGATATTTCAACCCAAAATAGCAGGAAAACAAATCTCGTTCTAACATATAAAATGATATTAAAACAATGATATTACATCAGCAAATACATGTACGTTTCATTTAATAATTACAGGAACTATATGTATTTGCCTTATGTAGAAAATATCCAGTATTTTTTACTGAAAAATACTGTTTTCGTCCCAAAAATTACGGAAAATACGTATATCATGTTTTGTAAACATTTATTACATGAGAAAAAACATAAAACCATAAGAGAGCATGTCAAGATATTCTATTTTATAAGTAGTAAATATCTTATAATTAGTTTACAGAAATAAGCTCATCTTACTTAAAATAGCATTTTTTTTGTGTAAAAACATCAATTTTGAAGTCATTGAACTAAAATATTGAGTCACATGATATCTGAATGGAGAGAGAAGACTTTGTAGATATTTCTTATACCAAATGGTAATGATAATTAATCAAAATATAGAGTCTAGAAGCAAATATTCAATGAAAAGAGCTGCTTTTTATATATTTTTCAAGCATTTTTATTTCAATTCATTAATGCTCATGAATATGCAAATGAGTTAATTTGCATATGTAGACTTGGTTAATAGAACAATTTTTCCTCGTTATATTGATACCAGTTACATATGTTTTGCTCAACATTTGGCCAAGATATTGCTATTTCACTTAACCAATAGTGCTTTCTTTACTTAAGCAGGGGGGTTGCCATGGATACGATCGAAATACACATAGCCTAAATGAGTTTATTTTTGAGTACATCCTCAAAACTGATTCTGCAGACCCTTAGGAACATTATGGTACCAGTGAAAAAAAGTACTCAAGGGGGTGCATGGGGGGGTCCCACTGGCTCCCCGACTATTTGTCTAGTGTCCGTCTGTCTATCTCAAGTCGGACATTCAACTTTTACTTGTCTTTTCAGTATATCGCTCACATATCTTGATCAGTTTCAGCTCGACTACGAAAGAGGTTACAATTCCATCGTATCTATGTTGAGCAAGGGGGGGGGGGGTTAAATCCGTACAAAATCCCTGCCGTGCGTCCATGCGTGTGTGTGTGTGCGTGCTCGGAGTCTTGTGTTTAGCATCATCAAACCTTCCTCAAATATTACCCATTGGGAGGCTAGGAATCCTATTGATTTACAAGGTCAAGTTATAAATGTAGGTCAAAGTCATTAAAACTTAGAATTCGATAAAAAAAACCCTTATAAACAGCATAGACGACGAAACAATCATCGTTGAACTTCCACAAATGTTCTTCATGGAAGATAATGAACTCTATTGTTTTTCAATGCCAATGGTCAAATGTCAAAGCCAATGGAAACAAGGCTAAAATAACCTGTGAGCAGCATCAAAGACATAGTAATCTTCTCAGAATCATAGAGAATTCCATAGATTTTTCATGGGGAGAGGATATACCTATTTATATTAAAGGTCATACGTCAAGGTCACTTGGTTCAAAAGGAACAATTACTTAACTGTGGCCTTTATATATAAACACACAAGGAGAGGAATCACTGAAATGCTTTATATTTTATATATGAATCATGTTTAGATTGAGTGTGGAAAAAATGTGTTACATATCGTTGCTATCAAAGAAGGATCTATACATGTAGCGAGGCCATCAGCATATTGCACCAGAGTCCTTAAACGCAGTCTACCACGCCTCACAGTGAATCTTAAAAAGTAGCAACACTTGCAAGCACTTCCAGAAAAAAAATTGATTAGTATTGAACATATTTTGCGGATCTTTTGCGGTTTCTTTGTCATTGCTTTGCTTCATTCTCAAATAGAAACTCGTATATTTCACTCTATCATACTTGAATTGTTTCAGAATTTTCATGTTAAGTTTGAATTGAATTTTGGCCCTTTCAGGGATATGCTAATTGTTCTTGTGTGGAGGCGTTCGGAGTATCGGGCAATATGAATACATCAAACACCGTGAAGACCGGGAAATGCAGTACTACTTGTAACATGTTGTATTTCTTCCTTCCGGTTTTACTGGTTGCCATCTTCTTCCGGTTCGTAGAGGCGCCACCATCGTTATCCATCACTCTACGGTAAGTCTGAGCATCCGCATATTTCAGAAAACACATAGAATAAAACAATACTTTCGAAATGACTATATCTAGTTTCTTAATATAAATTACATTGATTCTCTCTTAATTTCTTTGTTCTTCGATATTTCAGATGTATACACGATAATCAGAGAACATTCGCACTAGGTATCCAGTGGTTCGTGGTGCGATTACTAGGTATATATTTTTTCTTCAGTGTTACACTTCTTTTAACAAATGATTTGGACTGTCCTCACGGTATTAACGGTTCGCTATTCCGCATACAACTTATGATAAGGTGTTAATTCTTATTCTCAATTTTTAATCTCAGCATGTTAAAAAACATCAAAAACAACGTACAGTCTGAATTCACTGTGGCGTATCACGTGATACGCAAATGATATGTTCCACGGGAATCGTCTCTTGGAGAACACTTAAACAGAAAATTTTGTATCTGTCCGTGCACCATATCATAACATGTGGCGAGGATTGAAAAAATTCTGTTTCAGCGTTCTCCGATTATACGTCTTTTCTTGACCAGAATGGATTACCGTCACATAATTGATGATAATGGTCATATGATACAAGCGCGGATCCAGAAGGGGTCGGGGGGGGGGGGGGTCCGGACCCCCCTGGAATTTTCGAAGAATAGCTAATTTTTTTTTTTTATTAATTTACGTATTTCATAAGATTAAGTCCCAATTCCCCTTTTGTTGTCATAATACATGTATTTGAAAAATATATCATGAATTTGTATTAGAAATCTTTCATTTTTGATAATTTTTTGACGTCAGCATTCCAAATATTTTCTCTGGCTCGCTTCCGCTCGCCACAATTTATTACAAACATGTACGTTATTTTCAAATGATGCTGCGTTTTCCTATATACAACACATATACCTTACACCTAGGTCAATGAACAAGGGCACTAAGAAAACGAAAAGAAACTGAAAAAGACTCGAATAGTGGATTTCATTCCAGTTCTCGGAAAAAAAATTTCGCTGGCTCGCTATCGCTCGCCATTTGTTGTATTTACATTTTAAGTATTTTGCTCGCCATTGCTTTCCAGTTACCTGTTTTATTAGCCGAGTTGCAAAACTCGGCTCTTAATTTGATGTGAGACGGGCGGGCGGGCGGTTGGGCGGGCGTCTGGGCGGGCGGGAGGGCGTCAACAATTGGTTTCCGGACTATAAGTCAACTACGAAAGAGGCTATAACAATGAAACTTCATACACTTACTCACCATTAGTCAAGGATGAGCCCTATTGATTTTGGGGTCAAAAGGTCAAAGGTCAAGGTCACAGGACTCAGATGATTGAAAATGGTTTCCGGACCATATTTCAGCCTGTATTGCACCTATAATCATGAAACTTGCCAGAAATGTTTCCCTTGAATCAAGGATGAGGCCTATTGATTTTGGGGTCAAAAGGTCAAAGGTCAAGGTCACAGGACTCAGATGATTGAAAATGGTTTCCAGACCATATTTCAGCCTGTATTGCACCTATAATCATGTAACTTGCCAGAAATGTTTCCTATGAATAGAAAATGACCACTTTTGATTTTGGGGTCAAAAGGTCAAAGGTCAAGGTCACAGGACTCTGATGATTGAAAATGGTTTCCTGGCCATATTTTAGCCTGTATTGCACCTAAAGTCATGAAACTTGCCAGAAATGTTTCCCTTGAATCAAGGATGAGGCCTATTGATTTTGGGGTCAAAAGGTCAAAGGTCAAGGTCACAGGACTCTGTTGATTGAAATTGGTTTTCGGACCATATTTCAGCCTGTATTGCACCTATAATCATGTAACTTGCCAGAAATGTTTCCTGTGAATAGAAAATGACCACTTTTGATTTTGGGGTCAAATGGTCAAAGGTCAAGGTCACAGGACTCTGATGATTGAAAATGGTTTCCTGGCCATATTTTAGCCTGTATTGCACCTAAAGTCATGAAACTTGCCAATAATGATTCCCATGAATCAAGAATGACCCCTTTTGATTTTGGGGTCAAAAGGTCAAGGTCACAGGACTCCGATGATTGAAAGTGGTTTCCGGACCATATTTCAGCCTGTATTGCAATTATAATCATGAAGCTTGCCAGAAATGTTTCCCATGGATCAAGGATGACCACTATCAATTTTGGGGTTCAAAGGTTAAAGGTCAAGGTCACAGGACTCAGATGATTAAAAATGGTTTCCCGACTGAATTTGAGCCTGTATTGCACCTATTATCATGTAACTTGCCAGAAATGTTTCCTATTAATTTTGGGGTCAAGAGATCAAAGGTCAAATTCATAGGACTCGTTAATTGAAGATGGTTTCTGAATTATATATGAATGTGGATCAACCTGAAACATGCTAATAATGTTTCCCATCTGTCGAGACCATATTCAAATCATGTATATTTTACTTATATTCAAGTTTTGCAACTCGGCACTTTGCATCTTTGATGCATTTTAAGCTTATTAATAATAATAATTAGAAACACAATTGACATAAACTTTACATTCTTACGTTGCTTTTTTTTTTTTTTTTTTTTTTTTTTTTTGCTCTTCAAAAAATTCGGACTTTAGGACCCCCCCCCCCTGAAAAAAAATCCTGGATCCGCCCATGTGATAGGCCTAGAGTAAATTTATATAATTAAAAGTAGATATAGAGAGTATTTACTTGGTTTAATCAAAGGGGATTCCCGTGGAACATATCACTTGCGTATCACGTGATATGCCACAGTGGAATTCATCCATGTATTTTTCCATTGAAGGCACTGTTCCCGGGCCTATTTTCTACGGCGCAGTAATAGACAGTACATGTCTAGTTTGGCAAGAGAAGTGTGGTGACGAGCAGACATCATGTTGGATATATGACAATGTTGCCTTAAGCCGAAACTTCTTTCTCATTCTTATATGTTTTAAAGTATTTGCGGGCATAATGTTCTTGTTGGCTTATAAATTTTACAAGCCTCCACTGGAAAAAATGGCCAGTGCTACTTACGTTGTCAATAGTAACAATACAAATACGGTGGACAGTGAGGACGTCGCTGTGGCAACTGTCAACAAGTCATTTGAGCAATCTTTAGGCGATTTAGAAATGAATGGATTTTCTCACGAGAGGACGTCAGAACTCTGAAGAATGAAGGAGAATTACACAAACTGACCTCTGAAATGTAAAGATTGAGTTGTTCGATGCCCGAACAGACTCCGGACTATAAGGATTATGGACTTGGTCAAGAAAGTGTAGGCTTGGTACGAAGGACGACAAATTTTTAAAATTTAGGGAGCATTTTGACGATATTATTTATCTTAATCAAAGATACGGTCTCATTCTTCATTATTACAGTGTATACAATGCATTTAATCGTCGGCCAAAATGTTCATATGAATTTAATTGAATTCATTCAAAAGATGTGATTTGTTCAAAAGAGGAGAATGAACTAAAAGTCAAAACAAGAACAAGACACGATGAAGTTATGATAACCTCCATTGTACATCAAGCATTGGAACATTTTCATCATGAATAATGCCAAGCCCGAGAAAATTTTGGACATGATAGTTGAGGTATGTCAGTATTTGAAAACGATATTTGAGCAAGGCGTCGTATACATATTTTATCGTTGTACTATTCGAGTTCTTGTTTAAAGCAACAAGAGTATTTCTATTGTAGAGGTGCTGTCATTTACCAAAGGTACCAAAATATATACATTTTGTCAGTCGTCAGACTAAAGTAGGCATATATAATGATCTCGAAGGCTGGCCCTTCGTTTTGATAAGCATACATGTAGGTGTCTTAGAATTCCCAAGTGCTCTGATGTCCATTATATTTGTAAATGTATATTAATGTTATTAATTAATGATATTAATGTATATTAATTTTTAAAAAGTGTAAATCTTCAGCCAAATGGAGGTATTAGTTTATTATTTACTATTAAGTATTTTATAATTCAAGAATTTTTTTAGATTGAATGTGTTACGATGTTTCAATTGTGAAAACATTATTGCAGAGGCAAGATGAATTAACTCCCTCTGTAGATTGAACGATCTCCATGAATCCATTAAAATAATGAGAAAAAATATATACTAGAGATTATCTAAGATACTCGTCATAGTGCAATTTCCATATTTTGTATTTATACGGGTTTTCCAGTTTTCGTGCATTTACGGATTTGAACCTTTCTTTGAAAAATGTTCTCTTTTTTTATTTTTGAATAACATAAAGAATAGTGCAATTCAATATAATAAATCTTAGTGCCTTTTCATTGAAAAAAAAAGAAAAATTCGAGCTAAATTTTATATGTACATATACAAGGATGTTGCATGTGTGTATGTTTGCTCTATTTGTAAACAAAATGAAAAGGTAAATGTTTTGATTTTGGTCGATCTCAATTTTATTGTTACGTCAATTTCATTGAACATTCATTACGTCATTTAGCATGCGTCGCCAGCCTTTTAAGAGGCTAGCTACATGTATACATGTTTGCTTTTGCACCTATCAGCTGATTCTTCGTGTGTCTTTGTGCATATAAGGAAAGGGTAATTAAGTGGCCCACTACATACTCAGATCCAGGACAATGTCAAGGTCCAGATCGAGAAATATGAGGGGAAGGGGAGGGGGTGGGTCTAGTCAAATGTAAAAGGAAAGGGGTGAGGTTACTGTTAAGTTTTTGTGGAAGAGGCGTCATTCTTGCATGAAAGGGATGGAGGTCCAGTCAGGCATGAAGGAAAAGGGATCTAGGTGTGTCATACTTTCATAAAAGAGAAAAAATGGGGAACGGGATCATTGAAGTCTATTCTGTCGCGGTATCTGTAAGACGTGGAGTGGAAGGTGTTGATGTTTGGAGGAAAATAGGTGGAAATGAAAATGAGGAAGGAAGAGGTGGATGTGAGGGAAAAAAAATACATACTGATTTTAGAAGGGAAGAGTAAGCATCAACAATGATTTTTCCACTCATTATACCTAGGTGATTCAAGGAGATGAAAAGTTTGTAAATTGGAATATTTTACCAGTTTCAGATTATTTATGAAGCTAGATTTTTCCAGGAAAGGGGGCCTACCATAAGTTTTTGGATAGAGACGTAAACAGGAGAAAATGAAGATTCTTTGCACTTTAATACCCCCCTTTCAGGATTCGCGTTCTGAAATGCTTCTGCAATAGATATTCAGAGAGGGTATGAATGTTTTGTGAACAAATCATATACATATATATATTTAGTTACTGAGTGACGTAGAATGGTGCTACATCCCAACAATGTGCTTTTCTCTTGATTGCTATACATTTTATATCTTCCAAAAGTCCAAAATGACTGGTTATATGTATCAGTATTTATATCTACACATGACTTTCATAATAAAACAGTATATTGTATTTTGTTTCGTTTGTAAAATGATTGTTGACTGTGATATTTGTAAAATTTAAAAAAATGTAGATATAAATGTAATTTCCTATTGTGAATTAAAAAGAAGTTGAAATTTCAGATATTTCTTTTTCTTTATCAAGATATAATTATAATGCCTTGCTACTCTGATCCCAAAATTTATAGGGCATATGGTTCCAATATACAGTATTAGTTTCGTATTCGAAGAAATGGCCAGGGACGATTTTTTAGCTCTACTGGTCTCAAACCAGTCGAGCTTATGCGATCACCCTTCGTCCGGCGTCCGTCCGTCTGTCTGTCTATCGGTAAACAATTCTTGTCCGGACAACTCCTCTGAAACTGTTAGAGATAGAAAGTTAATTCTTTTTTGCAAGTTACTTGGTTCATGGTCTAGTTGTGCACCTGACATTTAGTTTCAGTCCCTGACCCCCAGGGTCTTAGAAAATGGGCGTGGTCATTAAAATTCTATGTAATCTTGTCCGGACAACTCTTCTTTTTTGCAATATGATGGGTCTGTGGTCTTGTTGTGCACCTGATATTTTGTTTGAGCCCCTGACCCCCAGGGTCTTAGAAATGGGTGTGGTCATTTCTCCTATATAACTCCATATAATCTTGTGCTCGCAACTACTCTGACATTATAAATGATGGAGACTTAATTCTTTTTGCAATATGATGGGTCTGTGGTTTTGATGTGCACCTGATATTTTGTTTGAGCCCCTGACCCTCAGAGTCTTAGAAATGGTGTGGTCATTTTCTCCTATATAACTCTATGTATTCTTGTGCTTGCAACTCCTCTGACACTATAAATGATGGAGACTTAATTCTTTTTGCAATTTGATGGGTCTGTGATCTAGTTGTTCACCTGAAATTTTGTTTGAGCCCCTGACCCCCAGGGTCTTATAAATGGGTGTGATCATTTTCTCCTATATATAGTAACTCTATGTAATCTTGTGCTCGCAACTCCTCTGACATTATACAGTACGTCCATCGCTATCTTTGTCACTTTGTCTGATAGGATACGATAGGATACGATCTGATAGAGTCTGATGCGCGATGCGCGATGTCTGTTGTCTGATGCGCGATGTCTGATGTCTGATGCATGATGTCTGATGTCTGATGCGCGATGTCTGATGTCTGATGCACGATGTCTGATGTCTGTTGCACGATGTCTGATACGATTGAATCCTATCGTATCAGAAATCCTAACAGACATCGTATCAGACAAATTTTATCAGACATCGTATCGGACAAATTCTATCAGACATCGTATCATACAAATTTTATCAGGCAAAGCGAATCCTATATATTCTAGCGTATCTCGCGCAAGAATTCAGGAAAAAAAATTTCAATATCTTTACTTTAATTAGTTTTCAAGTAAAATTAATCTACCGATTTTAAAATTATAAAAGACTGTACAAGTCCACATAGTGATAGAAATACATGTAATATAGCAAAAGCAAAATAAATTAAAAAAAATATGTTAATATTGATCGTGGTCGAACGGGAGTTCGATATGCAGATTTGTAGAGTCGGTGTTAAAAATAATTAAGCTTATTTGTCAGAGTTTAAAATTTTTGCGATCATAACACTAGTCTAAATATGGATTTGAAAAGACATCGAAAGCTGGATGTCGGTAGAAACCCGAATTTCCTCGGACACGAATATTTGCGATCGTCCGCGCTTTATATAGAAACACCTTATGATAGATTCGTTTTCCAGAATCATGAACATATATTGAGAATTTCGGGAAATTCATCAAGACACAGAGGGAAGAGATTCAATGATTCAGATACATATTTTAGATAGGAGGGAACTCCAAAAATACGAATACGAGTCGGACCTGATCTTGCAAATAACATAATTTTGTTAAATAGAATTAATTCTGGAGACTCTCCACAAACTCTACAGTATATAGTTCTATATTAGAAAAAATGTTCATCTTTTCTTGATTATGGCTTAATGTAATACAATTGACCATGTTGACCATAAAATAAATTCGAGGTATCCTGCCCGCAGCTCTAGGTTAGCTCAGGCGGTCAGACCGTTGGACATGTCAGCAAAATAGATCGAGGGTCTCGGCCGGGATTAATTCCAAGACCAGTCACGTCATTTTCCATTATGACGGTTTGGGAATCGTGTCCACGGTTAGCTCAGTCGATAAGAGCGTCTGCTCCGATAGCAGAATTTAGTTCTTGGGTTATACCGGCCACATATATATATTCTCCATTCTGCTTGTCACATGGTACCATTTTGCTTGTCACACTATAAGGAAACTCAAGAGTTGTTTCTGGGTTAGCTAGGTCACCTATGGGGGAGAACTAGGGATTTAATTGTCTCTCATTATGACTGTCTCATGGTTTCCAGTAAACATGCAACTGGGGAAACCTCAAATTTTTGCAGGGTGTGTGTGACGGAGCCCTATAACCCATTCTGTGAGAACATCTGCCAAGATAGCATACATGTAGAGTGTCCAGCTATAGGAGCACTCAAAAGTTTTCATTGCACCTGTCAAATGCATATATATATATATAGGTATCGACTATCATGGCACAGCCAGGCCGGGCTTAGAGTGACTGTTAGTATATAGCAAAATATTCTGGGTTCCATTTGTCTTTTAGCTGCAAAGTCATAGACCATTTTCAAATTACCCTTAAGCCCCCTTCACATTTTCACAGATGGGGTCGCGATAGCTGTGGATCCAGAGATTTTTTACATCCGTAGCTATCCGAACCCATCGGTAGTTCGATCCAGCACTAGTCTCGATGAGTCGTAGCTTTCCTTATTGGCAATCTGTAGCAATCAGGGATGAGACAGAAATTTTTTAGCATATTCAAATTTTCTACAACTCTACATGTATATGTAACGATTAATTTGTCGTAGCGGAGTCTTAGCAACCCGTAGTGAAGTCTTAGCTATCAGTAGGGGAGTGGTAGCAACTGTAGCAATCCAGGACAATCTTTTTTTTATTAAAATAGCTCTACGACTCTCTTACGGATTGCTAGGACTCACCTGCAGATTGCTACGGATAGCCTCGGGACTCACCTATGGATTGCTACGGATAGCCTCAGCTACAGATTCTGTCTTTTGTTAATTCAAATCTATCGGTATTCTGTGCGTTTTTCCGGCAAATTATATGAGTTAAAACAACAACTAATCAATTTCAGTTAATGATCGATAGAAAGACATGTAAAACCTGAATACTGTTATAAAACAAGTCAGCTAGACCATACTGACTTGAAATTATTAGATGTTTCAGTAAATAATTATGATTAAAAGTACATAGAAAATTCAAGTCTGAAGTCGTAGCTATCCTTGCGCGAATCGTTGCTATCCGTACTGGAGTTGTGAACATCTGTAGGTCTTCCTAAGCAATCCGTACCTATTCATATCCATCCATATACGTGTCTTCGCAATCCTTATCAATCGGTACGCGTGTCGCAGCAATCCGTAGCAAAGTCGGGATAATATCTGTAGTTATCCTTAGCTATTCTTAATCCATTTGTATCAACCCGTACCAATCTGTAGCAATCTGTACTGTCGTCGTAGGTTCATCGAACATTTTGCGTCTCAACTCGCCACGGATAGATCATCTTTTTTTGGAGTCGTGGCTTGAGTCACGAAAGTGTAAATGGGCTTTTAAGTCTTGCATTTTAGACACTCCAGGACCAGACATCACAACTTTTGACGTTATTTCTAGTTATTACGTCATAGATCTGTTTCGACATCACAGTCCAAAGTTACGTCAAATGTTATCATGTTGGGTCTTGGTCTGCATAAAATACAAGTCTACTGGGGTAAATTGAAAATTGTCTATTTAATGACCAGAAATTTCATCAGATACCAATTTAGCCATTATTTAAAGAGATATATGTTCTTACAGCCTGAACTATCTAGGCCAATATCCTTTCCTGCAATACCATCAAAATAGGCTTCTGTACACGTGTAGCTGTGATACTGAAGCCTTCAAGAAAATTCAACAAGATTCCAGATACACATATATAATTTAAAGACTTGAATCACATATAAAAAGAGAAAATTCAAAAGATAGTAAAATACATGAGTAGACCAAAGTTTGAACCCAGGATGCATTGAAGACCAACTTATGTCAATATGACATTGTATAATTCACTGCACTTTATATAAAGACTGCTGACAATACATGTATATTGTAAATATAGATAAAAAAAGTCTCAATTTTGCTGAACTCAAAGACAGACAACTTAAGCCTTTCAGTGATCACTACATTTAACTATGTTGTTTCATTTTTGTAGCTTTGTGTAAAACAGGGATGTATATAAATTTCATATGCGTCCTTGTATAAAAGGACCCTATGACTTATTATGTAAACAAATCTACATTGGCTGCTATCCATGATCTTGAAATTTCTTGATTATATATCTATTGTTTGATTACGCTATGACATTTACTGTGATAACAAAATTCACTGAGATAAATTTCATGTAAAAAGTTTGACTAACAGAGTGACCTTGGAGGTAACATTAGTTTAAACATATTTATTCAAATACATGTATATGCATAATTATATAGAAATGAACAATGCATATGATGAACGGAAGTGGGATTTGAAAAAAGGCTTTGAGTGTTGACTTCATATGAACTAACAACTGACTGTATCACAGTTACAGACTTTTATTTCACTTTGAAACACAGAAACAGTATGAAAAGGATTAAATTGCTGAAAGCATGCTTATTCAAGTATGCCAACTTGCTATTACGACATTTTCAAATTTTAACTTGCATAAAAATAAAGGTCTTATCAAAGTAATATATTAATGTATAATGAAGCCATATAGTTTAAGTTTTTCAAATTAATGTAACAGTGAGTACAAATTTTAAAATAGCGGATATATGGTTCATGAAAAAAAAAGTTTCAAGTAAACAGGAGATCCCAAGATATATATAGCTTCCTTTTGTATATGGCCATGATTTTGTTGATGGGCAAATATTGATATATTCATGCAGCATCAAACACCTGTGGTCCGGAGACAAGTGTAGTTTTTCTTGATTTTCAGATGTGCCTCATGTAATGTGGAGTTCCTTTCTTGAATAGCTAAGCACCCCTGAAAAACGATGGAAATTAACGTACAACTGATTCAATGTAGAAAGACATAGGCAAAGAAAATGCATTTGTGAAACAATGACCCCCTACACTCCCCCCCCCCCCACCCCAACCCCCTGAGCTTGCATTATCATTAATGTATCAGAATATCAAACGTCAAAATCAAGAGATACATGTAATGATGTATTGCGTCAAAGCAAAAATATTTATATCTATTGACCTTCACCCATGATAGTTGTTAACATACTAATATTGCAGGTCCATCTGTCATTGTCTGTTGATCTAAAAATTTCATAACATATAATCATCACATAAAATCATACATATTATGTAATTTGAAGATGTTTAACATGTTAATGAATTTCATGGTAGTGTATCACACGATACTAGGGCTTGGACGATACTCCGATTCATCGCGATATTTTTTTTGCAATCCAAGTATCGATACATCCTGACGATACCTAAGTTAAAATCTACAAAAAAATATGTGTTCGAATTTTCCGTAAGTACTCAAGTTTAAATCCAACTTTCTTCAGTTTACATGTAGATATAATGGCAAAATGGTAAGAACTTTGATTTTTAATACCAATTTTTTATGACTTCTTATTATTTTAAGGCATTAGGGGTATAATACTCAAGAGTTCTGGTTGTTTTAATAACAGAAAAATTAAATACCACGAAGTTGGCCGAAGACGCTCGACTTAGGCAATGTTCCGGACCAATTGTTTTCATGGCGAGTTGAATGAAATATGAAAAAATATCAAATATCTAAAAATATGTAGGATATGAATTAAGGTACATAATTTCTAGCTTTTTTTTTACGATATTGTTATTATACCCCTAATACCTTAGATTATTTTGTTTTTCATTTATTCTAGAAGATTAACAAAACCATTTATCTATTTTTAGTCCCCTACCGGCAACGCCGAAGGGGACTCTTAGTTTCCTCTCGGTCTGTTTTCATCTTTATTCTAGCCAGAAATCTAGTGTTGAATAAATAAAACATGTTGCATAAAAAAGCTACTTATATGAATATAAATACGATCAAATAGCTTTTTGAGAGGGTTTTATTAATCAACTTAGTATTGCGATACGTATCATATCAGATATCAGGTATTGTGATATGTATCGGATCGGCTGGGTGCAGTATCGTCCCAGCCCTCATGATACGCAAATAATCGTGCAAGAGATTATTTGCATATCACGTTATACACTACCGTGAATTTATATCTCTCGATCTACAATACAATGACGTTGACATAGTCATATAGTCCTGTATAAAAATCTGGCACAACTAAACAAAGTTAACAACCATTCATTGCAACAAGGATCAGCTCAGATCTCAATTCGGAAATCATAATTTCCTATGAATTTTAACAGTTTTACTTACCCATCAAGTACCTTCTAGAGACAGTCTCACTTGTGAAATGGTACGATATCAGGGTTCCATATGAGGCTTTATATTATAGCTGAAAACAAATAGTGGAATATTAACCCATATATTAGATTGAACAAAGAACTTACTTGCTAAACCTTTTTTGGATAGAATATTGATAAATTATCCAAGTTTCGAGATCGTGTTACAGAGCGGGATTACTCGACTTTTACATGCACCATAAGCAAAAGGTACGACACCTGTATATTAGGACTGCAACGATGCGCTATTCTCACAATACGATATACCACGATATTTGCTTTCAGTGCAATTCGTAACACAATTCTTTAATTCATATCTGCTGAAAGATGAAATCAACTTCGGATATAGCTTTTGGAACTCTCAAATTGTACTTTCTACTAGTATAAAAGAGGAGTTCCAATTGCCCAATATGCAAGCAATTCTATGATGTAATAACAAATATTGAATTTTAATTTGTAATAATAATTACCTGGAGATATCTTGCATTTCTTTATATAAAGTGCCTAGGTTGTACATATTGTGGCAGAGCCGGGTGTATCGGCCCTGATAGCTCAGTGTTTAGTAGTGCTTGCCTGCAGGTATAGAGGTCCCGGGTTGAAACCCCGGTCTGGGCACATCTTTTCCTACCCTACTACAATACATTTTAATTTATGTTGTTACTTAGCCCTAAAATGCAAATGTCGTAAAATTGTTTAATTCAACTGCATCTAAAAGCTCGATACGTAGACACTGTCATACCGTGCATCGTACCATCATCAATTACCGTGGTGAATCGTTGCAGCCCATCTGTATATATTGTGTTATGTTGGAAAGCCAGTTCATGTTCTTTTTACTATCTCGTATTTACGAGAAAAGTTTCTCGTAGTAACAAGAAAAGTTTCTCATAGTTACAAGAAAAGTTTCTCGTAATTACGAAAAAAGTTTCTCGTAGTAACGAAAAAAGTTTCTCGTAGTTATGAAAAAAGATTCTCGTAGTTTCGAGAAAAGTTTCTCGTAGTTAGGAAAAAAGATTCTCCTAGTGTACGAGAAAAAATTCTCTTAGTAACTACGAGATTTGTTTCTCGTAACTACAAAATAGTAAAAACATATAACATGGCACGAACTGGCTTCCGGAGTTATGTAAATTATATCTATGAATGTTCATGAACACATGGGGCCCATATAGTTAGAATGAGAAGATATATGACTGAAAGAATTCTGAAGCAAATTATATTAGGATTTGAACACTGACCATATTAAAGTACTACCCGATTCACCTCACTTTTTGCATTCAAAGATTTAAAATGCTATGTATCATACATGTATATACAACAAAATGTAAGTAGCATCCCACCTTAGTAACGACGAGACCGAGGCAGTGAAATGCATGTAAAAATCAGATGGTTGCAGTCTGTATTTGGGATCTCAAAACTGATGTATAATATTCACAGTTGGGTATCATGTGATACACAAATGATATGTTCCATGGGAATCCCCTTTGATTGAACCAAGTAAATACTGTCTAAATCTACTTTATATGAATTTATTTTAGGCCTATCATATGGTCATTATTATAAATTATATGATGGTAATTTATTCTGGTCAAGAATAGGCGTATATTTAGAGAACACTTAAACAGAAAATTTTGTATCTGTCCGTGCACCATATCATAACATGTGGCGAGCATTGAAAAAATTCTGTTTAAGTGTTCTCCGAATACAATTCTATTCTTGACCAAAATAAATTACCATCATATAATTGATAATAATGACCATATGACAGGCCTAAAATAAATTCATTTAAAGTACATTTAGACAGTATAACTTAGTTCAATCAAAGGGGATTCCCGTGGAACATATCATTTGTGTATCACGTGATACCCCACAGTGATATTAAGCAGTAAGTAGAATTTGTATCACATGATAAGTAGAAAATGAAATCCATCAAGTGGTGCCAATATATATAATTTCAAATAATGTCAAATAAAAAAAACTGCATAATAAAGTGTTTGCAAGTACCCGGCACGGGACTCGAACACCGGCCGTTCACTATGCAGTCCAGCATGTTAGGGACATCCCCTTACCTCAATTATTAAACATACTGAACTATAGGTAACAGGTGAACTCGGATCGTGGAACACTCGGACCGCGGAACACTCGGACCATGGAACACTTGGCCCGTTATAGGTCCACTCGGCCCGTAAATGTAGGTCCACTCGGCCCGTAAACTTAGATAACTTGGACCTACAATATAATATTTATGAAAGCTCATATATCTCTTTGTTTCTAAAGAGATGTATGTTAACTTAAAATATTTTGAGATCTATGTTTATGAAAGGAAGACAAGAGAGATATTTTTTTAAAGAATTTAGGAAAATACGATTCCAAACGCATAATTTATTTCGCCCATGTTTTATTGATTTATTTATTTAATTATAGAAACCGCAGACACGTAGAGTACAAAATTTGTATATTTTGAATATATGGTATCTATATTTATTTCTTGTGACTGAAGTTTATTGTAACTCTGAAGTAAGATTGATAGAGCTAGGTCTCAAGACACAAGTAAAAACATCAATCTGTTGAACAAAAAAAAAAACAACCTTCACATCGATTAAGAACACAAAATAATATGTTTAAGGTCGATTGATTTTAGTTTTATATTTTATTCAAAACAATTTACCTTCTGTTTGTTAATATGTTTACGGGCCGAGTGGACCTACATCTACGGGCCCGAGTGGACCTACTATGGGCCGAGTGTTCAAGGTCCAATCTTAGTTGCCCTTGATTCGAACTATATCGGCGATACCTGTACTACCGGAACCACTAAAACAGAAGGCAGTGGCTCCGGATACGAATGTTCATATCTTTCGACCTATGTCTCGGCTTACGAACATGTTTCTGATTGGTCTGTAACTGTCACGTGACTCAGGTCATGTGTCCATAACAATAAAAAGTTGATTTTTGTAACCATATCAAGGTATACGAGTTTTATTCTGCGTCATCTGTAATTTAGCAACCGGGACAAGAGGCTATTTTCTATGCTCTCAATCATTATACTTTATAGTGACCACTGATCAGTAATAGATGCGCACTTGTCGGCTGTTGTGTGCACGTACTGACGTTCCGTCGCTCCAGCGGAAGTTGAAGTTTTTTCTAGTTTTGAGATAATTAATATGTACATGTAGATGCAACTCCGTGCTTTTTACTTAACTTTTCAGAATATGTCACAAAAAAGATACAATTTGAGCACACGATGCATTGAAAAAAAGGAACCCTACCATTTGTGTTCATACGCCGAGACATAGGTCTAAAGATACGAACGTTCGTATCCGGAGCCACTGCCAAAACAGAAAGAAATTGACTTACCATCATTAACATATTGTTGGAAGTACAATGTCTTTTCCTTTTATCTGCTTGCTGATGTCCTTGATGAACTGATCTTTTTGTAACTTCGTTTGAACTGTGTTGCGAATGGTCAATGGCCAAGTCTTAGGTTAAGATATGGGTCAAATTCTCGTTCGTTTTGTGCCATTGTCTACCGATACTTTAAAGTTTCAAGAGATCATTACACCCTCATATGGATCTTTGTGAATATGGGTAACAGGCAGCTTCCTTTATTTTGTTTTAAACCCTTTTAGTGCTATGCGATTTTCATGTTTTTTCGAGCGGCATTGAAACCGAAAGTAGTGACAGTCTACATCAAATAGTGAATCCGACAAATCTGGGATAAAAAAAATCTGAATACATGTGAATATTGCGTGATAGAAAAAATGATGAATTTGAATGTTGCTATCATGTCCTTCGAACCAATTCAGTCTTCTTTGTGTTGACCAAATTCAGAATCAGACGTTGACAAGTGGGGGGGGGGGGGGGGGGGTGTTCCACTGCGGAACGCCGGATCGTACCGTGGCAGAACTGAGATGCTTGGTTTTTAGTAAAGATATTGTTTTAATTATACTAGATACTATCAAGAGCGAGGTTGTATTTCCTTTTATTGAGGCAACCAAGATTTAATCTTATTTTACCAACATAACAATGTCTGATACGACGCGCGAAGCGTAGTAGGATGCGTGATACGATAAACATGTCTGATTAATCAGATTCTGATAGGGTGTCTGATGAAGTCTGATACGATGTCTGATAGCGTGTCTGATACGATGTCTGATAGAGTGTCTGATATGATACGATAGGATGTCTGATGTACGATGTCTGGTGTACGATGCGCGATGTCTGATGTACGTTGTCTGATGTACGATGCGTGATGTCTGATGTACGATGCGCGATGTCTGATGTACGATGCGCGATGTCTGATGCCTGATGTCTGATGCGCGATGTCTGATAGGATAGGATACGATAGACAAAGATAGCGATGGACGTACTGTAAATGATGGAGTCTTAATTCTTTTTGCAATGTCATGGGTCTGTGGTCTGGTTGTGCACCTGATATTTTGTTTGAGCCCCTGACCCCCAGGGTCATAGAAATGGGTGTGGTCATTTTCTCCTATATAACTCTATGTAATTTTGTGCTCGCAACTCCTCTGACACTATAAATGATGGAGACTAAATTCTCATTGCAATATGATGGGTCTGTGGTCTAGTTGTGCACCTGATATTATGTTTTAGGCCCTGACCCTTAGGGTCTTAGAAATGGGTGTAGTCATTTTCTCCTATATAAGTTTATGTAATCTTGTGCTTGCAACTCCTCTGACACTATAAATGATTTAGAATTAATTCTTTTTGCAATGATTGGTCTGTGGTCTAGTTGTACACCTTATATTTTGTTTTAGCCCTATATCCCCAGGGTTTTGAAAATATGTGTTGTAATTTTTTCTTATATATAGTTGTGCTCTCTACTCGTTTAAAGCTATTAATGATGGGGAGTTCATTCTTTATCCAATATTATGGATTTGTAGTCTTGATGTGTCATTGATAGTTCATTGGCCCCTAGGATCTTGGAAAATGGGTGTGGCATTCTTTTTTGAAATACTTTATCTCGGATATTATGAATTATATGAGTGCTATTACAGTTGCAGTATAATGGATATGTTGTTTTGTCATGCTACTTATAAGTTGTTAGAGCGCCTGCTCCCTATGGTCTTAGTTTAAAAAAAAGGAAATTGACGTTTTAGAAAAAAAACAACCAGGAGAGCTACAGTCTCGTCAGAGACTTCTGGTTTATTTCTAAGTGTTGAGACTTCAATCTTTTGTAGTTGGCACATTTTTTTTTATTTCTAAGTATTGAGACTTCAATCTTTTGTAGTAGGCACAGTGAATAAAACCTTGGAATTTTGGGGTTTATATGAGTTTGGAAGGGTAAGAAGAAGAGAACTGGACAATCAATATTAGGCATTGGTCCGTATAGTAAACAGCGATAGGAGATGAAGGCGAAGCGAGTACCGCGCGTCCTGGGCTCCCGATGCCGGTAGTGCCGGAGGGGTACTTTACATTCTTCCGAATATATCTGTAAATCCAGAAGTTGAAAATTCAAATAATTTTTTCATGATAAAAGCTACTGATGTTCTCTTTCGTGAATCAATGAAATGATGTAGATAATGTTTGGAGAACAATGCTGTATTGACCTCACTACTTCGGCTACTGCATTCATTTAACGCATGCGTTTGACTGCCATTTTCACATTGATCGATACTGATTAACGATTAAACGTTAAATCTGGCTGCACTGGTTTTCTCATGTTCTGTAGGTCTAGATGTATTGATTTTACTACGGTCTGGTTCATAAAGTTATGTAAACTACTTTAATTAAATGTCTAAAGACTTCAACTTTAGCATGACGCGCATACTTTTTGCGCCTTCGGAACAGTGGGCGAAAACTGTATATTTGAACCCATATCCTGGACTCGTCCGGAACACTAGCAAGATGTATAATGTTATGAGCAATAAGCACAAAGTTATTTCAAACATGGAAATCCTGTAACCTTGACCTGTGACCTTAAAATCAAGAGGGGGACATCCTTGACTAATAGGGAGCATTTCGGGCAAGTGCCATATGATGATGCATTTCACACTCCATTATATGTCAGAAAACATTTTAAAATTTTGATTTCAAAATCAATAGAGGGGGCATCCTTAACTCATGCGATACATTTCTCGCAAGTTTCATAATGATGAGAGCATTGCGAGCTCCTTTATGACCAGGGAACCATTTCCAATCATCAAAGTCCTATGACCTTGACCTTTGATTTAAGACTCGTCCTTAGATCACGGAACACTTCTGGCAAGTTTCATAATGAAAGGTACGATACGAAGTCCGATTAATGATGTAGAAACCGTTTTCAATAACCAAACCCTATGACCTTGTTCGTTGAACTTTGAGTTATTGATATGAAAATAAATCGGGAACATCCTTGACTCCTTGGGAACCTTTCTTGCAACTTTCATGATGATAGGTGCAATACAAAGTCCATTGTGACCCAGAACCATTTTCAATAAAATCAAAGTTACTTGATCTTGACCTTAAAGTCATAAGGAGACCCTTTTCAATCATAAAAGCTATTATGTCCTTGACCTTTTCACCTCAAACTTACTATATTAAAATTTCTGGCAAGTTTCATTATTTAAGGTGCAATAAAATGTCTGGCAAGATACAGAACCCATTCCAGTTTTCAACGTCTTGTTACCTTGACCTTTGACCTTGAAATAGAGGGCGTGATCATATTGGACTTATGTTCTGGCAACCAACTGTTGTTGACCGCGCATCTTGCACTCGGCTAACAACACCGACTACAACCAGAAGTCTCTGATGAGACTGTAGCTCTCCTGGTTGGTTTTTTTTTTAACATCAATTTCCTTTCTTTTTTCTTTTAAACCAAAGACCATAGGGAGCAGGCGTTCTAACAAATTATAAGTAGCACATCAAAACAACATATCCATTAACTAGAATATCACTCATATAATTAATAATATCCGAGATATAGTATTTCAAAAAAGAATGCCACACCTATCTTCCAAGATCATAGGGGCCAGGGGCTGCTAGCTCAAACAACCTATCAATGACACAACAAGACTTAACAAGAATTAACTCTCCATCATTAATAGATTTAGAAGAGAAAAGAGCACAATTATAAAAGAGAAAATTACCACACCCATTTTCTAAGACCCTGTTGGTCTAGGGCTCAAACAAAATATCAGGTGCAGAACAAGACCACAGACCCATCATATTGCAAAAAGAATTAAGTCTCCATCATTTATACCGTAGTGTCAGAGAAGTTGCATGCACAAGATTACATAGAGTTATATAGGAGAAAATGACCACACTCATTTTCTAAGACCCAGGGGGTCAGGGGTTCAAGCAAAATATCAGGTACACAGCTAGACCACAGATCCATCATATTGCAAAAAGAATGAAGTCTCCATCATTTACAGTGTCAGAGGAGTTAAAGCACAAAATTACATAGTCATATAGGTGAAAATGACCACACCCATTTCCTAAGACCCTGGGGGTCAGGTGCTCAAACAAAATATCAGGTGCACAACTAGACCACAGACCCATCATATTGCAAAAAGAATGAAGTCTCGATCATTTATAGTGTCAGAGGAGTTGCGAGCACAAGACTACATCGAGTCATATAGGTGAAAATGACCACACCCTTTTCCTAAGATCCTGGGGGTCAAGGGCTCAAACAAAATATCAGGTGCACAACATGAGCACAGACCCATCATATATTGAAAAAAGAATGAAGTCTCGATCATTTATTGTGTCAGAGGAGTTGCGAGCACAAGATTACATAGAGTAGTAGTAATAGATGATTGATATCTTCCTTACTCGGAGGAGACAAGGAGAAGGAGACCGTTTTTATGGCCCAGAGGGCCATTTTTTATGGCCCAGGAGGGCGTCCGCCAAGATGGTGGCTCCTATGACGTGCTTGTTAAGATGGCGTCTTAGAGTTTTATATAAATAGCCATCACCACTTTATCAGGACTTTGGACCTGCTGGTACGTGTACCAGGTGGGTTTACTACCTTTTAAGTGAGACGTGAAAAATGAGTGCCTTTGAACTTACAGGTATTTCTACCTTGCCAGAGGTAAGGACACACGCTAGATGCACAAAGCAAGAGCACAAAGCCCGTTTCTCGTAGTGACAGGATCAGCGTTCATAGCCCGATCATCATACGAGGGGAAGCTCCGTCCACTTCCCGAGTGGCTTAGGGGTATTTCTACCGCGCCAGAGGACCACTCTAAAAGATATTGCGTGACCCACCCTTCAACGCTTTTTTTCTTTACATTATACACCAATGTTTCGTCTCTTTTAGTCCGAATATGTTTCTTATTACTCTTATCACTTATTACTATGAAATATTCTGTTTACTTAAGTCTAGGTATAGTTTTATTGCCCAGTTTTAAGATCAGATAAGATTTTATTGACCTTTGTTTACACGCGTTACAGTCTTTATACTTATCTATCCCGCTATACATTTTCCTTTGTCTTAGATATTATCATTTAATAGTCCAGTGATAAAATTCCTGATCATAGATAGATATAATCTTGGGGGGGGGGGGTTCTTGTTTTATACACATGTTGACGTCATTATCGGTGGATCATTTGGAAAGAGGGTGCACGTGGTATTCTTTTTTTTCATTTTTAATGTTTTTGTATTTTCTTGTCTTTTTTTTTTAATTGAAACACAGAGTCATATCTATAATCAAAGTCACAAAATACTTTATCTTTCATCACAGCTCCTCATGGATTTTTTTTTTACATTATTAAGTCGTTATCAGGGGTCTATGGGGAGGGGGGGGGGGGGGGCTTTGCCTTTTCTTTCTTTTTTAATTTTACTACTTTTATTTATTTATTTATTTTTGTTAACTAAGTTTTGTTTATCTGTAAAGTCTTGTCTATCGGTACAGTCATTTTAGTCAGTCGGTTTCATCTGATTCTTCATTGTCACTGTTTTCATTACTTTCACTTTCACTCTCGTCAAACAGTTCGTCATAGTCTTTCTTATGTTATTTAACGACAGCTTCCACGGCTTTATCGACACTTTTCCTCTTTGATGCTTCTAAAATTTGATTCATAATATTTCTATGCAATTTACAAGATTTTAGTTGAATGGTTCTAAAAAGAAATCTTTGGTATTTTTTCATGAATAATTTCTTATCCTTGGGTAGCATGTATTTACTGGCTTCTGATTTTGCGTCTTTCTCTGTCAGGCTTTTTTCTTTAAGTAATTCATTGACCTTTTTGTAAAACTCTTTATTGTGATCTTTCCAAACACTGTTAATTAAAAAATCATACCCCTCATCATCATCTTCACCATCCGTGATTATTTCTTCTTCACTGTTTTTCATACATTGGACAGCCCCGTCTCACATGTCTTTGTACATCGTACTGATTCCCAAACATCACACCACAATCTGAGCATGATGGGTATTTTGAATCTGTTTCAATCCCAGAATCCCTTGTAATTTGGCTCTCGTGTTCTATTCCTCGCCTGGAGCTCATATTTGATGTGTTTCCCGCTTGAATGGATGTCAAGGAATGATCAAATTCTTGTATGTCTTCCTTTATATAGTGTCGAAAAATATGAGTTTGCAGTCTATACGATTCAGGCGTGCTTTGTTTCAAATCCACCACTAAATAACCATACGGTCTTTCTATAGCTTGACGATAAGCATCCAATAATTTACTTGCATTTCCAGGATACATCTGACTGGCCAGAATAGCAATTTGTTGTTGATCTCTCGGATTTTTAAAAAGAACTAGGTACTGACTATTCAAACTCATGGTTCTATTTTCCCTCCCTTTATAGAAAATGTTTTGCATTATACATATTACACTTAAATTACGATGATGAGCCCCTTCAGTAAAAAGATCACACACATCTTGGTTGCTAGAAGCATCCTTTTGAAGGTCATCTATAATAACCAAGTTGATATCGCGAGGATCAATGAAGTTATCTTGTTGGATATTCTTTGGTAAACCATGTATAAAGGTCACGGGTGGATAAACACTGCTTTTGATGACGTCATAGATTGGTTGCCATCTTTTGTAGATCTATACAATTCGAGTTGGAGCTGGTTTTATCATAGCTTTATTTAGCCGCAATAGGTGGGTTAGCCAATTTGTTTTTCCACTCATCGTCGGTCCTGCTACAAGCATTGTAAAGGGATGTTCAAATCTAAATAATCCAAACGGTGGTGGTGGTGGTGTATGTGTTGGAGGTGTTGTATGTGATGGTGGTTGTGGTGGTGTTAAATGTGGTGTATGTGATGGTGTTAGATGTGGTGGTGGTGGTGTTAAATGTGGTGGTGGTGTTAAATGTAGTGTATGTGGTGTTAAATGTGGTGTATGTGGTGGTGGTGGTGGTGGTGGTGGTGTTAAATGTGGTGGTGGTGGTGGTGGTGTATGTGGTTGTGGTGGTGGTGTAAATTGCGGTGGATGTGGTGGTGGATGTGGTATATGCGATGGTGGCTGTTGTGTATGTGGTGGTGGTGGTGATGGTGTATGTGGTGGGGGTACATGTGGTTGTGTGTATTTTGTTGATTGTGGCAATAAGTAAGATTTACGTATCCTTTGGTTTGGCTCTATATTTTGATGAGAATTTCGTAGATGTCTTTTCATAGAATCAGATCGGGAAAAGCTCTTGGAGCAAATTGGACACGTTGTTGATCGCATGGTGACGTTTTGTCTTCTGATTTTTTATTCAAACTCCTGTCTATTTATACATTTTCTTCTCTTGTCCTTTCTAAGACCTTTGTTTTCTACCAGGTGGTGTATTATGTCTCTGTCTCGGCACATATACTTTGGTCCTTTTCTTCAACCTCTGAGGCTCCAGGGATACAAGTGTATCGTCTACCGGCAGGTTTTCCTTAACTTCTGCTTCAGCTCTCTTGATTTCTTGGGCTAAGGGGGTCACCATTTCTATTTTAGGCTCCACCTTCTCTTTCTTGTTTTTATGAATTTCTACAACCCAGTAGCGAGGTGGAGGTCCTTTCCAGTTGACTTGAGCCCTAAAGTGATCAACCAATTCGTCTAATGTAGGTACCACTGCTTCACGATTCATGTTTTAACGAAGGTGAAGTGTACTGTTTAACTCCCTTTTGAAATCTAAATAACCAGGAGATGGTTGTTCCCCTTTTATAGATTGAAGGTTGACGTCAGTCATGTTTAAAAACACGCCCACTTTTTCTTTGCTGCATTCTGATTGGTCAATTCAGTCACGTGACTAAAAAGACGCATTTTGATTGGCCCACTTTTTTCCGGTTGTCTGATTGGTATGTTCGGTCACATCTGCACAGGGTGCAGTCCTTTGGTGCTCGTTGATAAGACCTTTGACTTAACCAAAATTATGCACAGGGTGCACTGTTGCCAAAGCAACAGAAGGTTCCCTTCAAAGGACTTTTACCATGAACAGTGCACAGGGTGCACGTTGCCAAGGGCAACACATGGACCCAAAACCAAATTATGCACAGGGTGCACTGTTGCCAAAGCAACAGTAGATAGGACCCAGTTCTGCGTGACTTTTACCATGAACAGTGCACAGGGTGCACGTTGCCAAGGGCAACACATGGACCCAAGACCAGGGCTGTGTGCCTTTTACCAAGAAGAATAGTTACCAAACATACCAATCAGACATCCGGAAAAAGTGGGTCAATCAAAATGCGTCTTTTTAGTCACGTGACTGAATTGACCAATCAGAATGCAGCAAAGAAAAAGTGGGCGTGTCTTTAAACATGACTGACGTCAACCTTCAATCTATAAAAGGGGAACAATCATCTCCTGGTTATTTAGATTTCAAAAGGGAGTTAAACAGTACACTTCACCTTCGTTAAAACATGAATCGTGAAGCAGTGGTACCTACATTAGACGAATTGGTTGATCACTTTAGGGCTCAAGTCAACTGGAAAGGACCTCCATCTCGCTACTGGGTTGTAGAAAGTCATAAAAACAAGAAAGAGAAGGTGGAGCCTAAAATAGAAATGGTGACCCCCTTAGCCCAAGAAATCAAGAGAGCTGAAGCAGAAGTTAAGGAAATGATAAAGAGAGGGGATCCCCTGCCGGTAGACGATACACTTGTATCCCTGGAGCCTCAGAGGTTGAAGAAAAGGACCAAGGTATATGTGCCGAGACAGAGACATAATACACCACCTGGTAGAAAACAAAGGTCTTAGAAAGGACAAGAGAAGAAAATGTATAAATAGACAGGAGTTTAAATAAAAAAATCAGAAGACAAAACGTCACCATGCGATCAACAACGTGTCCAATTTGCTCCAAGAGCTTTTCCCGATCTGATTCTATGAAAAGACATCTACGAAATTCTCATCAAAATATAGAGCCAAACCAAAGGATACGTAAATCTTACTTATTGCCAAAATCAACAAAATACACACAACCACATGTACCTCCACCACATACACCATCACCACCACCACCACATACACAACAGCCACCATCGCATATACCACATCCACCACCACATACACCGCAATTTACACCACCACCACAACCACATACACCACCACCACCACATTTAAAACCACCACCACCACCACCACATACACCACATTTAACACCACATACACTACATTTAACACCACCACCACATTTAACACCATCACATACACCACATTTAACACCACCACAACCACCATCACATACACCACATCTAACACCACCACAACCACCATCACATACAACACCTCCAACACATACACCACCACCACCACCGTTTGGATTATTTAGATTTGAACATCCCTTTACAATGCTTGTAGCAGGACCGACGATGAGTGGAAAAACAAATTGGCTAACCCACCTATTGCGGCTAAATAAAGCTATGATAAAACCAGCTCCAACTTGAATTGTATGGATCTACAAAAGATGGCAACCAATCTATGACGTCATCAAAAGCAGTGTTTATCCACCCGTGACCTTTATACATGGTTTACCAAAGAATATCCAACAAGATAACTTCATTGATCCTCGCGATATCAACTTGGTTATTATAGATGACCTTCAAAAGGATGCTTCTAGCAACCAAGATGTGTGTGATCTTTTTACTGAAGGGGCTCATCATCGTAATTTAAGTGTAATATGTATAATGCAAAACATTTTCTATAAAGGGAGGGAAAATAGAACCATGAGTTTGAATAGTCAGTACCTAGTTCTTTTTAAAAATCCGAGAGATCAACAACAAATTGCTATTCTGGCCAGTCAGATGTATCCTGGAAATGCAAGTAAATTATTGGATGCTTATCGTCAAGCTATAGAAAGACCGTATGGTTATTTAGTGGTGGATTTGAAACAAAGCACGCCTGAATCGTATAGACTGCAAACTCATATTTTTCGACACTATATAAAGGAAGACATACAAGAATTTGATCATTCCTTGACATCCATTCAAGCGGGAAACACATCAAATATGAGCTCCAGGCGAGGAATAAAACACGAGAGCCAAATTACAAGGGATTCTGGGATTGAAACAGATTCAAAATACCCATCATGCTCAGATTGTGGTGTGATGTTTGGGAATCAGTACCATGTACAAAGACATGTGAGACGGGGCTATCCAATGTATGAAAACAGTGAAGAAGAAATAATCACGGATGGTGAAGATGATGATGAGGGGTATGATTTTTTAATTAACAGTGTTTGGAAAGATCACAATAAAGAGTTTTACAAAAAGGTCAATGAATTACTTAAAGAAAAAAGCCTGACAGAGAAAGACGCAAAATCAGAAGCCAGTAAATACATGCTACCCAAGGATAAGAAATTATTCATGAAAAAATACCAAAGATTTCTTTTTAGAACCATTCAACTAAAATCTAGTAAATTGCATAGAAATATTATGAATCAAATTTTAGAAGCATCAAAGAGGAAAAGTGTCGATAAAGCCGTGGAAGCTGTCGTTAAAAAACATAAGAAAGACTATGACGAACTGTTTGACGAGAGTGAAAGTGAAAGTAATGAAAACAGTGACAACAAGTATTAGCTTTTACAAAAAGCTTGCCGGCAGTTAGCTTGTAAAATACTAGTAAGAAAAAATTGGAATAAACGATTTTTGTTCTTGTTGACCAATCGCACATTTCCGGGCTTTTCCGTTTTTATTTCCGATTCAAGCTACGGAAATTTCCGAGGATCTGTGATTGTTGTAGGACGTATCGGTACAAAGACTTTTCGATGCATCTTTCGGATGAAAATGCACTGATACGATATGACTTTCATTTGTCAAGTCATCTAGACTCTTGAGCCGACCTGATGAAAGTATCTTATGCACAGATTCTGAATAATCTTGACGAATATTTGCATATTTTGTAATTGTCCACCAATCATATTGCCAAGAGTTATTTTATCCGTGCAAGTATGTCACGATTGATTACAGTATACCGGCAGTCATGACTGCCGGTAATGAAGAATCAGATGAAACCGACTGACTAAAATGACTGTACTGATAGACAAGACTTTACAGATAAACAAAACTTAGTTAACAAAAATAAATAAATAAATAAATAAAAGTAGTAAAATTAAAAAAGAAAGAAAAGGCAAAGCCCCCCCCCCTCCCCATAGACCCCTGATAACGACTTAATAATGTAAAAAAAAATCCATGAAGAGCTGTGATGAAAGATAAAGTATTTTGTGACTTTGATTATAGATATGACTTTGTGATTAAATTAAAAAAAAGACAAGAAAATACAAAAAAAAATTAAAAATGAAAAAAAAATGAATACCACGTGCACCCTCTTTCCAAATGATCCACCGATAATGACGTCAACATGTATATAAATCAAGAACCCCCCCCCCCCCCCCCCCCCAAGATTATATCTATCTATGATCAGGAATTTTATCACTGGACTATTAAATGATAATATCTAAGACAAAGGAAAATGTATAGCGGGATAGATAAGTATAAAGACTGTAACGCGTGTAAACAAAGGTCAATGAACTCTTATCTGATCTTAAAACTGAGCAATAAAACTATACCTAGACTTAAGTAAACAGAATATTTCATAGTAATAAGTGATAAGAGTAATTAGAAACATATTCGGACTAATAGAGACGAAACATTGGTGTATAATGTAAAGAAAAAAAGCGTTGAAGGGTGGGTCACGCAATATCTTTTAGAGTGGTCCTCTGGCGCGGTAGAAATACCCCTAAGCCACTCGGGAAGTGGACGGAGCTTCCCCTCGTATGATGATCGGGCTATGAACGCTGATCCTGTCACTACGAGAAACGGGCTTTGTGCATCTAGCGTGTGTCCTTACCTCTGGCAAGGTAGAAATACCTGTAAGTTCAAAGGCACTCATTCTTCACGTCTCACTAAAAAGGTAGTAAACCCACCTGGTACACGTACCAGCAGGTCCAAAGTCCTGATAAAGTGGTGATGGCTATTTATATAAAACTCTAAGACGCCATCTTAACAAGCACGTCATAGGAGCCACCATCTTGGCGGACGCCCTCCTGGGCCATAAAAAATGGCCCTCTGGGCCATAAAAACGGTCTCCTTCTCCTTGTCTCCTCCGAGTAAGGAAGATATCAATCATCTATTACTACTTAGAGTCATATAGGTGAAAATGACCACACCCATTTTCTAAGACCCTGGGGGTCATGGGCTCAAACAAAATACCAGGTGCACAACTAGACCACAGACCCATCAAAGTGCAAAAAGAATGATGTCTCCATCATTTATAGTGTCAGAGGAGTTGCGAGCACAAAGACTACATCGAGTCATATAGGTGAAAATGACCACACCCTTTTTCTAAGATCCTGAGGGTCAGGGGCTCAAACAAAATATCAGGTGCAGAACATGAGCACAGACCCATCATATTGCAAAAAGAATTAATTCTCCATCATTTATAGTGTCAGAGGAGTTGCGAGCACAAGATTACATATAAGAGTTAAATAGAAGAAAATGACCACACCTTTTTTCTAAGACCCTGGGGGTAAGGGGACTCAAACAAAATATCAGGTGCACAACAAGATCACAGACCCATCGTATTGCAAAAAGAATGATGTCTCCATCATTTATAGTGTCAGAGGAGTTGCAAGCACAAGATTACATAGAGTTATATAGGAGAAAATGACCACACCCATTTCCTATGACCCTGGGGTCAGGGACTCAAACAAAATGTCAGGTGCACAACTAGACCACAGACTAAGTGTGATGCAAAAAGAGTTACATTTCTATCTCTTATAGTTTCAGAGGAGTTGCGAGCACAAGAATTGTTTACAGACAGACAGACAGACAGACGTCGGACGACAGGGTATCGCACAAGCTCGACTGGTGTATGACCAGTGGATCTAAAAATGAGTGCTAACAACATCGATCACTCGGCTAACAACACCGACCACAAAAATGAGTGCATGACTGGACAATTGACATAACTTTAATACGAATACATCATCAAAGCTTTATAATATTTCAAATATGGCACATAACAGTATAGAATGCTTCATCTAAACATCTTCATATTATGGTCAAAACTGGTCTTTGCTATTGTTTGTCAAGAGAAAGCATGTTCGAAGCGTTTCAAAAATAAAATTCTTGATATCTTGTTAGTACTGGTGTTGATATAATGACGAGAAGTTGATCTTTCTGGCTACTACAGCTTCGATTTTGGGTCACCAATGTCTCTGAAATTTCCGTGTCTTCCTGCACCTTTTGAAAATCTTTTAGCTCCTGAAATTGATAAATTGGAATCACAAACATATCAATCTAAATTTCTGGAAAGTTACGTATTTAAAATTTAAAACATCTTAATTATTAAATGATAAATAACTTCTATTATACGGAAACTATTAAATCGTGAATTGTTTCAGTTTGCGTTGAGGGGATGCACCCCTCCTGAAATCGGTCCTTCAAAGCTATGTTTTGTGTTTTACAGAACGTTATTAGTATTTGAGGAACAATCACTCCCATATCTTATAATCTTCATTCATAGAACATGAAGATGTCTCGGATCGCTCAAAATTGGCGGTGACAAAGTCTAGCAATTTTCGTTTGCATACACAAGTGAGCGTACCTGAACCCCTGCCGTACCACACACACTCTAGCATCAACGTTCAAAATTAGCAACAAAAAATATTACCGGGTATGGATTCTTCTCGAATTATTTCCATTCCATGTTTAAACTCGTACTGCATTGCGTCCTTGAAAGACTTGGCGTCAAACATGGCATTGTACGCTGATTTTCTGTCACGATTCATGCACTTCTGAGGGAAGTTCAGCAATGTTTCTGCTAGCTTTATAGCTTCGTCAAGACCTGTAATATGAAGGTTTATATCATATTAGACAAGCAAGGCAAGAGAAAGGAGTCTAATGATTACTAAAGCCTCAAGTTAAAAGTCAAATTCGAAATAGTCTTGTCTCTCGTAGATATTTTGTTAATTGTATAATAAATATAGGATCTCAAATGATTTTCTATTTCATACGGTATTTATGAAACGAGTTTGTGGATTTTACATCCCCGAGCCTTGGCGAGGGGATTTAAATCACACAACGAGTTTTATAAATACTGTATGGAATAGAAACATCATTTGAGATTCTTTTTATCACATGAAATATCACGTAATTGATCAAAATAACGTCAAAATATTATAATTCCGACTTCATTTCTTGCAAATAACGCGCCAACGTCGGCGTTTCTTTTGTGACGTCACAAAGGATCTGGAGCGCTTCATCCAATGATCACGCTCCCAAAGTGATAATTGTAACCATTCTGCACACATCGGTATTTTCCGATTCCGTGCGGGACTTCATCTGGAAAAGTACCTCTGCCGTCAGCCGAACTACTTTTCTGCAAGAATCTTGCAATAACTTACAGGAACGGAGATACATCAATAAACATATTCTTTTTAGATTTTCCTTTCTATTATAATTCAATTGAAAACTGTTTCAGTGAAGATAAAACGCTTACAGTCATTATAAATTTTGTAAATTTTCCCGTAGCGAACACACATATCTTACGCAAACAGGCACTTTCAGTGCTAAAGACGCCGTAACGGCCTTTTGACACGTAGCGCGTCTATGACGTCATAGACTAAAGTCCGCGTAAGAGAATATAGCTGCAGGCAAGGATACTTTGCTTGTCTATTTTGTTTCCTTGTGTGCGAGATGAATTGTAACGTGTTATCATAACATTTATTTATCACATGATACACCCTTTATTCAGATACATAAAGCCATTTCATAAATAAATGTTATGATAACACGTTACATATCACTTTCGGAGCGTGGTCATTGGATGAAGCGCTCCAGATCCTTTGTGACGTCACAATAGAAACGGCGACGTTGGCGCGTTATTTGCAAGAAGTGAAGTCGAAATTATAACATTTTAACGTTATTTCAATCAATTACGTCATATTTCATGTGATAAAAAGAATCTCAAATGATGTTCTTATTCCATACTGTATTTATGAAACTCGTTGTGTGATTTTAATCCCCTCGCCAAGGCTCAGGGATGTAAAATTCACACAACTCGTTTCATAAATACCGTATGAAATAGAAAATGATTTGAGATCCTATATTTATGACATGGCTTTATGTAACTGAATAAAGGGTGTATCATGTGATAAATCAATTAGAAAATAGCTTAGCAGATCTTTTTAGGTCAGAGGCCATAATCAAATTCAAGGAATCGTGGTCCCCCGCTTTTGGGTGTTTGCCTTTAAAGAAATGCTTACAGACACCCCTACTATTTTAAAGTTTTCAAAATTGAAAATATATCTAATGTACTATCAAAGTTCTAAATATCAAAAGATTAAACTGCAAGAAAATGTCAAAAGGTCCAAACTTTGCTACCAAGGCTAAGGTCTTGTGAAAAGGAATGCACATGTGAAATATGAAAGTCCTACTTTTTACCATCCATAAGTTATGGTCGATGTTGAAGTTTTTAAATGGGGCTCAATCTCCAAGGACAAGGTCACAAGGTCCGAATGTTGTTACCGACGGAAAGGTCTATCACAAGGAATACACATGTGAAATATGAAAGCCCAATCACTTACCATTCGAAAGTTATCGTCAAGGGTAAAGTTTTTGAAAAGTAGGTTAAACTCCAAGGTCAAGGTCACAAAGTCAAAAGTTTTGCCAAGGTATCCATGGAAAGGTCTTGTCACAATGAAAACACATGTGAAGTATGGAAGTCCTATCACTTTCCATACAAAAGTAATCGCCAAGGGTAAAGTTTTTGAAAAGTAGGTCAAACTCCAAGGTCAAGGTCACAAGGTCAAAATTTTTGGTATCCATGAAAAGGTCTTGTCACAATTAATACACATGTGAAATATGAAAGCCAAATCACTTACCATTCAAAAGTAATGGTCAAGGTTAAAGTTTTTTAAAAAGTAGGTCAAATTCCAAAGTAAAGGACACAAGGTCAAAAATGTTGGTATCCATCGAAAGGTCTTATCACAAGGAAAACACATGTGAAATAAGAAAGCCCTATCACCTACCATTCAAAAGTTATGGACAAGGTTAAAGTTTTTCTGACTGACGGACAGACAGACAGACAGGACGGTTTTAATGTCCCCGTGCTTTCGCGAAAGCGGGGGACAAAAAGCTAAATTGAAAGAAATACTTGACCTTTTCCAGTTGGCACTACCCTGTTAGCGAGTCCGAACTGGTGTGCCTCGTGTGCGTCGATTTCCCGCCCAGTCAAGATGAGGTCCAAAGCACGTGATAACCCAATCAAGTGAGGTAGACGAACTGTTCCTCCGTCAATGAGGGGTACCCCTAGCAAAGAAAGACTTTGGTTTATTTACTTCTGAGATTTCATTTCGGAATTATCATAATTACATCATTCACTCAAAAAATGGTATGTAGTAATATATGGTATCCTTAATAAACTTTAATGTATGCAACACAAAAGTTTATTAAGGATACCAAGAGGTTCCCAACTTAATTAATTATGATAAGATTCAACTCTCTCTCTCTCTCTCTCTCTCTCTCTCTTATAGTAATAATATAATATATATATATATATATAATTTTGTATTCCAAGACATGCCATTCAAGATTTTGTAATTATTGTAGGGAAAGGGCTTATATAATGTTGAGTAAACTTGTGCCAAATCACATTTCTATTATATGGAAATAAAATATGTTTAAACTAAGTAATATATGAAAGAGTTAGATACGAAACTGAAAATCAAAATGGAAAAAAAAAAAGAAAATTACGAGTAAAATAATGGACATGGTAATTGAACGGTTCGTACGAACCCTTTCATCACTCCCCATCACCCTTTCCCCGACTTTTGCTTTAAATGAAAAACAAAACAAATATAAAAGTGCTCAAAATATAAACAAACTACAGTGTACTAGCTACCGAATCTTCTACAGAAGATTCCCATTTTAGCGGACTCCTCCACGACCCGGATATCGGCGATTAGTGACAACTCCAGACCGCCGGCGACGGCGTAACCCGATATAGCAGCTATAACTGGTTTGCTGAGCTGTAGTCGTGTTGGACCCTGCATATGAAAATATTAGTGTAAGGCACGGTCCATTTGATATTCGGGGGGGGGGGGGGGGGGGGCTTGGGGGTTTTTTTTTGTCGGAGCAAGATTATTTTTTTCGCCCCGGACCGAGGCAAAATTATTTTTTTCTTGCAAAGTTGGAGCAAGGAAATTATGTTATAACAATTGATGTGAATATTAAGAATGTTTGTGTTTTTTCAAAAGAAATTCTTTATTTTTACTTAAATTACTCCAAACATTATTTTTATGTAAAACTTGTATTCACTTCTAAACTGAGAGAGATGAAAGATTTTTACAATGTAACATGTAAGAGGGCCTGATGCAAGTTTTTACATGTAGAAATGAAAACTAGTGAAAAACTTATTTAAATTCTCCTTCCAAGCTTGTATATAAAATTAGACACTATGGTGATACACGTATCTATTAAAAGTAATAAAATATTGATAATGTATTTAAGAGTTTTCATTGTTTCAGTCACATGCATTCTTTTGATATTTTCAAATATGAACTTGCCATTACAGAAGAAAACTATGGCGAGCGAAGCGAGCCAAAATTTTTTTATAGAAAGTAAAAACTGCGGCGAGCGAAGCGAGACGAAAATTTTTCAGGAATTTTATGCGAATTTTATGGTTATTCTTCAAATTCAGATTACCTGTAAGAACAAGACTATTTTTTTTCTGTCACACCATAAGCAAATTTATTTTTTTTCGTCAAAATTCAGAGCAAAATGATATTTTTTGAAACCTCCCCCCCCCCCCCCAGAATATCAAATGGACCGTGCCTAAATGTATGTACTTGTGCAAAAATTTATGCAGGACGTTTCTAAATGGGGACATTGTTCTATATCAAATCGGTCTTAAACTCAATTGTCATGTTCTCTTTGCTTTATCATGTATACTTTAAAGGTACACATGGTTTAGCAGGGAGTTTAAAAACTGTCAACAACAAAGTTTTACCATATTAAAATGGCTTTTAAATACTACCATTTGAACACCTATACATGTATACTACTTGCATAAATTATCTCTCACATTTCTTTTTTATAGACGTTTTTACTATCGGGTACACACGATTTCGGTAATCTTCGGAAATTGTTATTTGCATAAATATACAGTATGTGGAAATATGTCACGTTTACCAAGGTCAGAGTGAGCACGTTACCACGATCAGCCAATCGATTGAATGAACTTTACATCATGGGATAACTACGAAAGATGTAGTAAACCACGTATACACTGTCTTTTTAAAATTAAAAAAAAAACTTACTTTAGGTCGTACTAATATTTCATTAATTGCTTCAAGTTCCGTTCAAATAACCCAGTGATTTTTTTCAGTAATTTGGGAATGGGGTCGGGGCCCGTGCAATTGGGAAAATTAACAACGTTTGGGAATATTTTGGGAAGTACTAATATGAAAGTAAAATGACAGTTTATACAATCAAAAGTTCAGAATTGAATGTTTAATCAAATAGTTTTCTCATGCTTACAACAATATGGCAAATAATTAGTAAATTTACTACTTTTGAACCAGTAAATTTCACTTATTTCAGTGATAATTCCATCTATATGAAATTGGGAAATTTTAGAGCATCAATTGGGAAAAAAAGAAACTATTTTTCATTGGGAATGGGGCCGAATAACGGCCCCAAAAAGGGGCAAAAAAAATCCCTGTAACCATTTTGAACATGGACAATCGAACACTTTCAGGTGACTAACAACGTGTAATACTGTATGACGGCTTGAATCACCGTGGGGTATCACGTGATAGACAAATGATATGTTCCACGGGAATTCCCTTTGATTGAACCAAGTTAATACTGTCTTAATCTACTTTATATGAATTTATTTTAGGCCTATCATATGGTCATTATTATCAATTACATGATGGTTATTTATTCTGGTCAAGAATATACGTGTATTCGGAGAACACTTAATCAGAATTTTTTCAATGCTAGCCACATGTTATGATATGGTGCAAGGACACAAAATTTTCTGTTTAAGTGTTCTGCAAATATACGTTCTTTTCTTGACCAGAATAAATTACCGTCATATAATTTATGATAATGACCATACGATAGGCCTAAAATAAATTCATATAAAGTAGATTTAGACAGTATTTACTTGGTTCAATCAAAGGGGATTCCCGTGGAACATATCATTTGTGTATCACGTGATACCCCACGGTGTGAATGGGAGGGAGGTGTAGTCTGCTGTACACATGTGCGTTTGTTTACCAAATCCTGAATGAAGTTTAGCCTTTATTTATGAGTTTTTGTTTTGTTTTGTTTTTTAATATTTGATATAGACTGTGAATACTAGTATATGATTACTATATTTAATTATGTATACACATATCAAAAATGCTGTGGATATATACACGTCAAACTTATATCTATACATCTCATAGATAAAAATAAACGAGAACTATACATGTACATGTACACTGTAGCTCCCTTTTGGCTATTCAGGGTCGTCCTCTGAGCTGGGTCTCTATCTGTCCAATGCCAAGCCAATACTAATTTTTTTTATCGTTCATTACATTTCTCTTTTCAGATTTTGATAACGCCGATTGTCGATTCCTTTTCGACCCACGTGTTATCCGTCCACCATGTTGTTTTGTTATGCTACAGTACTAACCTTATGCAAATAAGTGCTTAAACGTGTTCGCAATCAGTCTTCTACGGAGAAACGTAGGTTATATTAGGGTACCCATTTATAAGCAATAATTGGTCATAGCTCGGTAGCGAGGGCATATGTGACTATTGTAACCAACTAGTTTCTAAGCATGATATACTCGCTTGCTTTAAAATTTTGACAAAAATAGTGGATTTATGGTTTGATCTTGACGAGACCTAGTGTTACTTTAAAGACGTAGTTTGATCTTTGCCCAGAATGCAAAATATGTGAGTAAAGAAGGATAACTCTCACTGTAAAGTATAACATGCGCTTAGCCCAAGGGAAAGGCCCAAGAATGTACAGACCAGCCTATCAGTTTAGGTCGATGCATATAAAAAGACGTAGACGATGTACATTTCAACTCCAATAATTCAGGGTAACCACAGGGTAACCAGTCTTGGTGTCTGTCGTGTGGTTTACATTTTAATTTTTAAAGTTACCCTCGGTCTCATCAAGATCAAACCATGAATCAACTTACTATTTTTGTCAAAAATTTAACGCAAACGAGTCGATCATGCTTAGAAATTAGAAACTGTCATGAATGAAGTTTTACCGTAAGTAGCTTTCAAGTACTACCATTTGAAACACCTTTTTTTTAAGCAATACCAGAGTATACCTGTGCGCAAAAAAAATCCATTCATGGACGACACCTTTGAAATGGTATTATTCAAAGAGATTACCATAGGACCCTTGTCAGATTCGTTGGGCTCTGTATCGACATGACGTAGGTCACCTTCAGACAAAGTTTTCAGATCGAATCCTGCACTAAAGTTACCATCTGAAACGTGGATCACACGATAATCAAATTTAAAAAAAATGTTATTCAGAAAAAAAAAACAGATGTCTCCCCCTCCCTCTAAGTTGCTTTGACCTTAGGCTAAGATGATGTGAAACCTTTGAGTCATGGGCAACATCATACTAAAACATGAAAGTGGTTCATTACATTGTTTGAGGTAAAGCCCAAACATGACTAGCATATACAATTTCATTATAAGCATATTTAGTGAAATTGACTTTGGTCACATGACCTTGGATATAGATGATCTGAAACCTACATTGTAAGGATAATGAGCAACAAAAAACCGAATTAGTGATTGGATACAGGGTTCAAAATATAAAGCCTAAACATGATAAGCATACACAATTTCAGCCTGGACATGATTAGCATATACAATTTCATTACCAAAGTAAGAAGTGACCTTAATCATGTGACCTTGGGACAAGGTGATAAGAAACATTTAGTCCTGAGAAACAACATACTAAAATATGAAAGCAATTATAAGAATGGTTCAGGAGATATAGCCCAGACAAGATTAGTACGTACAATTTCATTGAAAAGAACTAAATGATCTTGACCTTGGGCACATGACCTTGGGTCAAGAAGATAAGGAACCCTCCAATCCTGAGCAACAGCATACTAACGGATCAAGGTGATTCAGTATACGATTCCACAGATATAGCCCAGACTCAATAGCATTTACAATTTCATTAAAACATGTAATACTGTACTTGACATTGACCTTAGTCATATGACCTTGGATCAAGGTGTTGTGAAACCTTTGAGTCATCAGCACCATCATGGGCGGATCCAGAAATTTTTTTCAGGGGGGGTCCTAAAGTCTGAATTTTTTGAAGAGCAAAAAAAAAAAAAAAAAAAAAAAAAAAAAAGGAAAGAAAAAAAAAAAAAATGAAAAAGAAAAAAACGCAAGAAAGTAAAGTTATTGATTGATGATTGTCAGTTTTGTCTCTAATTTTTGATAAAACAGGTGACTGGAGAGCAATGGCGAGCTAACAGCTTAAAAACTTTTGATTTTTTTTTACATCATAGTAATTGATTAAATTGATCGTCAATTCTAATATGTAAATACAACGAATGGCGAGAGATAGCGAGCCAGCGATTTTTTTTTTCCAAGAATTTGAATAAAATTCATTATTTGTGTCTTTATCAGTTTCTGTTCGCTTCCTTAGTGCCCTTGTTTATTGACCTAGGTGTAATGTATATTTGTTGTATATAGCATTTATGGGAAAGCGCAGCATCATTTGAAAATAACGTACATGTACAAGTATGTAATAAATTCTGGCGAGCGGAAGCGAGCAAGAAAATTTTTGAAATCCTGACGGCAAAATTATCAAAATGAAAGATTTCTAATACAAATTCATGATTTATTTTTCAAATACTATGACAACAAAAGGGGAATTGGGACTTAATCATATGAAATATGCATATTAATAACAAAAATTTAGTAATGTTTCGAAAATGTCAGGGGGGGTCCGGACCCCCCCCGACCCCCCCTCTGGATCCGCGCTTGACCATCATACTAAAATATGAAGTGATTCGATCACGGTTCAAAAGATTAAGCCTGGACATAATACACGTAAGATATACAATTTCATTTAAAATATACTAATTGACCTTCACCTTCGTCACATGATCTTAAGTCAACGTGATGTGAAACCTTTAGGTGATAAGCAACAACATACTAAAATATGACAGTGATATGATAAATAGCTCAAAGAGATACAGCTCCAACGGGATAGCATGTACAATTTCGTTAAAATGCACTTTGTAACTTTGACCTTGATCAAATGACAATGGGTCAAGGGGAAACATTTTAGTCATGAGCAAATACATACTTAAACGTGAAAGCAATCCAGTAAGCGGTCCAAGGGATAAAGCCTGGACAGGAATGCACGTACAATTTCATTAAAAATGTACTAAGTGACTTTGACCTTGGTCACATGACCTTGGGAAAAGGTGATGTGAAATCCTCGTGTCATAAGCAACAACATACTAAAATATAAAAGGTATCCAGCAAACGGTTCAAGAGATCTAGCCCGGACAGGAATGTATGCATAATTTCATTAAAAATGCACTAAGTGACCTTGACCTTGGTCACTTGACCTTGGTCACTTGACCTTGGGTCAAGGTGATTTGAAACCCTTGGGTCATAAGCAACAACATACTAAAATATAAAAGTGATCGGGCAAACGGTTCAGGAGATATAGTCCAGACACGATGTGTGACAGACGGACAGACGGACGACGAAGGCAAAACCAATATGTATCCTCCCTGTTGGGGGGCGGGGGGAGAGACATAATTTAATGTAATTAAATGTATACCACTTCATGATGGGAAGGTACCCTTTGAAAGGATCCCGGACCTTAAGGCCCCTTTTTTGATCACTTATAAATCGAAGAAAATAAAATGAAAAATTGACCATTCGTGTATTAAATAACTATTATAGTTTCGCTTGTATTCAAAGATGTTACTATGTGTGATGTCTGTTTTGTGACAGGGGGATTTTGGCAAATCCGGATCAATCGCCATCGATTCCGGCCTTGAATATTGTTTTCTCAATACATATGCATGAGAGGGATCGAACAAATTGTCACATGCTCACATATTTTGTGAACACGACCAATCAGGTAAAAATCAATATATATGCTAATGAATCGATACTGTCGGTTGCTTGATATTAGAGGTGTGGCTTTATGTTAATCTGTATACTTTTGATGCTACTTTTTTCGTGGGTTTTCTCTGATTTGAACATGAAGGCAAATTAGAATGGCTAATTCCTTCTCAGGGAAAATTTGTCAAATAAGTACCTGTCTGTCATTTTTCTGAATTAGCCATTCTTACATGCGTCCATGCCTAATTTTGAAAAAAAATCTATCAGACTACCTTGTTTTTTTTTTTTGTGCATAGTTCAACCAAAGCTGGCGAAGGGTGGGTAGATTTTAGCTGACTTTACCAGCGTTTCGCGCAATGCCTTAACAGAAAGGGGTAAGAGTCCAATAAATTATGAAAATTTTGAAAACCGATTTTTATAGCCTTTCCTTAAGGTCCGGGATCCTTTCAAAAATGATTTTCTTCCAATTCTTGTGTTTTATAATCTATTTCAATTTTTATTTAAAATTTAAAATTTTTAAAAATGAAGGATAACATTATACGTTTTCCGTATAACACTGCTACACCAGCATTTGTGTCGTTGTCAAACTCTTTGAAGGCCTTATATAAGAGTGTAGCTGTAGGTGGGTCCACGGCATTGCGTCTCTCTGGACGATTCAATCCTATCAGAGTTACTCCCCCTAGTTTCTGAACCTCAACTGCAGAATCTTTGAAGAAGAAAAAAGAGGCCACGATCATTCTTCATGAAAACTTTTTTTCAACCAAAAGCCCGAAGACAATTTCTACTGGATATTTGTATAGTATTTGTATAGTTTATTAGTGGTATTCTACTACTAGAGCCAGGTAAAAATGGGCGTCGGGCTAGTGAGTGTTCGTGAAAACTGTAAGATGAGTGTATATCTAAGACTGACAATTTCAAAATTTCAAAATCTTATCAATCATAAAAATAACTGGCCACGAAACTTGCTATGTCAAAACAAAGAGGATCTCCAACAAGACTCGATTGTAGCATCCACAGCAAAACAAGCCTCCCACTTTAGTTCCCCGTACATCCACAGCAAAACAAGCCTCCCACTTTAGTTCCCCGTACATCCACAGCAAAACAAGCCTCCCACTTTAGTTCCCCGTACATCCACAGTAAAACAACCCTCCCACTCTAGTTCCCCGTACATCCACAGCAAAACAACCCTCCGACTTTAGTTCCCCGTACATCCACAGCAAAACAACCCTCCCACTTTAGTTCCCCGTACATCAACAGTAAAACAACCCTCCCACTTAAGTTCCCCGTACATCCACAGCAAAACAAGCCTCCCACTTTAGTTCCCCGTACATCCACAGCAAAACAAGCCTCCCACTTTAGTTCCCCGTACATCCACAGCAAAACTAGCCTCCCACTTTAGTTCCCCGTACATCCACAGCAAAAAAAGCCTCCCCTTTAGTTCCCCGTACATCCACAGCAAAACAACTCTCCCACTTTAGTTCCCCGTACATCCACAGCAAAACAACTCTCCCACTTTAGTTCCCCGTACATCCACAGCAAAACAACCCTCCCACTTTAGTTCCCCGTACATCCACAGTAAAACAACCCTCCCCTTTAGTTCCCCGTACATCCACAGCAAAACAACTCTCCCACTTTAGTTCCCCTTACATCCACAGCAAAACAACTCTCCCACTTTAGTTCCCCGTACATCCACAGTAAAACAACTCTCCCACTTTAGTTCCCCGTACATCAACGCACGATTGTTGTGTAGAATAACTTCCTCACTGGTGTAAAGCAGATGTACGTACCATCATGGTGAAAGATCAAGAAATGATAATACGCATATGATCATGAAAATCGAGTTAGAACTGTTACACTTCTTTCAACCGAATCAAAATGACGATGATGTAGGTACTGAACGTACCACAAATCTTCGCTCAAACACTGGTACATGTACATACTTCCATGACATTTTCATAATTTGAACATATATCTTACAATCAATTATGAAATAACAAAATTTATCACATGATACACCTGTTATGCAGTTTCATAAAGCCATTTCATAAATATATGATATGATAACACGTTACATATCGCTCTGCTTGAATACGATTGGTCAAGTTTGGAATTTAATCACATAAACCCACAGGGATTTATCACGCTAATACCGGTTGCTGTATTTACTATATATATGTGTTAAAGGGATCTAACTCGGCGTTTAACGAAAATCGACAAGTCATCTTTAAGTCTTCAGAAATAGGCTAATCAATGTCAAAACCTATTTTCTGTGGTATATTTCGATAGATTAATTCATACTGAATCTTCATACGAAATTTGAAATCAGTACCTCCCTTACGAGCCGAGATATGCCCAATACCGCTCTCTTATGAGCGCCGCATTTCTAGGTCGGACAAAAAGGTGTCCGGTGATAATCAAGCAGTATAGACAAAATTTGGTTACTGCTTGATCGTTTAAACGTCCGAACACTTCAAAGACATACAACTGCATGGCATGATTATCTACTCTTCACATGCTTTTTACCATCTCAAAAATCGCTGGTATATGAAAGTCCCTCATATAGCTACCTCTTTACATGCACGTATATGTCTTTCATAACTCGGCACATGTTGAATTTAATCTCGCTTAAATCCGACGCTTTTCTTATTTCAAAGTCGTCAAAAAAGACTTTATTTGAAATTGTATTAAGCATATATGGGACTATTTTATTCAATGTTATGTATTTGAGATGTTCGCACCATTGAATGGTCAAGCGGTGCCTCAAATTGATCACCGATGCCTGATTATCATCGGACACCTTTTTGTCCGACCTAGAAATGCGGCACTTATTGGGCATATCTCGGCTCGTAAGGGAGGTACTGATTTCAAATTTCGTATGAAGATTCAGTATGAATTGATCCATCGAAATATACCACAGAAAATAGGTTTTGACATTTATTAGCCTATTTCTGAAGACATAAAGATGACTTGTCGATTTTTCGTTCAACGTCGAGTTAGATCCCTTTAACACACTGCAAACGGTATTAGCGTGATAAATCCCCGTGCATAAACCTTGACAAATGTGACCTTTCAAATATCGGTCTACTGTTAAGGTGGCTCCCTACTCGAACCGTTATAGGTTTTTCCTTATCTGCAGCAGTCTGCGTATAACGTTTTACATTGGCTGGTGAGGGACGAGCCAGCGCATTGGAAACAGACAGAATATCTTAAATGCCAAAAGATGGTGCAATCTATCAATGTCCACACCAATCATATAGTATAATTTCTTAGTTGAAAATATGATGAAATTATAAGGGGGTACCCTTATGTGTGTAGCCATATCTTGATCATTTATACAATTGTATACCTGTATGCGATTTTTTCACCATCTGTATATATTATCGTATAAAATGATCCAATTTGAAGAAATTTCATTTGTTGTTTTTTGCACAAAAATGTGATATACTATATATTATTTGTCGAAAATATAATAACATTATAATATAAGGGGGTACCCCTATGTTTGGAGCCATACCTTGATCATTTTAAAAACTGTGTACCTGTATGTGATTTTTTCTTCATATACATACATAATTTTATGAAATATTTCAAAATGAAAAAAAATCATCTGTATTTTATGCAAAAAGTTGGATTTAGTACCCTAATGTTTGGAGATATATCATACTTAGATTTATGTTAAAATATCATTTTATGTATTTCTTCTATATGACTTGGTATCATAAAATAAAACAAAACAAATAAATATATTCGTATCATCACTGAAGGAGCTGTTAAGATAAGGGCTTGATTTAGCCCTGAAATCACTCGATTATTTCTCGTGCGCTGTCCTTCTATATCAGGTAAAAAGTGGTCGGGATTAAGGTATCCGATGTACAATAAGGCATTTTTCCATGCCTGGTAAGGTACTATAAACAATATATTTTCTGAAAGGTTATAATGCCCACTGCTCAGAAATAATAATGTTGGGGCAGGAAAAACAAAGGGGAATAGCTGGTGAAGCACTTAAATGGTCTATTTTCTCTATATATACATATGCAAAATAACGAAGTTGTACAAGAGTTTTCCCCCTTTGATTTTTAGGATCTGGGAGTCTTATGTCTGAACTCAGGGCATTATTACCTTTCAGAAAATATATAGTTTATAGTACCTTACCGGGCATAAAATTTACCATACTTTACAATGGAGATGATTAAAACGCTATGTAAAATGACTCAATTGTACAATGATCGATACCTTAAAATATAAAGTATAACTATTAGAAGATTCTTAGTAGGTTTTTTATTTCAATAGATTTGGTGAAAGATGTTATAATTACGGGTTGAAGAGGTAGGGGTACTGATGAAAGAAAACGTCAAATATCGAGCGAAAATTCACAAAAAATGCATTAGTTTACACAAATTTGATGTTTATTATACTTCTCTACCTTTTAGTGTCAAACTTGGATAAGAGAAATTAACCTTGATCTTATTATATTAACATAATCGGCAAAAATCGCAATCCGGAAACTGAAAAACAGTTATACATGTTATATTTCGTATTTATCAGCCACATATGTAGCTACGCACAGTTTAGAAATAGACAACTTTCTCGGACATTTCCTTCCTAACGGTTAATCATTTGATCGGAACACACTCTGAATAGATTGTTACATGATATTAAAAGAAAAAATGGCAATTTCAATTTATTTTACCGCTCTAAATACTGATTCTAAAATAGTCATCCATCCCCCCTTTTTTTCGTTTTTCGCCTGTGGGACATTGCCCCCCCCCCCCCCCCCCCCCCTTCGGTTCAGAACCCCACTTGGTCAGAAAATTTGTTTTACTGATATACACTTTTGGTGAAAGTGGCATTCTGAACCGAGGGGGGAACAATGTTGTAGAAAAACTTTTCCGTTTTCCATTTATTTCTATAGGAAAAACGCTTATTTTGACCCCAAAATCGGTCTTATTTTGAATAATTTATCCAATCTGATAGAATATTCATATCTCTACCAAGTAACTTCTTATTTTTACCGAATTTTTTTCTCAATTTTTGCATTTTGAAATTTCGACTTTTCAGGGCAGATTTTACGCCTTATCTTGTTTGTATTGTAATGTTTATTCGCCAAAAGTATAAACTTATAGGCATATAACAATGCAGTACAATAAATATACATTAAGTTCATAGAGACAATGAAAAGATATACATGTAACATGAAAATGAGCTATTGTAATGAATTGCGATGAATTGCGAAAGGAGGTTCAATAAAAATACAAGTTATAAGTTATGAATCGATAGATTTACAGCATTATAGCGTATCTTACAAGATTCGAGCAGAAACTTTCCTAATGAAAATAATTCTTTAATATTAACTGAAGATAAAAGCTGTACTAATTTAAAGGATGAAGGTCTCCTCCAATAATATGGTTTGATACAATTTCGTCTTATATTATCATATAGAGGACAAACTAGAACAAAATGATACTCATCTTCAACTGAGTTACATACAGGACATAATCTGTTTTGACGAGCAATATTGGAATATCTGCCTACCTCAATATTTAAAATGTGAGCAGAAAGTCTAAATTTAGTAATAATAGATATAAATTTTGTAGGTAAATCTGTAGTAAGATAGAACTGTAAAGTGAACCTGTCAATAATATGCTTATAGAAAAGACATTTCGAAGAACGTTCGAAAAATGAGTTTCGCTCCTGCAAAAAGCAATCAGTCAAACGAGTTTTACAAACACTCAAAAAAAGTTTGTCATTTGTAACATTATGGCAGAGCCATAAGTCTCCGAGACCCAACGAAAATAACATATTTCTAACACACAGAAGCCACATATTACTATTACAATTGTCATTATCTATTCTGTACAACATATCTTTGTAAACATTTTGTAGAATGCAGTTTTCTGTCCTTAAGAGCTTAATCCAATATTTCAGTATTTGTAAATAAAATTTAATATATAGTGGTGACCTTCCCAGTTCCGAATATACCATCATATTAGGAGTAGATTTTTTGACTTTGAGAACATACTTCAGGTATTCTAAATGTATTTTTTCGATGAAATCTGTTTTATAAAACCCCCAGACTTCCCCTGCATAATTAAGTACACTAGAAATATAAGTATCAAAAAGACTAAGTTTAGTTTCGTAATTAAAATACAGATTATCGAATTTTCTTTTAAGACCATACATACATTTTCGACCCTGTGATGCAATAGTTTTTGTTGTAAGCCTGAAATTTCCAGTGTAAAATAAATTCAAACCCAGGTAATTGAAACTATTAACTATTTCTATATTTTCTCCTTTGTAGTTCCATTCGAGATTATGTGAAATCCTACTTGATTTACGAAATACAACTATTTTTGTTTTCTGAACATTGACTGTGAGCTTCCATGTATCGCAATATTCTTGTAATGAGTCTAACATATTCTGCAGATCGATTGCAGACTTGGCCAATAAGACAGTATCGTCGGCATATAAGAGGAGAAAGAGAGACAACTCTTGTAGGTCAATAACATTACAATTATTTTTCAGGAAGATACTTTCAAAATCGTTAAGGTACATGGAAAATAATATAGATGATAATGCCTCCCCTTGTAAAACTCCCATTTCAATATTAAAGACATCAGAAAATTCAGAAAGATATTTTACACAACTTTTCACTTCAGAGTATAGTGAAGAAATAACACTTAAAAATTTACCCCTTACCCCTAATTTAGCTAATTTAAAGAACAAATTTTTTCTGTCTATGGAATCGAAGGCCTTTTTGAAATCAATAAAACAGCAGTATAATCTATTTCCTTCTGATAAACATTTTTCAATTAAACTATGCAAGGCAAAAATAGCATCAGTGGTACCGTAATTTGGACGAAATCCGAATTGTGCATCAGTGAGTACATGATTAGAATCAGACCAAGTCATTAATCGGTCGTTCAGAACGCTAGTAAAAATTTTCAACAAAGAGCTCATGAGTGTGATACCTCTGTAGTTATCTGTAATATTAGGATCCCCCTTCTTATGAACCGGAATAATAACACCTTCACACCAAATTCTAGGTATATAACCATTTCTTAAAATGGCATTAAAAATAATTTTCAACATAGGTAAAAGTACATCAGACATTTTGGAAAAATACTCGTTTATCAAACAATCAAGACCCGGTGATTTATTATTTTTGAGTTTTCTAATAACTTTAATAATTTCATCCTCCTCGATGTCTGAATCTAACTCTTCAAAAATACATGCCATGTCCTCGGGCATATTAATTTCACATTGATCATCTTTTGATAAACATAAACTCTTAAAATGATTGAAAAAATCATCGATTACAAGATCACAATTTTTCAATGTCTTTTTCTTCTTAAACTGTTTGTAGAATTCTTTTGGATTCTTTTTTCTAAGATACTCTAATTGATTACCTCTGTGTCTTTCAAATGATGATCTAGTTCTAGAAACATAATTTTTATAATTTCTTTTGCTATTAATCAACAAAAAACGATTTGAATGAGATCTATCAATATTAAAACGTCGAAGGTCTTTGCGATATAGGTTACGTAAAGATTTGCACCTGTCATCAAACCATGGTTTGTTTTCTATATTTTTCTTTGAGTTATTAGAATGTATTACTCTTTCTCTTTTACAATATGGTTCAAAAGTTTCATTCAAAATTGCAGTAAAATTTGACAAACAGTTATCTATATCAGTTTCGCTATTGTTAATACCAATTAACGAAGACAATAATCGACTCTCAGAGTCACATAATTTATGTCGCATTTCAGTTTCATAATCACTATTCCATCTATAAAAACATGAGTTTACTGACACTTCAGCTTGCTGACTATCATTGATCAAAAACCGATCGTCACAATTATCAGACACAAATGTCACGCCTTTTAGTTTTGTAACAATAGGGGCGTGATCTGACCACTCATTGAAATCTAACACATGGAAACTATGAATACATTTTAACATATGACAGTCAACTAAGGCATAATCTATGACACTGCTTCCTAAGTGATTATAGAAAGTTATTTTACCGCTTTCATCACCTCGTACTCTACCATTACAAACCCTTAAACCCGTAGTTTTGCACAGATTTAATAAATTTCTTCCAAACCCATTCGTATTCAAATCTTCAGTATGTCTTACTGGCATCTCTGTGTCACTTTCATAATCAAATAAATCATTCAATGAATCACGCACATTTCTATTAATTTGATCATTCTCAATATAATCAAGATTTGCACCAATCCGACTATTTAAATCGCCCATTACAATGATATTGCCATTTGAGCTATAGTGAGCTATATCAGCTTCAATTTCATTGAACAGATCTACATCATAAAGTTTATAGTAAACATTATGTTCATGTGGAATATAAGCACACAAACAAAATACATCCTTACCATTATTAATTATATTCTTATCTATTTTGATCCAAAATGCAGTATCAAAAACCGATTTTATGAATGTAATTTTATCCTTAAACTCTGCCCTGTACATCAACACCATACCACCCCCCTTGCCTTTGCTTCTCGGGAAAATTTTTACTTCATAATTACTACAAATTGAGTAGTCTTCTATACAAAAATCACGTTCGACCCAACATTCAGATAAGAAAATAACATCATATGTACACAATAAAGAAACAAATGAACAATCTTTAAGTTTTTTCCTCAAACTTCTATTTACATTCCACGATAGGAAAGTAAGATTGTCAGATTCGAACGACGCCGGCCTCCTTTCGCCGCTGTCCTATCCGCTACTGTCGGACTCCTTTGGGTGGGTGGCATCCCCGGATGGGTCTACGTCCATATTATTACATGTACCCGGAACTTGGATGACTAAATCGTCTTCAGGATCATATAACTCGCCGTCAATATAGAGTCGATCGCGCACAAGTTTAACGGAGTATCCCTCGTCCCAATATTTGCGCATGATCGGAAGCAGTACACGACGTCTTTCTTCGACGACCCCAGGGAATTGCTGCGATATTCCGAAGGGAGACCCCCGCAGCATGTGCGATCGCTCGAGCACAAAATCTAAGTCCTTCTGATACATGAAACGAGCAACGATGGGCCTTGGCTTGCTTCTAACGAAACGCCCATACCGATGTACATTGGCGAAGGCTATGTCCCAGTCAACGCCCAGCTGCTCGCGTAGGAACACACGCACCTTGCGCTCTGTATCTTCACCCCTACGCTCCCCTTCGAGACCATGGAAAATGAGATTCATTTTCATAGATCGTCGCTGTAGGTCGACGACCTTCTCCTCAAGGTCCTTCCGCTCTTTGCGCATACGGTCAACATCCCTGGATAGATGGAGAATCATAGATTCATGACGCACAAGTTCATTTGTTTTACCCTCCATAGCCTTTTGTTTAGCATCCATGTCATGTACGTTTGATTTAAGTGTATAGAGTGCTGCATTCTGCTCTTCAGACCTTTTAACCACTGCGTCAAGTTTTGAACATTTGATATTAAATTCATCCACTTTTTCGGAAAAGAAATCCACTGCGGTTTCAAATTCTGCACTTTTCTTTTCTACAGATGTCAACCTAGTGTTCAGATCACCTACTATGATACTTAGTTTTTGAAGGGACTCTTCAATGACGTCAAGTTTTTTAAGTTTCGTGACAATAAAGTCCAGCTTACTGTGTATAAGAACTGTGGAATCGGGTGCTGACCTTTGATCCGTCATTCGTGGCGTTGATGCGGTTACAGTATCCGTGTCAACCGTAAGTACGACAGGAGCAGCAGCAGGTGTAGGAATAGGGGTCACGGTTGACCCTCCCTGCTCTCCATACAGTAACACATTTACGTCGTGTATAAGACTGATCGTGTCTATATTGCCCTCGGCATTAATGGCCTGATCACTATTATTCAAGTCAGAACTTGAAGATGAACTGAAAGTTTTTTTCCTTTTTGCACCTTTTTTCTTCGTCATTTTCAGATAAAAAACATCCACATAACTTCCACATCACAAGACATAGCCACAATCGTAAATCGTAAAAGTTATATCGAATTTTCAAAATTTTCGAGTTTTAAACGTATATATTTCGGAGCTGTTAAAAACACGTCTGACCCCTCTGAACGACTACTCACTACACTATCTTAACAGCTCCTTTGGGGGGTTCAAAAGCATATGATGGATATTTGATATTTCTCAATTTTTAAGTGTTAGCAGGCTTTCTACTGTTTCCTACTTTTTACTACTATTTCCTACTTTTCCTACTTTTTTATTTTGATCCTATTTTTCCTACTTTTTCTTCAAAACCTCCTACTATTCCTACTTTTTCATCTCAAAAGTAAAAAATTTCTTGCTTCACTTGTCATCAACATCTGATTCAAAGTTTTTAAAAAATTTCGGGCTCGCTTCGCTCGCCCTTTCTGCATAAAAAATCAATCAGACCTTATTTCTCATTGTGATTTCCTCAAAAATTAACATTACCAGTCTACAATCATTGCTTACCGTGATTTGTGTGTCATACTTACTGAAAATTGTCGCTAAAAGTGGTTGAAAATTTCCTACTTTCCCCTATTAATTCCTACTTTTTCCTATTTTTCTCCTACTTTTTTTCATTGACTACTCCTACTTTTTTCCTACTTTTTCATCAAGGTAGAGTAGAAAGCCTGTGTTAGGGTACCTTTCTTTAATGTACTGTATCTTTAATGAAAACAAAATTACCTATCTATGTCTGTGTTCATTATGTCATTTTGACTATTATGTATAGAAAATAACCTTTTAAAAAATACAAAATTCATCTGTGAAATTCACGAGTAGGGACCCACCTTAAATTCGGACCCGGAGTCAATATCAATGATTAAAATTGTGGTTGTTGAATTCATTCTTGCATTAAAATACTATTCAAAATTGGAATACTTTTCTCTTACGAACAGAATATCTATACGATGCATAGGCGGATCTAGGAATTTTTCAAAGGAGGGGTTGAAGATTTTGAAAGGGGGGATGTTGAATGCATACTATCAAAAGCGGGTGCATTATTGACTACACAAAGATAATCTATATATCTGCTTTATTATCTTTTAAAGGGGGAAGAGATTTTAAAATATGGGATTTCAACATTTCTGGCGCAATTCTAAATTCTAAATACATGAATAAATGTCTGGCGAGCGGTAGCGAGCCAGGAAATTTTAGCAAAATATTGACTTATCAGAAAATACTTTCTAGACCCTCTATCATGAACAAGTACATGTAAGTCTTCATGTACGTTTATAAAGTAATATGTATAAAGGATGGATCAGAGTAGCTAAATTATTCAGAAAGTCTATAAAGAACTGGCGAGCGGCAGCGAGCCAAAGAAAAATCTTGAAAAATTAACGAAAAATTGTAGATTTATGGTACAAAATGTTGCTATTTTAAACAATGTTAATGCATCATAAAATTTTGCGATTGAAAAGTGGGGGAGGGGGGCCACAAACATGGTTGTGCCCCCCTTTTTTCAACATGGGGGGGGGGCACGTGTTTATAACTATTAAACACGCATCGGAGCAAAGATTATTTTATAAGCCTCAAATCTTGAACATTATAATATTAAGACTTCAGGTCACAAATGTTGTACACCTTGGTGTTGAAAGCTTGTTAAGTAAGAAGGACAGAGATTAAGTCTTTTAATATAAGCTCTCTCTCTCTCTCTCTCTCTCTCTCTCTCTCTCTCTCTCTCTCTCTCTCTCTTCTTCGCTTTTTTTTTGGTCGGACCAAAGGGGGGGTTGCAACCCCCCTATCCACCTCGCTAGATCCGCCAATGCGATGGGGACACTACTTCTCATGGCCTAGCAGACGACTTCTAGATCACGGCGTGGTTCGCCTCTATAGTTCTCGGAAACGTTGATTTAACGTTAGAAATACAGTTTTAGGCAATAGCATGTGATAAAAAGAATCTCAAATGAATTTTTCATTTCATACGATGTTTTATGAAACTCGTTGTGCGTTTTATATCAAACACACAACTCGTTTCATAATACATCGTATGAAATGAAAATTCATTTGAGATCCTATTTCCAGCATTTAGGCACGGTCCATTTGATATTCGGGGGGGGGGGGGGGGGGGCTTGTGTTTTTAATCGGAGCAAGATTTTTTTTTTTCGCCCCGGATCGGGGCAAAATTATTTTTTTCTTGCAAAGTCGGAGCAAGGAAATTTTTTTTTAACAACTGATGTGAATATTAAGAATGTTTGTGTTTTTTTTCAATAGAAATTCTTTATTTTTACTTAAATTACTCTAAACATGACCTGTTTTTATGTAAAACTTGTATTCATGCACTTCTAAACTGAGAGAGATAAAAGATGTTTACAATATGCGATATATAATTTTCAGTAAACAAAATGTAACATATAAGAGGGCCTAATGCAGGTTTTTACATGTAGAAATGTAAACTAGTGAAAAACTTATTTATTTAAATTCTCCTTCCAAGCTTGTACATAAAATTAGACACTATGGTGATACATGTATCTAATAATAGAAATGTATTATACTGATAATGTATTTAAGCATTTTTATTGTTTCAGTCACATGCATACTTTTGATATTTTCAAATATGAAGTTGCCATTACAGAAGAATACCATGGCGAGCGAACCGAGCCAAATCCTGTTTATAGAAAGTAAAGTAAAATTTGTGGCGGGCGAAGCGAGCCGAAAACTTTTCAGGAATTTTAAGCGAATTTTATGGTTATTCTTCAAATTCAGATTACTTGTAAGAGCAAGATTATTTTTTTCTGTCACACCATAAGCAAATTTATTTTTTTCATCAAAATTCGGAGCAAAATTATTTTTTTCGAAAAAACCCAAGCCCCCCCCCCCCCCCCCTCCCCCAGAATATCAAATGGACCGTGCCTTACATGTAAATCCAAACATAATCTTCACGTTGAGTGTACAAATCCAGCACAAGCTGTACTATTACTAGTAATTTGTATTGAAGGGTGTAAACGTACGAATAGGCATAGCATGTAGCCATGACGGGATGTAGGTGCATCTGCTTTACACCAGCGTCATTGTAAAATTACCATACAATCAAGACTAAAAATGAAGGGGCCAAAGCAATACAAACGGCATAAAAATCAAAGATTCTAAACTGGAAGGAACCCTAACACCCAAATCCTTTTAAAGCTAGACTAACTATATAGAAGGGGGGGGGCGGCGGACAGGGGGTACCACTCTCCCCCTCCCCATCCCTCCTTTTCACCCTTCCCTCACCTCCCCTCCCCTCCCGTCCCCTCCTACCTCCCGCCCCCTTTCCTCCCTCCTCTTTCTCTCCCTCCCTTTCACCCTGTCCACCCCCTCCCCATATAGTGCATATTAGAATTAAACTGTAGGCATAACAATTAAAAATCTTATTTAGATATATATTAAATGTATTCTCATCCCTTATACATGTCCCCAAATGGTTACCATACTTTGGTATTTACATTAAAATGAAAGTAAGGCAAGCTATCTATTTGATCGTACGCTAAGAACATGGATGTCTTAACAAAGCAAGAATGCACTATTATGACACACATGTATGATGTGTAGCTCCTCACCTGATTTACATCTCTTTGTAATAATACACCGACTTGGAACCATAGACTTCCATAGACCCGTCCAAAGTACGGTTCTTGTCGCTAGCGACATATTTTCTACGGCATGCCATATGCGTCTCAATTCATATTTTTAAAGGGGTTTATTTTTATTCATTTTTATTTTTACAGGAAACTGAATTTGATTTTTCAAGACTGAAATTCGGTCAAATATCCAATGACAAATCATATTTTCCCCATAATTGTTAAATTTCAAAAATAACTAATGTACTTCGCTCTTGAAAGTCCGTCCTCAAGTTAAGCAAAATTCAGAACGTTATGATAAATTGTTTTTAAAAGAAAAGAAAGAAAAAGCAAGACGCCAGAAAACGCCATGAAAGTTTATAATTTCCTTTAAATCATAATTCAAAATTATTTTACTGAGGATATTTTTCATAAAATTTATGAAAGTCGTTCCGTTCGAATTATTATTATTGAGACTTTAAAAACATATCGAGATTCATTTCGGATAAAGGAACACTAGTAGGTTATTTTGGTTCTACATAATATTTATTTCCTTTTTACTTTACACTCTCTCTCTCTCTCTCTCTCTCTCTCTCTCTCTCTCTCTCTCTCTCTCTCATATCAACAGCGTAAAAGTTCCCTCCAATTATAGCAAATTATTTCAGTACTAATTCATAAACAAAACAGTACGATGGATTGCCGTTAAGTGTAGTGTTTCTAAGCCATGTTCATTCCTCGAGGAGTCCAACGTGTAAAAACTCTCTATCTTTTGCTTTACAGGTGATAGAATACAGCAGGGGGCGCAACTCTTGTAAATGTAAATGAATTGCACTCTAATATAATAATGACACTAAAGTACTTTAGATTTTATTCATTGTGTTCAGTGATAATGTATATCATGGGTACAATCTCCGTCAAATTAAGACAAGTGTTACGTATATCATAAAGTAAATAAGGCACCGATGTTCTGTGAACATTGCATGTAAAGTGTTAATGGACAACTCTAACACAAGGGCAGTAAATGCAGGTGTAAATTGAAAATAAGCGCTCATCATTAATCTTACACATTTTGCGAAAGTGCTCAATTATATGTTAGATTTAGGGAAAACACCGATATAAGTGACAGCCACAAGAAAATGCCGAAAAAATATACACATTATGCGGGAATTATAACGTAAAGTCATATTCCACAACGCGTCAGTTTTGAGGTTTATGAACGTGTACCTGTATGTACATGTGGCTGTCAAGCCTCGAGGTTAAAATGTATCATTTTCCATTAAAACGAAAAATGGCATCTTTGACATTAGATTGTCGTTGTATTATCTATTGTCAAGATAAAATGTCAAATTTTCATAATTTGACTTTTTCTACTTGTATTGAAAGCCTTTGAAAAAGTATTAAATTTTGAAAATTGAGAAGGAATTAAGCAAGCATTTTATCTGTTCTTTCTCTACATTTCTGTTAAGAAAACCCACTATCTTGTATGACTTTTCCGTCAATATACAAATGTATAGTAACGTATGTTTACGAAAACAAACAGACTTTACTGTTTAACAAGCCATACGTCAACGAACAAGCTTGTGTTTTCTCTTGAATTTCTCAAATACTGATAGACAAACCCGTGATAAGTATTTCAAATCTATGAATGTTTGCAAAAAACGATCAAGACAAAACATACATATATACAACATTTGTTTTCTGGTTTGGAAGGACACACGCATGGCTTTGACTCAAACTGACATTTTACCTATGAAGGAATGAGACTATATGGGAGCGTTTGGTAAGAATCTTTTGATTTCTTTTTTCTTTATCACTATATCGCTGAATTGAAAACCGGGGCTGGGATGGTTCTTTATATAACTACTGTGTCTATTTGTTACAGTTGCCTTTCTTTCAGTTAATAAATTAAAAACCGTAGCTTGACAATGTAATGATGGAGGAAAATTCCGCCCCCCCCCCTATAAATATTTTTAAATCAAATTCGGTTGTGACACTTTGAAAAAAATAGTTTCTTCTCTCTTTGTAACGCCGATTCCTCTAATTTCCCACAACATAACGTATGTTACAAAGTGGGAAGAGGAGATTCACGCCAGGACGATATAACAACTGATCATTGAATATTCATTGATAATAATTATTCAAATACACTGTCATAAGTTATCAAACAATATATGGTTATTCCGGCATATGGAATCATAGAAAATTAAGCATACATAGCTTTGATGTTTGGATAATGACGTTTTAAATGATTATTAGACAGCTTGGACTTTTCCGATAGCCTAACACCTTTCTTGTAACAACATGCATAAATCTCAGAAAATATCAATCCCTGCATGTCCATATCCTATGATAATCGGATTTAGATTATACTTGTTGTAAATGAAGGTATACTTCAAAGAATATGATTCAAACGTATTCATACATGTCCATTCTTTTTTTTCTGTCTTTTTATTATTTGCGTCTATTTATATTTTCTTTTTTTTTATTCTTTCTTTCTTTTCATTTTTTCGTCCGTTTTATTTTTTCTTTCTTTTTATATTTTCTTCTGCTTAATTTTTTTTCTTTCCTTATAAATTGAATAATTTAATGACTCTAACAAATGCACCCATTCTCCGCATTGATGGAATTCTTTTTTTCTTTCACATACTTTCCATACTCATTTTTTGTCGAGAATAAAGAATTGAAATAATAAATATACCGATTTTTGTTTTAGTAGAATAACTAGTAAAATAAAGAAAACTCAATCATGGATTTATGAAATTAAGGACTTATATCAAAGTTTTAATTAATGTTATTGATTAACTCGCAAATTAACGATTCCAAATTAACTTTGTAATTCTTGAGTATATTGGCTTAAAATTAATAAAAAGCTTAACACAAATGCCAAGTTGTTAATTAATATTTCGTTGGCATTTGAGAGAAATATATCGCTCTAAATATCAAAATGTCTACGAATGCATAATTTTTAATAATTGAAATATATTCAGTCGAAATAAAAAAAATAAGGAGAGTGAAAATGATACTTAATTGACTCGTGTAATTCATTTTTCGGGAAAAAAAGAAAGAAGGGGAGGGGGTCCAACAAATTTGAACGAATAAAACGAAAGGGTACATACAAAGTAATTGATTTAATTCAAGAGTGTCAGGGTTTATCTGAACGCTTGGTCACTTGTCAGAAATGCTTTTTTTCCCATTCATATGATTTTCAGAAAACTAAGGAACAACCCCCCCCCCCCCTCGCGGTTACAGGCCTCCCTCTCCTATTAAAAGCATAGATCCATCCATGCATCATTTCCCTCTATTTTTGACAAAAGGCGGAGTGGGGATAACAAAGAAGATTGACGTAGTAAATATTACATATCATCTAGGGAAACATAGTAGGACGGATATTTACACATAAATAACAACAAATACACAGTATACTGCATGATCATTTTCTTGTTTCTTTAGTCGACAATAGGTGGGGAAATAGAACGGTGATGTGGAAGTTTGTCTTTTACCGCATTTCCTGTATTGTTATTTTACAAGAAAACGTCTTCCTGGAAGTAACAAAAGAAAAAGGAGAAACCCCAGAAATATATATGATTTTTTTTTCAAGCAGTATAAAATCTAAAATATTATACAGATTTGAAGGATACCTTTTCAAAAGCAGCTCTGAAAAAATGGGGAAATCGCACTTAAAATATATATATAATTTTTTTTATTATTATCTATAGGAAACATAAAAACCTCTTTTGACAGAATCCAGCAATGAGATTTCTCTTTTCAGTTTCTTATTAGAGAATTTTCTTATCGTTTGTATTTATGTGTTTTCTTGTCTATACCGGAGAGAGGGGGGGGGGGGGGGGGGGCAAGGGATTACATCAAAAAGTTGGCTTACATATATTGTGTAAATTTCAATGTTAGTAGCAACTGATTCAGTATACATTGGTAAAGGGTGTAAATGTCAATATGTTTCCTTAACCTATTGAGTATTTTAGTACCTCCGTCAGTTCGAGGTCACGTGCAGACATGCGCGATGTGATAAAACAACAAAGCATTATATTGAACAAACTGATACAAAACGAAAGCATTTTCATTATTATCAAACTATATATTCTTGAAAGATACATATAATTTCCAAGTAAAGCCAGAAACACGGGCTTATATAGGTCATTACAGGGAGAAGATATTGGTAAGATCATTTGTTCATATGATCATTTTGATATGAATTAAACTTTGTGACTCTCTCTAGTGTATTGATACAGCATTTTAAATTCCCATAACATTTATTTATTTATTTATTTATTTATTTATTTATTTATTTATTTATTTATTTATTTATTTATTTATTTATTTATTTATTTATTTATTTATTTATTTATTTATTTATTTATTGTAAAGTGCTTCCTTTTTACACAAATGCAGAATAATTATACATCAAAATTACTCTTAAAAGTTTTAATTTTGACAATTTCTCACAATTTCATCAAAATTATTGTTGCATTCGAAATTGTGATAGATCTGACGAAAGGAACATGAAATTTCACACGCTCTATAAAAACATGTAGATAGTCACGACGGGTAGCACAAATTTTAAGCACATAATTGACTAATTGATAATGAAAACGATTATAAAGTTCATGTCTATTGGTTAAGAATTGAATCTATGGATAATTACTCCTAGTCTAAGGGGAGGGAGATCTAGCTACTGACAGGGGAAAGTGGAGTACCCACTTAAACAAACCAGATAATTTATCTGATTTTCACCTTTGGATTATATCGGAGTCGAAAAGGAGAGAAAGATTTCAAATTAATCGGAGTAATTGTGGATAGAGAAAACAAGTTATTGAAGAGACGTAATTATCCATGTATACTGACCAATATATAAGTTCGATGCAATATCACAAAGGGTAAACGATTTCATTTGGACGTACAGACAAGAGCTAATTTAAGATAGAGATTTTACATTGTCACGTGTTCGCAGGCAAAATAGAGGTTTGTACATGTATATAGAATATATACGATTTTTTTTTCTCAATTTTATAAACCTTTATAGAACAATATAGTAGCTTTTTTTAAAAACGCTTTAATATATTTTCCAGAAAAAAATAGAGAAAAATGGATGTTACATGTATTATGAGAAGTGATCTAAATACGACAAAAAAGTATAGAGAATTTTTTTTCATAGTTTCATGAGTTTCATCATACAAAAATAATCTTTTATTTTGCAAATATATGGCGAAAATGTGGAATTAGATTATATACTAAGTCTATGAGGTACAAGTAAAACAGGGACACCCAAGGTCGCTTTGAATTAAGATTTTTACAGTATTATCTTTGTAATGAATTAACATGCAAAAATTCTTCCTCTTTACTGTAACTAATTTAATATAACCCTAGAAACAAACAATTATTTAGCTTCATTTCAGAATTTTCAGCTAGGTTTCACTTTTCTTTTGTTATCATAATTAATATTACTTCATTTCACAAAAAAGTTTATTGATAATATTCCTGTCTCCGATATAGAATTCGATTCATTAATTTTTCAAATATGTTAATTCTGTATTGTTATCTTAATTAAAATTTCTTCAATTAACCGAAAGAATATTAATGAGAAATAAATCCATGTTCCTTTTTACAATATTTATATGCTTCCTTTTTCTAAATTTGTTTGCTGTAAACAATAATTCTGGTGATTAATTTGTTTTTAATCACTTAATCTCCAGTTTTTTGCACCTTAGGTGATTTCGGCGGCACGAAAAACAAGAAAATTCATGTAACACTTTAAAAAACAAATGAAATATTGGTCAGATTTATAGCTTTGCGTGTATGATTTATTGACATCATGTACAATTGAAATAACAATGCTTATTGCCTTCATTCTTATTTTGTAGATTTGACATTGAAGGGAGCTTTACGTGAGTGACAAAATGGAAAGCTTAAAGGTACATGTACATGTAAATATATTCAAGATTTTAACATAACTTTTTGGAGTGAAAAAGTATTCCTTATCTAAGTAAATTTAATTATTTTCATATGATAACTTTTATTTAATAATATCTATTTATTTGTTTATTCGGAGAGAAAAATGCGTTTTTGGAAATCTAATTTTGAACGGAAAATTTATTCTTTTTCAGTCTATCCATCATTTGTTAATTTTTGAAAACTTTAGTACCCGTTCTCACGAGAATATAGTTCTTGGCCATTTGATTAACTTAAATTAACTCAACATTTTTTTTCTTGTAGAGTGTTTCTTCTTTCATGGATGACGCCATGGATATAGATGACGCTATGATCGCCGAGGTATTGACGCCAACGAAAAACAAGGCGTTCTGTCCGATGCAGATTGATGAGGACTCTGGACTTGGCATGGACTTTGAGCAGGTAAGTGCATGAACTCTCCTAATATCTGAACCTCCTAATATCTGAATCTACAGGGGATAGGGTGTGTCTGTAAGTGTACGTGCAGATCGAGGGGAGGGTAAGATGCTCCGGAACCTCCAGGAATTTGTTAAAGAATGCAAAATGCGTATTTTACCGTTTTTACGTATTTCCAGAATCTGGATCTGACGGGTTGGGCTGACGGGTTAGATCCGCCCATGGTAAGTAACCCCCTCTCCTCTCTTTTCAAGTGCCAATCTTCATAATCTTTTACATTATTCTTTTCAAAATTATTAGTTGGACCCCCCTCCCCACCTTCTCAGAAAAAAGATAATGGATATCTACTTAGCTTACTCCTCTCATTCAAATAGACATATGACTTAATGTATAACCATACAGTAACATCTAAACACCGAAAAGTCAAAAATAGACGATTTTGCATTCTCATAATATCTTCAGCTTTTACACAACATTCGTGAAATTTGTATATATATTTCTTCGTAAAAATTCCTGTATTGTATCTATTTCAGGAGTCCTATGGTGACCTTAAAGTTATTACAGACACTCCAGTCTTATACCGTGAAATAAAACAGGTACATTCCATATTTCAAAAATTTCTTTCATTTTCAATAAATGAATTTTGAAATGTATTTGTTTGCCGAAAATTTCTTATGATAGATATAATGTAAATAGTAGTTTGATTGATGATAAAAACTAACTAAAACATGTAACGAAATAACAATACTATAATATGTATTTCCTTGCTATTTCAGGAAAATCAAGATGGCGACGGAGTTTTTCATCTGGCGAGACATGCGCAGAAACGTATAATGGACACCGACGAGCAGGGTTCCTACTGTAAAAGAAGACACGAACAGTCTCGTCTCAGGAAAAAGCTCTCCAAGAAATCACTGTCTTTTGGTGTAAGTATTACTAACGAGAAGAATACGATATACAGGAGAAAAGAAATGAAATTAATTTGAAGTTAACTCATTAATGAGAAAAGAAAATCAAGTATGGTATAAATGCTGAATCATTATTCTAGGAAAGGTGTCTTTTTGATGTCAGGGTAGGGTTTCCTTCTATTTTTTCAATAGCTTTTTTTAATTCATTTTGGAACAGGACACACCTCTTCCTGTTCAAAAGGAAGCGGAAGTGATATCAGCCGTACATCGACTGACTGAAACAGATGACGTTACAGGAGACGGAAGTCGCACCTGCTGTTTACCAACCATTATCGGAAAACATAATGATTTGAAAAATATCTCAAACGATACGGTAAGGAACATAACTTATGTGAAACTTCTTACAGACAATTATGAAACTTTACGCCAAAATGAAGTCATTTGCAAGAGGAATAAAAAAAACCCCACAGATTGCCAAAAATAAAAACTTTATCAGCAAAAAAGAAAACAAGAAAAACAAAACAACGAAAAATAGAAAAACATAGACGAGGAAAATTTTAATCTAAACATTTATTTCATTTGAATTTTCAGGTGGTTGACCTGATCAATGGTAAATATAATGACGTCATCGAGAGTTATCAACTGATCGACTGTAGGTACCCGTATGAATACGAGGCTGGTCACGTGACGGTAGGTAGTTCTTATAAGCGTAAAAAAAATCAATTTATGGATTTTTTTTTTAATTTTACACCGATTTCCTCCTTTTCGTTAGTTTGAATCACAGTGTAAGTTCAATCTTTTAGATTTTATAGTTGAATCAGAACCCTAATTACCATTTTCATTTATTTCCCTGAGGCATTATATATATACATATATATATATATGTTTATTCTTTTAGGGAGCTCTGAATATATTCAAGGACGAGAAAATCCCAGAGATATTAAGCAGCAGACGACAAGAAACCGACAACAGTAAAAGACATATTCTGATATTTTACTGTGAATTTTCGTCGGAGAGGGGACCTAAAATGTAAGTTCCAACAAACACGATTCGCAATCTCTGTTCTATTTCACTTAAACTTACTATGATTAGAACATGAAAATACAAAAAGAAAATAATAATAATAATAATAATAATAATAACTAGATGGCTACTGTTGCAAGCAACAGACGGATTCCTCCTTTCTTAGACCTTCCTCGGAACTGAAGTGTTAAAATCCGAAGAAAGAAGATGGAAAAAAGAAAAGTTGCTTAAGTACCTTATTCACTTCAGCAAATGGGTCAAAAGAGCTTATGTCTAATTTGGGACTCTTATCTATTTATCAACAAAATAGAAGAAAAAGAAATTAAGTACCTTTCATCTTTACGAAAGCTTTAAACTCCATGCTTTATGGATATTAAATCCTTTACAATTACTTTCTCAAAACAGAATTGCACAATGATTTTACAATGAGATAATTTCTATTAATAGAAAATGACAACAACATGAAAGTACAGATATGTAATTCTACTAAGAAAAAAAAAAGAAACAGAGAACAAGAATAAAAGAGTTATCTTTCTTATACTATAATAAGTTCAAATAAGAAGGACTACTTGTGTGAAGAATAAATAGTATAGGACAAAAAAATTTAAATTCTACAAGAGTAAAAATGATTGTTAAGACCTTGAGAATGATTATTTGGCCTTTAACCAATGTCATGGATGAAAGCTAAGTATTGTGATTATTCTCATCACGATTGATCTTAATCTGAGCAAAGCTCAATATCTAATCAACCAAAGCCATTTGTGACCTTGAAATCAAACAAATGACCTTGGGTCAAGGTCATGATGAAAGAGTTTGATGCAAGGAATATTTGTGTAAAGTTTGAACTGTCAAGGTCAAACAGTCTTTGTTTTATAGACTAAAGTTTGTTGTGACCTTGAGAATGAGAATTTGACCTTGGGTCAAGGTCAAGGTGAAAGAGCTGGGCCAAAGCATGATATGTATAAAGTATGAACTCTGAAGGTCAAATATTCTTTGTTTTGTAGGGAAAAGTTGTTGTGACCTTGAGAGTGAGAATTTGACCTTGGGTCAAGGTCAAATTGAAAGAGCATGACTAAACAATTATTTGTATGAAGTTTAATCTCTTAAGGTCAAATAGTCTTTGTTCTATAGGCAAAAGTTTGTTGTGACCTTGAGAATCAGAATTTGACCTTGGGTCAAGGTCAAGGTGAAAGATCTTGGTTTAATGATATTATGTATGAAGTTTGAACTTTGAATGTCTAATAATCTTTGTTCTATAGGCAAAAGTTTGTTGTGACCTTGAGAATCAAAATTTGACCTTGGGTCAAGGTCAATGTGAAAGAGCTTGGTTTAACGATATTATGTATGAAGTTTGAACTCTGAGGGTCAAATAGTCTTTGTTCTACATGTAAAAGTTTGTTGTGACCTTGAGAATGAAAATTTGACCTTGAAAGTAGGTCAACATTAAATGACTACCTATAAGTAACCTACCATCCAAGTTTCAACTCAAAATCTCAAAAACTGTAGAAATTGGCACTGTGCCAATTTAAAGTTCCATTTTCAACTCGGAATAGCGCGAAAACCGTAAATATTTTATCGAGCATGTAAGCGTATAAAAGTTTACAAATTTCCCAAAGAACATTTTAAAACAAATTTCGCTCAAATCGTACGGTTAGTTTTGGAGTTATAAGAGTTTAAAGATTTGAACTTTGATGACCTCTAGCGGGGGCATATGTGAACTTTTCGACGACAAAATTTTTTTACCTCAAGATCATTATATGCTCTTTCACATGATCCTTTTCGTTTTATCATAAGAAGTGGTACTTTTTTGTACAGTGACTGGAACGATCTGGGGGTAAGAATAATAATAATAATAATAATAAGAATAATAATAAGAATAAAGAAAAGACAATACAATAACAGAAAGGATTCCGACGGAATAGTCGGAATCCTTAATAATAAAGCATAAAGTATATAGAAGAATTCTATCTTCCCCGTACAACTGTTTCAAGCGTGGATTCTAAAATATTTGTAAACTTTAAGGTCTTATACTACAAAAATGTTTGAACAGAACGAAAATGAAGTGCAACGATGGGATTCAGTATCTCCTGCTTGCATGCAACATCGTTGACTTAACTTTTGCTGAAACCAAACCAGGAGATTCCAAAATTAATTACACAGGCTGATTTAGAATTTTTAAAGGGGGAGGGTTCAAGATTTATAAACCTGGTCAAAAGTGGAGGGGGATTCCAGCCTTTTATTATAAATTCTTACGAAAATCCCCGGGGGGGGGGGAGGCCCCGACTTACCCACCCCCTCACCGCCATCTTTCTCCCTGTCAATCCTCGCATAAAAATTGATATTTCAAATTGGATAATACCATTCTGCTCACCAGTGTCCGTTTCACAAAACTTCTTACGAAACATTTAAGGAATTTTCGTAACTTTCTTCATCGAATAAAAGCTTAAAATGTTTTCCAATATAGATGTAATTGTGCTATCTGATATCATGAATATTATTTGTACATACCGAATAAAAATTCAGAAACAAAACATCGATATTTTTTAGTTTATAAGAAGATCTAAGCGATCAAAAGATACGAAAATTCCTAAATTTCCTCGTACGCATTTTTGTGAAGCAGGCTGCTGATTCCCTTTTGGATGCTAATTGTTGATTGACATTAAGATTTTGCCTCTCTGTTTCAGGTGTAGAAAATTACGTACCGCTGATAGAGAACTAAATTGTCAAAACTATCCTCATCTGAACTTTCCGGAGATCTACGTCATGCATAATGGATACAAGGCCTTTTACCATTCTCATGAGGTAAGGCAATATCAATTAGAATAGTATTTAAAAAGTTTTTGATGATATGGAACCAACCCTTTAGGTAGAAATTTCGGACGTGCAACGGAAAGACACGAAACATATGGAGCGACACTTATGGTGCGCATGGGATTCTAGGTTATAAACCGGAAGATGACACTACACTTTTTGAATGTTTAACGGTCTGTCTTGCAATAAAGTTTTATTTGTCACTTATCTCATATGTGTGCGAACGCTTATCATCGCTAAACTTAAATTATTATCAGAGATCGTCAAGATATTTTACTTTTTTGTGTCTATTTGTTCGTTTGATTAAAGAATTAATGAAATCAAAACTGAATATGATATAAGTTTATGAAATGACTGAACAATAACAATTTCAATTTTCAGGAATATTGCACACCTCAAGATTACAAACCGATGTTACACAAAGACCATGCTGCTGATTTACGTCACTTCCGGTCTAAATCCAAGTCTTGGTCCGCCGGTGAGAGGAGACGAAGCGGTGCTTCAAAACTTCTTTTCTGAAGTTCGGTTTACTGTTCTGAAGTTTCAACATCTAAGGATTATCCTCTGTACTTCATAAGTTTGTTCCGGTGTTCTAAAAATAGTCACGTTGACATCATGACGTAGCTTGTTGTTCACGTGCCCTTAGGGGCAGTTACATCTGATTAACTTATTCTAAAAGACTGTCTAAGACTCATTTTAGACTTTGCGGAGTTGATGTGTCGTCTTCTCATGATCGTTGAAATCCATTTGTTTTCATTTTTGACATCCCTTATCAAAAGAAGGGATTTTTACATGTTAATAAGAAATACTTATTTAACTCCTTTGTTGATTATTTTAATGATATGAATTTTGACATTGTTTTACCATGTTATTTATTACAATATTTGTCGATGTATTTGTACATGCATTTGTATAAAACTATTTGTTCATGTATTGCCAACATGTCATTTGTGTATATGAAATAAACAATAAAATCAATGAAAAAGTATGTATCTTTATATCTAAGGAAATAGAAATACTCACACAAAAATGCAATACAGAAAAAAACTTTGAAGGCTTCATCTAGTCACAAAAAAGAAAATAGCCACATGTAAGAGAAGTTTTTACATGTGAAGTCGTTGCAGGATATTTTTACCTTCATATTTCATTTTAACAAAAATGAAGATTTTACATTCAAAGGTCTGTAAATACGGAAGCCCGTAGGTGACAGGTATGAATTATAATTTATTTGGCGGCCGCCAGATACTTATCTGGCGGCCACCACTTAATTATCTGGCGGCCGCCACATAATTTTCTGAATCAGAAGCTAGGCTGACGAAGATGGGATGTTTGATGTCATAATAATTATATTGTTTCTAGAATAGAATTAGAAGCTTGGCTAACGAAGATGGAATGTTTGATATCAGAATATATTGTTTCTAGAATCGGAAGCTTGGCTAACGAAGATGGAATGTTTGATATCAGAATATATTGTTTCTAGATTCAGAATATTGGCTGATGAAAATTATTTATCAAAACATTGGGGGATCTCCACAAAGATTTGGTGGAAACACGCACAGCAAAACACCCCGAATGAAAACACAGAATACATACACAGGAAGAGACGCAAAGGGAACACAGAACACCAAATAAGACATAGAACACCAAACATAAAAGACTACACATAAACCAACAAGACCAATTGGCAATCGGTGCCGACTAAGGACGGCCATCTGCCACAGTAGAAGCTAATTGAGTTGTTATCCGGATTACGTGCGCATGACCCTCCCACTTTTCCGGTTACCCAGAGGTATCGAATAACGCACAATTGTTGTATATACATAATATCCTCCTCACTGTAAGACGGACACACACAGACACGGCAGCAAAGCGCAGTGGCTCAAGGAACACACAGATGAATATGTAAATGGATATAAAAAACAAAGGGCATACGTAAAACTATCCGTGCTCTGGCGGCTGGAGAGAGCTCATGTATGTTATCACCGGAGGAGTGCGATCGACTCTCAGCAACAGACGTTGATGATTCTGACGCCTTTGCGAAGGAAATCCCTGTCCACTCCTGATCCTTCTAATTCTGTTTATTAGTCACCAATGGTTGTGAAATTCCCAAAGTCATATATACTCTGTTGCATGTATATAGGTCCGAATTTCAGAAGAAGTTGAGAGAATTTTTTTTTTTTTTTTGCAAAATTTTCAGAAAGTTTTAACCAGTTTATGAATGCGGAAACCTTGACCTAGAAGTTTCTTGGGACCGTGCACATTTCTACTTTGAAAATCCAGAACATTAGTACCCGCTCTAGCGTACCGCGGATGAGTTGAAAAATGTAAATGCCGTATGACGGTAGTCCGGGAACACCATCGTCAAGCCAGGGAATGTTTACTGTGTTCAATCCAAAATCAGCTCGTTTGTCATACACTCGTAAGAATTTCGCCCTTAACAATTTTGATATTAAGGTCTAAAATGGTGTTTCTTTGTGACATTTGCCCTACAAGTATTGAGTGTCAATTTATGCGGGTAAATTCCATTCTAATATTTTTTCTTGTCAGAATATCATCCAGGTACCTAGAAGTACAATTAGAAAATTTCAATAATGTCGAAGGGTTCCAACTCTATACCTTCTTGAAGAAAATTCCAACCAATTTCCATGCACCAGACACGTGTTTCGAAAATTAAATTCTCATCAAATCATCAAGTTTTCTTTCTTTTGAATAGTTTTGATTTCTATTGCATTATTGCAATAAGAGGCACACAGTTAGTACCAATAGGGATCCCTACAACCTGGTAATATATCAGAATCTTTACTGACGAAGATTATTTATCATAAATCAGAATCTTGGCTGACGAAGGTTATTATCATGAATCAGAATCTTGGCTTACAAAGATCATTTGTGTAGAATTTAAATCTTGGCCGACTAAGATTATTTGTCTAGAGTCAGAATCTTGGCTGACGAAGATTCTTTATCATGAATCAGAATCTTGGGTGGCGAAGAATCAGAGTCTTAGCTGACGAAGATCGTTTATCATGAATCAGAATCTTAGCTGACGAAGATTATTTATCATGAATCAGAATCTTAGCTGACGAAGATTATTTATCATGAATCAGAATCTTAGCTGACGAAGATTATTTATCATGAATCAGAATCTTCGCTGACGAAGATTATTTATCATGAATCAGAATCTTAGCTGACGAAGATTATTTATCATGAATCAGAATCTTCGCTGACGAAGATTATTTATCATGAATCAGAATCTTAGCTGACGAAGATTATTTATCATGAATCAGAATCTTCGCTGACGAAGATTATTTATCATGAATCAGAGTCTTAGCTGACGAAGATTATTTATCATGAATCAGAATCTTTGCGGATTAAAATTATCTATCAGGAATCAGATTCTTGGCTGATGAAAATTATCTACCAAAAATTAGAATCTTTTCTAAAGAAGATTATTTACCATGAATCAGGATCTTCGCTGACAAAGATTATTCATCATCAATCAGAGTCTTGTCTGACGAAGATGATTTATCTAGAATCAGACTTCTTGCTGTAAAAGATTATTTATCTAGAATCAGACTCTTGGCTGACGAAAATTGTTTATAATGAATTTGAATATTGGCTGACGAAGATTATTTAACATGAATCAGAATCTTTGCTTACGAAGATTATTTGTCTAGAATCAGACTCCTTGCTGAACATTTTCTGAAGAAGATTATTTATCTAGAATCAGACTCTTGGCTGACGAAGATTATTTATCATGAATCTTTGCTTTCTGTATAATCAAAATCTTTGATAACGAAAATTATCAACTTGCAACAAGGTCATAGGTGGCACAGGCTTGCAATATATATATTTCAAAGTGAAGAAAAGCAGAATAATGGCTTAAAATCAATTCATTGGCTTCCGAAATGATTTGTCGAGGATGAGAATCTTTGCTGACGAAGAATTTAATTTTGTATATTCAAGATTTTGAGTCTCTCTCTCTCTCTCTCTTTTTCAATATAAGAAACTTATCTTTTATAACTTTGGACATGGAAATATTGTTTTTAACGAGGATGGTATTGAAGTACCAACATAATAAATACAAAAGCTTAGAAATGAAACAAAGTAAGATAAACATACGATACTTGATAGCCAAGATGACCTTGAAGCTCTCAATAAAGAGTTGGTCTTTTTTCGGATTATTATTTTTTATGGTGGTATTGACCATGAAATGAAAATGGCGCAATTCTTATTCTTCAGTCGACCTTCTGAGATTTTCATTTTCATTTTGTAGTTTGCACTACTACATATTCATTGAATTTCAAAAAAAAAAAATTCTTTATAATTAATGCTGATGAAGGCCTAATGGCCGAAACGTACGGCAAAATGAAACCAAGTGTTTTTATTTAAATAAATAAATAAATAAAATTAGTAAAATGTCAGTATAATAAATTAGAAGAATTTCTAACTCTGATCCATTCATTCATATCTTGAACGTTGAAATATACTGTAAGCCAGTAGCTATTATTAAATAACAGTTTGTGTGCTTGTTGAGAGGACGGGAGAGGATTGAGACCAGATAGCTTTATTTAGATATTTCTTTTTTACACGCTCAGATAACTGAAACGTGATATTTTCAAAGTTCAGACTTCACAAACATTATAAAAAAAATGGAATGTGCAAAAAAAAAATAATAATAATAATAAAAACCAAAAAAAGAACTGTACACAACTTAATGCAATAAAAAAAAAATAACAACAACAAACAAAATAAAACAATGGAAAAAAACTTAACGATCATGTTATGGGCATATAGAATAATAAATCATCATGTAGTAATATATATCTATATGAAAGCAGTAAATAACACGTGTAAGTCGTGGAAAATTGTCAAAAATCACACCTTAGGGTGACATTAAAGATTAGATTAAGTGATTAAAGAAGACGTTCATGTTTATAGCTCATATTTCAAAATCCAATGTATTTCTATAAACACAGAGGGCAATAATGGCTCACCTCTTCAAAGTAATTGACTCGAGAAAAAAAAATCAATCAAACTACAGTATATGAACTGAGTTTCATAATTTTTTCAATTTTTAAGAGCAAGTGGAGATACCACAGACAGACTGACGGACGGACGGTGAAGTTCAGGGGAAAAAATAAAGAAAATTGCATTAATTACATTTTGCTCGACATTTACGTTTGGTTGCTTCTTTTTTTATGATCGTCAGTGTTCAACTTGAGACTTTTTTTTTCTTTTTCTGTAAATTTTCTTTGTTCTTTATTTTTTCCCGTTATCTTGCAATTTTTCTCTCTTTTTCCCCTTCATTTATTTTTCTCTTCTTTTCTGTCTGGCTTGTATGAGAGGATTATCAAAAATCCATTTAAAAGTAATTACATATACATTATTAACTTGAATAAAATTGGCGTTTTTCACAAAATGCGTTTTCATTTTTCTGCGGCAGTTTTTACTGACGTTTTGCTGACCGATTGCTTATAGATCATGTAATTTTATTATTTCACATTCCCGAGGCAAAGAGGTAATTTCTAAAAAGATAATATCTATAGGCCAAGAAATAATTAGATTGGAACATTTTAATTCAGTTTGATTGAATTGGCCATGTTGCACATTTGATAATGTCATTTGCCGAGTGATCAGAGAGGCGTGAAAAGTCACGCTGCTATGAAAGATGCAATATTGAAAACGAATAATTATAGTTTCTGGGCATTTTGATTTAATAATGCGTAAAATTAAAAGCAAATTAAACAACTTTGAATTAGTGTTTAATATGCATGAGGATGCCTCGAACTTCGTTTTCGAGATAACCAAGATATCCCTGGACATATATTTTTCTCGAGAATTGATAAGACTGAAATGATTTCATCCTTTACGTCATGTACGGATCCAGCAAAAAAAAAAAAACAACAACAACAACAACAAAAAACAAAAACCAAAAACAAAAACAAGCATAAGAATTTTTCCAGAAACTTTTAAACTAAACAACAATATAAAAATGAACATTTTTTTTTTTTTTGCTTGGGGTTCCTTATCCCATTCCCCTGTCACACCTACGCACGTTCTCGATCGGCGTTCATACTACGACCGCTATTAAAGAATTGCAGGAAACGTGGTGTGAACGTAGTAAGGACGCAAGGAACGTAGTACGTATTGAAACCGTAGTAAGGACGCAAGGAACGTAGTACGTATTGAAACCGTAGTCAGGACGCAAGGAACGTAGTACGTATTGAAACCGTAGTCAGGACGCAAGGAACGTAGTACGTATTGAAACCGTAGTAAGGACGCAAGGAACGTAGTACGTATTGAAACCGTAGTCAGGACGCAAGGAACGTAGTACGTATTGAAACCGTAGTCAGGACGCAAGGAACGTAGTACGTATTGAAACCGTAGTAAGGACGCAAGGAACGTAGTACGTATTGAAACCGTAGTAAGGACGCAAGGAACGTAGTACGTATTGAAACCGTAGTAAGGACGCAAGGAACGTAGTACGTATTGAAACCGTAGTAAGGACGCAAGGAACGTAGTACGTATTGAAACCGTAGTCAGGACGCAAGGAACGTAGTACGTATTGAAACCGTAGTCAAGACGCCGACGAACGTGTCCGAACGCCGAGTCACCGCGACCGTTTTGTACTGCTCAGAACAGCCGTAGTGAAAACGTGCTGATGACAGAACGTTAAGGACTACTTGCGGACGTATTCTAGCTGGTATTGAGAACTTCATTGACGTATTAGAAACGTGTTGCAAACATAGAAGGATCGTAGTACTGACTGCTTAAACTTTCACATATAAAGATATGGAGACCTTCACGTCCCTGCCGTTCTCACCACGTTCTCAATTTCAGGGCTCGAAAAATGCATAATAGTTTAGAGACTTCTTCGAAGACGTAGTAAGAATGTCTTGGGACTTTCAGATGTAATAAATACAAATAAACTGCAAAAGAATTAGCATTCTGGGTAGGTATTGATTCATAAACCCCCTAACCTGCCCATGACATTGATAATGTTGGACAAGCTAAAAATTCCTTCAAAATGAGCCTTTTTTAACATCAAACTTAAATCAACTTAATTCTTGTACAAGTATTCTTGTACGATTTTTAATGATAGAATTGTTTTTGTTTGGTGATTGGAGCTTGATTCAATTTATACACCTTTCTTCTCTAAAAATTCTGTGACAGTCCTTAAGCCCCCGTTCTACTGCAATACAGCCACCGTTCCACTGCAATCCCGTTGTACCTACGACTATTCCCGACCGAAATTTTCACAAGAGCGGGTAAAACTTTCCCGACCTTTTCATTTTTTCCTTGAAATCACGCTCTATTCCCGACCGATTCCCGATCAATTTATGACCGATTCACGTTTAATTGCGGACTTACTCACGCTTTACCCGCTCTACTCACGATCATATTGCCGACCAAGTTCCGTTCTATCCGATCAAACTCCGATCTATTCCCGACCAAAACCCGATCTATTCCCGATGCAATTCCGATCTATTACCGACTATCCCCGACGCATTCCCGCTCAACACATAATTTCTAACTTAAACTGATCTCATTTTTCATCCAATGATCGTATCGACCGAGAAGAAGCCTATATTTCTCGTTTTGACCAAGCCTTACCCAAAAGTGTCGCGATAAAATTTTTTAAAAATTTCTTACTTAAAAAGTGGCATTGGAAAGCTAAGAATCGTCGCCGCGACATTTTGGTAATAAGTATTTTGAACGAATCAATATCAGTGCGAGAAAATGAATGAAATATGCACAGATCCTATTTGAAGCGTCGTTTGGTCGTAACTTGGTCATATAAAGCGTGAATAGGTCGCTAGATGGTCATGAAAAGGTCTTGGTAAGATCAGCAAACATTGAACCTGTAGTGAATAGATCGTGGTAAGAGCGTAGAATAGACGGGTAGAGATCGGGAACAGGGCGTAATTAAAGCGTATCTTATGCGTGAAGAGAGCGGGGTTTAGTTAAATGCCGATCAGACCACGCTCAAGCCACGCTCTTTCCCGACCAGGACACGATTAACCTAGGCTGTACCCACGACTATCCCGACCAAGCGCCGACTATTTCACGACCACAAAGAGAGCGGGAAAGTTTCCCGTATTCTTTCAACCGGTTGAAAGAATACGGGAAACTTTTCCCGACCTCTAAAGCGTGCCCGCTCTAATACCGATCGATTTTGGACCAACATACGCTGTACCAGACCAAGATACGACTAAGAGCCGTTCTCTCCCGACCTGGCAATTTTCGAGGTCGGGAATGAACGTAGGTACAGCGGGATTGCAGTGGAACGGGGGCTGTACAGGTCTACGTTCATTCCCGACCTCGAAAATTGCCAGGTCGGAAGAGAACGGCTCTTAGTCGTATCTTGGTCTGGTACAGCGTATGTTGGTCCAAAATCGATCGGTATTAGAGAGGTCGGGAAAAGTTTCCCGTATTCTTTCAACCGGTTGAAAAAATACAGGAAACTTTCCTGCTCTCTTTGTGGTCGTGAAATAGTCGTCGCTTGATCGACATAGTCGGGGATACAGCCTAGGTTAAACGTGTCCTGGTCGGGAAAGAGCGTGGTTTGAGCATGGTCTGATCGACATTTAACTAAACCCCGCTTTTACGCCCTGTTCCCGATCTTTACCCGTCTATTCCACGCTCTTACCACGATCTATCCACTACAGATTCAATGTTTGCTGATCTTACCAAGACCTTTTCATGATCATCTTGGGACCTATTCACGCTCAATATGACCAAGTTACGACCAAACGACGCTTCAAATAGGATCTGTGCATATTTTTTTTTTTTTTTTTTTTTTTTTTAAAAAACACCACAGACATTTATACAATACATAGACAAGGACATTTTTGTATATATAAACACAGAACATTGAGAAGTATATGTCGGCCGACCCGTGGTCCTAGCAAGGCTCGAACCAGCAATCGTACGATTACAAATCCGACGCCCTATCCGCTAGACCACGACGCCGACGATCTGTGCATATTTCATTCATTTTCTCGCACTGATATTGATTTGTTCAAACTACTTATTATCAAAATGTCGGAGCGACGATTCTTGGCTATCCAATGCCATTTTTTAAGTAAGGAAAAATTTTTATTTTGATGGCGACACTTTTGGGTAAGGCTTGGTCGAAACGAGAAATATAGGCTTCTTCTTGGACGATACGATCATTGGATGACAAATGAGATCAGTTTAAGTTAAAATTTGTGTTTTGAGCGGGAATGCGTCGGGGACAGTCGGTAATAGATCGGGATTGCATCGGAAATAGATCGTGTTTTGGTCGGAAATAGATCGGAGTTTGATCGGATAGAACGGGACTTGGTCGACAATATGATCGTGAGGAGAGCGGGTAAAGCGTGAGTTAGTCCGCGATGAAACATGTATCGGTCATAAATTGATCGGGAATCGGTCGGGAATAGAGCGTGATGTCAAGAATAAAATGAAAAGGTCGGGAAAATTTTACCCGCTCTTATGAAAATTGCGGTCGGGAATGGTCGTGGGTACAGCGGGATTGCAGTGGAACGGTGGCTTTATATAAACATTTACTTAAAATGATTTTCTACTAAACTATACATGAAAAAAAAAAAAAATCCCGACGTGCAATAATCTGAAGTGGCTTTGGCTGTGTCTTCGATGACCAAAGCCGAATGTCATGCTAGTTTCTGATGGATGTTCATTGTCTCTAGCTGATTCCTTTCACAAACAATAATGTAATATATGATTTCACCTTCGTTAATTTTCTTACATTTTCGTCAAAGGACAAGCTTGGTGCTTAGGATGTTATGTACGCTGTAAGATGGCATCTAGCTTTTTTTTTGGGGGGGGGGGGCAAAATAAGTGTGAAAATACACCTTTCAAAAGATAAAAAATAATGCTTTTATATTTATTTCCCGCCAAACTCCCCGATCGAGCTCCCGTCTCAATTTTAGTTTTTAGGTAACCGATCGCTGGTAGAAATTTGATTTCCCTGCTAGCATTTCTACACCACGGCAATAATTAATCCATTTTGTGATCTGTAGATTTCAAAGAAATATCTGTAGACGAGAAAAGAAGCTTATAATAGTCCGATCTAGATGTATATTTATGGCAGACGGGGATAATGCCTTCCTGCTGAGAATTGACACAATAAGATGGGTTGATATAATACATATATTCTACATTTTTTGTATAGTTCTGAATCAGTACACAAAAAAGCCGAAACAGATCAGTTGATGTTGATGTCATTATACTTTTCAAATTAAAAATTGAAAAATTCAATATAGAAAAATAAATCTTTGCAACAGATTATAAGTAAGTGAAGTTTTATTTATAATGGGAAATTTTTAAAACTTTTTTTTCGTAAAGTTTTGTTTTTGTTCTTTTTTATTTTGGTCAAACCGCCCTTGGGGTTTTTAATATTTGTAAGATTTGTAGAGGAAAGAGTTTATGCTGAGGAAAGGGTTTGTGCCCAAGCTGTAAGTGATTCTCACACATTTTGCAGTATAAAATGTACACAAATGGCACCTCGGCCTTTATCCAATGTAAAAACGCCTTGCGCTTCACTAAAAGTTTTCTTTTCTATGGAGAAGAGAGTTGTTTTAATAAGGTATCATTCTCCTTCTTACTTAATCTTCCATTTTTTAAAACTGCTTCAAAATTAGGAAATACTAAAGTACTGTTTAAACCAAAACGTTTTGTACTCTGTAAAGACCAAGGAGCCAAAATTTTGTGTACTGGAGTGTTTTTGCAATTTTATTTGTATCATTCCCAAAAGATTGTCTCTGTTTGAAACTCATTGAAGATTCAGTTTGATACTGATATGAGATCCGAGAATGGATGTAAGGTTTTACTGTATTCACTTGGCTGATGAAGAACTGAGATATATGATGAATGCTAACTGGAACAAATTCAAGAGGATCAACATTCGATTCAAAATTTCATTATATAATATCAATATACATAACAATCAACAAATAAATTAGATAATTTGTACAGTAATATGCAACATAGTTTTAACACTTCAGCATTGTACTCTTCAAAATAGAGTTTTCAAGTTAACTTAAGATAAAAAAATGTCCATAATTTTCGTTTCTTTCTTGTTTATTTTAGAATAGAAGCTTTGTGACTCCACTTCTACGTTTTTCTCCAGCGGACCATGACTTTGACTTTGTCCTGAAGTGACGTAAGTCTGCTGCGTGATCTTTGTGCAACATGGGTTTATAATCCTGAGGTGAACAGTAATCCTGGAAAATGAAAAATAAATATATGTGTAAAGAAAGTCATCTTTCTTTTTAATTCAATTACTTTATATTATTAGACTGTTAGATTTTTATGAAAAATAAATGCGTTTATTTTCAAGTACATTCGAGAACTTCAGGTAGTTTGCTCGAAAATAAGGGGACGACCATATTTTGCTAGCAAAGCAAGCTGAAATTTGTTTCAGTGAATGGCGAGCGAAGCTAACAAATTTTTGGATTTTAAACTCATATGTGGGCCAGAATATTTATTTCTGCAACAAAGAGGGTCAGAATATTTATTTCCAAAACTGCCAACACCCCCCCCCCCCCCCCCCCTCAGGATTAAATGGTCGTCCCCTAAGTCATGAATTATTCGCAATTTTATTTTCAACTTGCACAAATTTATACAAATACCTGTTGCAAGGTATGTACATTTTTTCTTGAAAATCCTTCCTTTAAAACCCAAAACTCGTCTTAAAATATATACTAGTACCCCATTTTTATAATATATCCCCTTTTTATCATTATTACTTTACCAAGAATTTATGGTTTTGAGCTATTAAATTCACCAAATACATTACCTTATGAGATTCGTAGAAAGCTTTGTAACCATTGTGCATGACGTAAATTTCGGGAAAATTCAGATGAGGATAGTTAGAACTATTTAAGTCCCTGTCAGCGCTCCGTAGTTTTCTGCACCTGTAAATTTTGAAGAATTTATTGGATTGTGTTTTTCTCCATTTGATTATAGTTTTCCCCTATTGAGAATTTGTAAATTGAAAAAGGATATGATGCAAAATTGAAATAAAAAGAGGATATTTGATCAAAATATTTCGCAATTAAATGCATGAACTTACATTCTCGGTCCCCTCTCAGATGAAAATTCACAGTAGAATATCAAAATTTGCCGTTTGTTGTTTTCTTCGTTGATGTCTTCGATGTTTAGAATGTCTTGTATTTGCTCTTCTTTGTAAATATTAATGGCGCCCTGGAGATACAGAAACAAATTGTCAAGTAAATAAGAAAGTAGCACACCTCGATTTGCGATTATTTATCACTTAAAAAAGAATTTTGCACTACAAAATGTAGAAGATTATACGCATATTTTCTATTTTAAGATAATTAAGACAATCCAAAAGTGGTATTTATTTAAAAAAAGAAATACTGTAACTCTCATTTTATTTCTAATAACGAACTACTTACAGTCACGTGACCAGCCTCGTATTCGTAAGGGTATCTGCAGTCAATCAATTTATAGCTCCCTATGACGTCATCATATTTTCCGTTGATTAGGTCAATCACCTAAAATATTAAATGGATGTATTTAATAAATGAATTAAACACAATTTTTTTTAAATACTATTTTAATGTTTTTCAAATTATATTTTCATTTCTAAAGAAAGTAGGTCTACTAACCGTATCATTTGTAATATTTTTCAGATCTTTATGCTTCCCAACAATTGTCGGCAAGCAACAGGTACGAGTGGCATCACCAGTGACGTCATCCTTTTCAGCCAATCGGTTTACAGCAGATATCACTTCCGCTTCCTGTTCATTTGGTTTTGGAACATCCTGTGAGAAATGAAGAATTATCAACTTTTATCAAACGCTTTCAGATGGATTCGATCCTATCTTTCAATTTTATTGTTCGATTTTCAAAGTAATTCGGGACCTATCATTTACTGAAAATTCTAGTTAAATTACAGAAAATTCAATACTTTGGATTTGACATAAAAAATAAATCTTTCATCTATCAAATATGATATTCATAAAGGAAATAAAAACCTACCCCAAATGATAGTGACTTTTTCAGTAGAGGATTCCTGACAAGCGTCTGGTGATGTCTCCGTTTACAGTAAGAACCTTGTTGGTCCAGATCTAGACGTCGCTTTCGTGAATATCGAAAAGAGTTGACGTCACTTGTAACCTGATCCTGAAATTATTATTCATGTATTCGTAATTTTTCACATCAGTTCTTCGAGTAAAAAGGACATAGGTTGAATTTGATATCTATACCATAAAATATTGTAACTGCTGATCACTAATAATACACACACTACTCAGAATCTTTATACTGAAGAAATATCGTTGTATGTTAAATCGAATTTCGATTACTAAGATCTTCGTTCTTTTTTAAAACTTATTTTATGAAATTAAACCTTTCTTACCGGATCAAATGTAACATCGAGACCAGAATCTTCGTCAGTTTTCAGAGAAAAGATCAAATCACACTTAACTGGCGTCAACACATCCGCTATCCTGGCGTCATCAAACTCTGATGCGTCTTCAGTAAAACACAATTTCTTTAAAAAGATAAAGACAAATAATGAAAATAAATTGCTAAAACAAGATTTTTTTTTCATTTAGAAAATAGAATTCCGATCTATATTTGCTCATTTTGCATTGCTTATTTAAAATAACTTGTTAAGATAGATCTATGTAATGAAAAGCTGTAAAATAAAAAAAAAAAGAGAGAGGGTAGAAGGTTGAATATCTTGAAAATTGAAATAAAGAAGGGAATAAGAGCATGATTTAAAAATAATAGTACTTAAAATTTAGAAATGAAAAAAGCTGTTTCTTTTACCTTGAAAGTATCCATGACTTTTCAATCCTATGTTCAGATCTATAATGAGATGAAAAAATAAAATTAATCATTACTCCAGTGTAAAAATTGTAATAAATCAAATGTAATTCGAGATTAAAAGAGCCGCAGTATTACAAGCATTTGTTTATTAATTGAAAACATTACTTTTCCGTGTTTCAAATCCAATTGAACACCTCTAGGTGAAAAGAAATACATTTGAAAATCTCTGAGTAAATTGGATGAATTATTGCTTTCATATTTAACAACCTTGTAGATGTAGAAAACTTTAAGATAAGATAAATATCAATAAATTCTGAACTAAAATGTTTTTCTTATTCTTATAAAAATATGAGTTTTTTTCAAAGCTTAAAGTAAGATAAAGTAGTTACCCCCAACTTTGTTGGCGGGTGATATAAAAAGAGGATTAAAAAAAGATTAGATTTAACATATTAAAAAAAAACAAGGATTTCTATGGTGTTAGAGACTTACAAAATAGTCATATATGTCGTTCAGAATTGAAAATAATTCCTTTAAAAGTCAGATGCAATAAAAAAAATTATCTTACATCTATGAAATAAGAAGGAGCCAATTTAGGATTAAAATATGATCCAGAAATAATTAAAGCATGAACGAAAAAAAAAAAAAAACATACCTCTCCACAAAAGTATTCAGATTTTTTTTTTAAGTATATAAGTTATTTTTTTTCTCTTTGTAATTATTACTTCCTGAATATTGATAATGCAAATGATGACCATCGTAACAAACTAAGTCCTATATATACGGTAACGTATAATTTTTTCTGGATAATTATGATTTACATGATAGATAGTTAGTCCTTTCATCTCAGGGACAAATTAATAGAAATCTATTTCTCTTTATTTTTCACATCTCAAAATCTCGAGGCGAAAATAAGGTGAATTGTCATGGTGTAACCTTGAGCACCTAAACTCTGTTATAGCGACGGCACATAGGACACCGATGCCCCGACATGGAGTAATTATCTATTATTTTCCATTCTCAACTACTAGACATGAAAATTTTAATATGTTTAATAATTGCCTTTTAATTATGTACTTTAAACTGGCGTAATATGTCGTGTTTGTTTTTCCAATTCGTGTGAAAGTACATGTTATTTTTTATGACCCAATATTGATCCCAATTATTGACAGAAAAAGCATATTTTGTCATTTTTGAAAAATATGCAAATGCATTTCCATATCTGATCCATTCAAAATGTGAATAAAAAGATTCATTGAAATGAAATATTGAAAAAACGTCATTTTCATTAAATTGAATGATTTTTCTTTTGATATTTATGATTGATTGTACTGGCATTGAATGTAGGTCCCTCGCTTATTTACTTTTTTTCTAAGATAAATTAACCGTATCTGATCATGAAATACTTCGAAAAGCCAACGACTTCCTTCAAAAATGTTGAACCATTCGTTCAACATTTTTCATTATGTCATAGATATATGGAAGCATAATTTCGTTCTTTTTTTCCTATTTCCCTAATTTCATTTTGAAATATAACATCATCTACAAACATCTTACCTTCATGCACTGAAACCAGAAACTACCTAGGTTTTTTGACAAACTTTTATTTTATACTTAACATGTTTGAGGGAATTTTCATAGCATATGTCCTTAAAATAATACCCCATATGACGGATTAAAGATAGGAATTCTATAGGGATGTATACAATTTCATATACTTATCGTGTTATTATAGGGAAATTGACAATCGTCGTGCGTCGATTTCAGAAAATCTACCAAGCTGTCTAATTACACACAAACACTGTAATTATCCAAACATCCAAGCCAAGTAGCTAATTTCTCTCTGATATCGAACTTAACCATTGAATATATTGTTTGGGTAGCTAATGATAGTTGTTATGAATAATTATCATCGATGAATATTCAAACGAGCATCATCTGCTACTTTCCCACACATTCATATCAAACGATGGGAATCGAATTTTCTAACTTATTTTACATTTATTTTGTAAAGAATAGTATAATCAGGAGCTGTTAATATAAGGGCTTGATTTAGCCCTGAAATCATTCGATTATTACTCGTGTGCTATCCTTCCACTTTAGACAAATATTGGTCTGGATAAAAGTATTAAAGTATTAAAAGATTCCTAGTAGTAATTTTCAATAACATGATGTAACTGCATGTCAGAGTCAATGACATGATGTAACTGTATGTCAGAGTCAATGACATGATGAAACTGTATGTCAGAGTCAATCACATGAGGTAACTGTATGTCAGATTCAATGCCATGATGTAACTGTATGTCAGAGTCAATGACATGAGGTAACTGTATGTCAGAGTCAATGCCATGATGTAACTGTATGTCAGAGTCAATGACATGAGGTAACTGTATGTCAGAGTCAATGCCATGATGTAACTGTATGTCAGAGTCAATGACATGAGGTAACTGTATGTCAGAGTCAATGACATGAGGTAACTGTATGTCAGAGTCAATGACATGATGTAACTGTATGTCAGAGTCAATGACATGAGGTAACTGTATGTCAGAGTCAATGCCATGATGTAACTGTATGTCAGAGTCAATGCCATGAGGTAACTGTATGTCAGAGTCAATGACATGAGGTAACTGTATGTCAGAGTCAATGACATGATGTAACTGTATGTCAGAGTCAATGACATGATGTAACTGTATGTCAGAGTCAATGACATGATGTAACTGTATGTCAGAGTCAATGACATGAGGTAACTGTATGTCAGAGTCAATGACATGAGGTAACTGTATGTCAGAGTCAATGACATGAGGTAACTGTATGTCAGAGTCAATGACATGAGGTAACTGTATGTCAGAGTCAATGACATGAGGTAACTGTATGTCAGAGTCAATGACATGATGTAACTGTATGTCAGAGTCAATGACATGATGTAACTGTATGTCAGAGTCAATGACATGAGGTAGAAACGTTTTGTGTACGGCTGAACCCTGAGGCGGAATAAGTACAAGTTACGTTTTTATGCCCCCAAATCTGAACATATAGGTTCTTTCCTTTCCGTTTGTCTGTAAATTTGTTCGTAAAAACTTTTACATTGACCATAACTCTTGTTTGTTGAGCGATAAAGCTTTCATGTCTCATGTACATTTCTTATGGCAAGTCATTCCATTGAGACAATGAAGTTTGACCTGCTTTTGAAAAACTTTTAACATTAGCCAAAACTCTTGAAACCTCAAGTGATAAGGCTTAATATTTCAAATATGAATTCCTTGTTACAAGACCTTAATCTTGTCCCCAACCCTATTTATGGTGTATGACTTATTTTTACATTTACTTCCAAAGATGCTGACAGGGGCATTCGTGTCTTACAAACGTGGAAGTATGTGTGTGTGTGGGGGGGGGGGGTGTGGTTTGAGGGTGTGTGTGAAGGAGGGTGTTAGTGTTTAATTATTGACGTTCGAAAATTCAGTGACCTACATGTACTTCGGCGTCCAGGTACGAGATCATGTGACCGCCATACTGCAACGTCATTGGCTGAAATTAGTGCGAGGCCTGATAATAATAATAAAAACACCGCTAAAGACGGTATGGCCGGATTGCAAAGTAAGTTTTTGTCACCAACTGGGTCAAGGTCAATAGGTCAAATAATACAGCATAAATTGAAAGGTTTTGTCAGAGGCAACCTACATGTATAAAATAAAGTTTCTACTGCATACAGTTCCATAGATTTTGCTTAAACCAGGAACTTTAACCAAAATCCTTAACTAGGTCAAAGTCCAAGGTCAAGGTCACTAGGTCAAATGTTACGGCATAAATTGAAAGGTCTTGTCATGGGCGAGCTTCATTAATAATATAAAGTTTCTACTGCATACAGTACCATAGATTTTGCTTAAACCAGGAACTTTAATCAAAATCTTTGAGTAGGTCAAAGTCGAAGGTCAAGGTCACTAGGTCAAATGTTACGGCATAAATTGAAAGGTCTTGTCATGGGCAAGCTTCATGTATAATATAAAGTTTCTACTGCATATAGTTACTTAAATTTGCCTCAACCAGAAACTTTAACCAAAATCTTTAACTAGGTCAAAGTCCAAGGTCAAGGTCACTAGGTCAAATGTTACGGCATAAATTGAAAGGTCTTGTCATGGGTAAGCTTCATGTATAATATAAAGTTTCTACTGCATATAGTTCCTTAGATTTTGCCTCCACCAGAAACTTTAACCAAAATGTTTAAATAGGTCAAAGTCCAAGGTCAAGGTCACTAGGTCAAATGTTACGGCATAAATTGAAAGGTCTTGTCATGGGCAAGCTTCATGTATAATATAAAGTTTCTACTGCATATAGTTACTTAGATTTTGCCTCAACCAGAAACTTTAACCAAAATGTTTAAATAGGTCAAAGTCCAAGGTCAAGGTCACTAGGTCAAATGTTATGGCATTAATTGAAAGGTCTTGTCATGGGCATGCTTCATGTATAATATAAAGTTTCTACTGCATATAGTTCCTTAGATTTTGCCTCAACCAGAAACCTTAACCAAAATGTTGACGGCAGACGGACGGACAGACAGACAGACGGACGGACGGACATCGTCAATCTATAGACCGGAATTGCTTTGCAATCCGGCCAAAAATGTATTTTCAAACGGAACTTCTGGTCACCTTTTTACTTTTGTATGTTGCTGCTCATGACCAAACCGTTTCACATCACTTTGTGACTAGGTTTAAAGGTCACCAAGTGTATTTAAAGGTGAAAAATTGGCCAAGGTCACCATATTTTCATGGAAATGCATGCTTTTTTGTTTGGCTAAACGCACATTCAATCTTATTGCTCACAACTCGCATCATCTTGACCAAAGGTCCTATTACAGGAGCTTGACATCAACGACCCACAATAACATCCGCCTCTACTTTCCCTATTTTTAACTTGAGATGGGAAAGGGCGAATGTCATTGAGGGTTGTTGGCGTCGAGCTCCCTTGGGTCATACAAGTCCGGTAAATATCACTCCTTCCATAAACAAAATGTTTTAACCAAGCACATATCAATTTTCAGACTGTTGTTTTTCACTATCTATAGAATGTACATACATACTAATGGTCATGTTCCTAAACTGAAGGCCTCATTGCATGTTAGGATTACAAGCCTTTTTCCTCACGCAGCACATATGCTAGAAGTTTCATCAATGTAGGGTACTACGAATTCCTAAAGTTGTGATGTGAAATACATGCTAAGTCATGATCTTCTAACCTCAAAATCAATAGGGCACTTTATGGAGTCATTAGCATTAAAGCTGAAGAATTACTTGTGTTTGGTTGGAAATGCCGTTTTCAATACATGTCCAATTTGACCTAGGTCACAACATCAATAGGCATCCTCCTATCCCCAGGACAATCTGTGCGAGGTTTCATCTCTCTAGGTCAACAACTACTTATGTTATGGAAACACCCTTTTTCATAAATTTGACCTTCGACCACAAAATCAACAAGTTTCTCTTTTGATAATAATGTGTGTGCAGTTTCAACACTATAGGTAAATAATTACTCGAGCTTTCCAAGTCTGAAATTCAATAAAGCTCCTCTTTTGATCTGTGAACTTCATCATTAACCGAGTTATGGTGCTAAAATGCTGGCAAATGCCATTTTCCATACACATCTTGTTTGACCTTAAAATGAATAGTGTTCCTCTTTTCATGGACAGTCTACATGTATGTCAAAGTTTCCACAATAGATTGACAATCACTTATGTTATGGTGGGGAGTCTGTGTACACAGACAGATAGAGTAGAATCTGTATACATTGTACTCCCTCCACCTCACTCATGGCAATATAATAAATGTATTTTTCAAATTCATGTTAATTACTAGATTAAAGGCCTCATTGCATTTGTAATATTACAAGCAAATTCAGAGAATTGTGGCATTTGTCAGAAACTGATGTCAATGTAAAAAGCTTTGATATCAAAAGAAAGTTCTAGTCACAAGGAAAAGGAGAGAACTGGAACCTCTTTTCTATTACACTATTCTGAAAAAGAATTTACATGCACTCCATTCAAGGTCAACTGATCTCATTTACCTCTCTTGACCAATCATATCATGACATACCAATTGCTTGACCAATCATATCATGACATACCACTTGCTTGACCAATCATATCATGAAATACCACTTGCTTGACCAATCATATCATGACATACCAATTGCTATCTACTTACAAATTTGTCGAAATTGATTTCTAACAGATTGCAGTCAGACCCTATTACACTAGAGCATTAGATCTGATTCCAAAAGATTGGCAAATAAACACAATAAGGACAAAAAATAAACATGGGTTTTCATTTTTTTTTATTTCTTGTACTGCTGTCCTTCATCACATTCATAACTTAGATCATCTTTCTCAGGAGAGGATTAATCTGATCCTCTCGGCACCCGAAGTCACCACCGTCGTTGAAGTGGTTGTATTTTCGTCGCCAACCGCCGGTTGGAGTGTTCAGTTTGAATGGCCATAAGAAGTTAGCGGCTTGTTTGAAGTTTGGACCTACTGTGTAGATTTCATGGATCAGGTCCTCCATACAGATGATTCCATATTTACCTGTAATAGCAATAGCAGTATAGAAGTGTTTGCTGTATGATTATACATATACATGTACAACTGAATTTCTAGGAGTTTTGGTAAATTTGGAAAAAAAAATTATACATATTTTATGATCTTTATTTTTTTTTTTGTATTAACTTTAGTTTTTTGCTGTAAGACCTTGTCATATTGGCCCCGATTTTTAAATGATTTATTGAACTTGAAGAAGATTAGTTAGTATATGGTGCTTTTAAATTTCTTGAGAATATTTTAGTTTATACAAACTAACAATCATTACATTTTTGGTACATGTATATCACTGACTAAAAACCTGTCAGAAATTAAAGCAAGTCATAAAGTTTAAGAGATGTTTGCAAAGTCTTACTGTAGTTTCCAAATCCCATATTACTGTCCTGTTCACTAAATCCAGAGTACCCTGTTTCAACTAAGCTACGCACAGACAAAAAGGTGCCATTTTCTGTTGCGACTTAGAGAGTTCTATCCACTGGCTATCAGTTTATAAGATGACGATAGTATATTTAAGAGAATATTGTCAACACAGGGTGCTCTGGATTAAGTTAACAGGACAGTAGTTCAAACTGAAAGATATGATCTTCACACAATTGTTAAATGGCCTTATATTTGACATCACACCTACTGGCAGATACTATAACATTACATGTACAACAAAGGCAGGTTAAGCAATGTTTGACTTGACATTTGATTATGACATCATAGAATACAGAAGTTCCACAGTGTGGTGATGTAGGGCATTTGGTGATCCCTCAATCGTCTCATAAAAAAATTTATCACATGATACACCCATTATACAGTTTCAAAAAGCCAATTCATAAATATATGATATTACAACACGTAACATATCGCTCTGCTTGAAAGCGATTGGTCAAGTTTGGAACCTAATCACATAAAATTTGACAAGTGTGGCCTTTCAGATATAGGTCAATTATTAAATTCAGACGCAGACTCAATATCAATGATTAAAATTTTTGTAGAATTAATTATTGCATTGAAATACTAAACAAATTTGAAATATTTTTCTCTTACACACAGAATATATATCTATACGATGGGGAACTACTTCTCATGGCGATTAAGACGACCTGTAGGTAACGGCATGGTTCACCTCTAATTCTCAGAAATGTTAATTTCACGTTAGAAATACACATATTTAGGCAATATCATGTGATAAAAAGAATCTCAAATGAATTTTCATTTTATACGATGTATTATGAAACTCATTGTGCGTTTTATATCCCCTCGCCAAGGCTTGGGGATATGAAACACACGACTTGTTTCATAATACATCGTATGAAATAAAAATTCATTTGAGATCCTATATCTTTGACGTTGTATATCCTAAACTTAATTTGAAGAGATGATCCTCAATTTCAGAGTTCATGAAATGTATCGGTTTTATCAGATTTGCCAATAAAAAATTTCTTTGGTCCAAAAAACAGGAAATCACAGATTACGAAGATCACCTCGTGGCATTAAAATTCAATTCAAACATATTTCTAAGTACCTGTATTTGTTTTTAAAGGCAAATCATTCAAAAGGAGAAATAAGGTCAATGTCATTTTATGAAAGCTTATTTAAAGATACATCTAATATGCAAGTTTGGTACATGTAGCACTTATTCTCTGCTCTATATTGGCTTTTAAAGGCGAAACCATTCAAGCGGAAAAAGTAGGTCAAGGTCATTTTATGAAAGTTTGATCAAAGATACATCTAATATGCAAGTTTGGTACATGTAGCACTTATACTTTGCTCAATATTGGCTTTTAAAGGTGAAACCATTCAAGCAGAAAAAGTAGGTCAAGGTCATTTTATGAAAGTTTGATCAAAGATACATCTAATATGCAAGTTTGTTACATGTAGCACTTATACTTTGCTCAATATTGGCTTTGAAAGGCAAAATCACTCAAGTGGAAAAAGTAGGTCAGATGCTGCGTCCAATGCATGGGTTCATCTCAGCATCCCAAGATGAATCACTTGTGCAAGTTTGGTTACTGTAGCATCAGTGCTTTGTCAGATACTGAGCTATCCCAAACTTCTTAACCAAGTCACTCAAGCAGAAAATGTAGGTCAGATGCAGCATCCGATGCATGGGTTCTCCTCCGCATCCAAAGATGAATCACTTGTGCAAGTTTGGTTACTGTAGCATCAGTACATGTACTTTGCCAAATACTGAGCTACCCCAAACTTCTTAACTGGATGTGGACACCGGGGGGGGGGACAGCATAAGGTCACTAAACTTTGTCGGGGTGAGCTAAAAACTCTTGTGTCTATTAGTTGGACCGATTAAATATTCCCAAATGTCCATCATTTCATTGGAAGATTTCAAGAATTCTGCTATTTGATACTGTACCTCTACATAAAATGTCAAAGCTAATTGAGATATTCTAATGAGCATAACATTTTACCTAGGGCTTTCTCAATGATTGAGTTGTCAGTAAGTGGTACTCTCTGGTTTCCAACCTTAGCGTATCCCCTTTTATAAATGATCTCTCTCACCGTCTTCAAGTTTGGATATCTACAAAAGTAAAATCCTTTCTATTTAATGTTCTTGTAGTTAGTACAACGAAGGATAGGATGATAGCTTCATTTCATACTCAAGTTTTCTATAGATCCTATTTACATGTAAATTCTCATGTTTACATGACCAGTGATTTTTTTCAGTAATTTGGGAATGGGGTCAGTGCCCGTGCAATTGGGAAAATTAACGACATTTGGGAGTATTTGGGAAGTACTAAATATAAAAGTACCAGAAGTCTCTGATGAGACTGAAGCTCTACTGGCTGTTTTGTTAAATTCACTAAACTGACATCCATTTTCCAACCCTGGGGACAGGGGCTCACACAAAATATCAGATGCACATCTATACCACAGACACATAATAATGAAAAAAGAATTAACTTTCAACATGCTCAATGAATTATACTTTCTGAGATCTGGTGTTCACAAGATTACAAAGACTTATATAGGAGAAAATGACCACACCCATTTTCAAAGACAGGTCAGTCTTAAACAGCAGCTCAGGCACACAATTAGACCACAGACTCATGGAAATGGAAAAGAAATATCTCTCTGTAGTATCAGTTATAGTTTCTGAGAAAAGGTGTTCACTAGTTTACATGGAGTTTTATAGGAGAAAATGACCACACCCATTTCCAAGACTCTGGAGGTCAGAGGCTGAAACAAAATAGCAGGCACACACACAGACAAGAGACTTTTTTATAATGCAATAAAGCCTGTGTTTGTGAAACACGAATGCCCCCCGGTGGCATCTTTGTTAGTATGAACACTATTTTCTGTTAAGTACATGTATGTGAGGTCACTGGGTTAAAAGGTCAAAGGTCAAGGTCACAAGGTCAAAAATTTTGGTATCAATGGAAAGGTCTTGTCACAAGGAATACACATGTGAAATATGAAAGCCCTATCACTTCCCATTCAAAAGTTATGCCCAACGTTAAAGTTTTTGAAAAGTAGGTCAATTAAAGGTCAAGGTGACGAGGTCAAAAATTTTGGTATCAATGGAAAGGTCTTGTCACAAGGAATACACATGTGAAATATGAAAGCCCTATCACTTCCCATTCAAAAGTTATTCCCAATGTTAAAGTTTTTGAAAAGTAGGTCAAAGGTCAAGGTCACAAGGTCAAAAATTTTGGTATCAATGGAAAGGTCTTGTCACAAGGAATACACATGTGAAATAGAAAAGCCCTATCACTTCCCATCCAAAAGTTATTCCCAATGTTAAAGTTTTTGAAAAGTAGGTCGAAGGTCAAGGTCAAGGTCACAAGGTCAAAAATTTTGGTATCAACGGAAAGGTCTTGTCACAAGGAATACACATGTGAAATATGAAAGCCCTTTCACTTCCATTCAAAAGTTATGCCCAATGTTAAAGTTTTTGAAAAGTAGGTCAAAGGTCAAGGTCAAGGTCACGAGGTCAAAAATTTTGGTATCAATGGAAAGGTCTTGTCACAAGGAATACACATGTGAAATATGAAAGCCCTATCACTTCCCTTTCAGGCTTTCTACTCTACCTTGATGAAAAAGTAGGAAAAAAGTAGGAGTAATCAATGGAAAAAAGTAGGAGAAAAATAGGAAAAAGTAGGAATTAAAAGGGGAAAAGTAGGACATTTTCCATCACTTTTAGCGACAATTTTCAGTAAGTATGACACACAAATCACATTAACATGATTAAGCAATGATTGTAGACTGGTAATGGTCATCTTTGATGAAATCACAGAGAGAAATAAGGACAGATTGATTTTTCATGTAAAATATACATAATGGGCGAGCGAAGCGAGCCTGAAATTTTTTAAAAACTTTGAATCAGATGTCGATGACAAGTGAAGCAAGTACTCTTTTACTTTTAAGATGAAAAAGTAGGAATAGTAGGAGGTTTTGAAGAAAAAGTAGGAAAAAATAGGATCAAAATAAAAAAGTAGGAAAAGTAGGAAATAGTAGGAAAAAGTAGGAAAAGTAGAAAGCCTGCCCATTCAAAAGTTATGCCCAATGTTAAAGTTTTTGAAAAGTAGGTCAAAGGTCAAGGTCAAGATCAAGGTCACGAGGTCAAAAATTTTGGTATCAATGGAAAGGTCTTGTCACAAGGAATACACATGTGAAATATGAAAGCCCTTTCACTTCCCATTCAAAAGTTATGTCCAATGTTAAAGTTTTTGAAAAGTAGGTCAAAGGTCAAAGTCAAGGTCACGAGGTCAAAAATTTTGGTATCAATGGAAAGGTCTTGTCACAAGGAATACACATGTGAAATATGAAAGCCCTTTCACTTCCCATTCAAAAGTTATGTCCAATGTTAAAGTTTTTGAAAAGTAGGTCAAAGGTCAAAGTCAAGGTCACGAGGTCAAAAATTTTTGTATCAATGGAAAGGTCTTGTCACAAGGAATACACATGTGAAATATGAAAGCCCTATCACTTCCCATTCAAAAGTTATGTCCAATGTTAAAGTTTTTCGGACAAACAGACAGACAAACAGACGGACAGGCCAAAAACAATATGCCCCTGAATCTTTGATTCCGGGGGCATAAAAGAATTATCTCTCTATCAATTATACATCCTGAGATTGATGTTCACAAAGTAACATAGACTTATGTATAGAAGAAAATGACCACACCAATTTGAAAGACCCTGGGGTTCAGAGGCTCAAACAAAATATCAGGTGCACAACTGGACCAGAGACTGATTAGATTGAGAAAAGAGTTATTTCTCTATTTTAAAATTATACTTTCTGAGAATTCAGGTGTTCACTAGATTACACAGACTTATACAGGAGATAAAACACCGCTGAAGACGGTATGGCCGGATTGCAAAATAAGTTTTTGTCACCAACTGGGTCAAGATCACTAAGTCAAATATTACAGCATACATTGAGAGGTCTTGTCAGAGGCAACCTACATGTATAATAAAAAGTTTCTACTGTATACAGTTCCTTAGATTTTGCTTAAACCAGGAACTTTAACCAAAGTCTTTAACTAGGTCAAAATCCAAGGTCAAGGTCACTAGGTCCAATGTTACAGCATAAATTGAAAGGTCTCATCATGGGCAACCTAAATGTATAATATAAGGTTTCTACTGCATACAGTTCCTTAGATTTTGCTTAAACCAAGAACTTTAACCAAAATCTTTAACTAGGTCAAAGTTCAAGGTCAAGGTCACTGGGTCAAATGTTACGGCATAAATTGAAAGGTCTCATCATGGGCAACCTACATGTATAATATAAAATTTCTACTGCATACAGTTCCTTAGATTTTGCTAAAACCAGGAACTTTAACCAAAATCTTTAACTAGAGCAAAGTCCAAGGTCAAAGTCACTAGGTCCAATGTTACGGCATAAATTGAAAGGTCTCGTCATGGGCAACCTAAATGTTTAATATAAGGTTTCTACTGCATACAGTTCCATAGATTTTGCTTCAACCAGAAACTTTAACCAAAATCTTTAACTAGGTCAAAGTCCAAGGTCAAGGTCACTAGGTCCAATGTTATGGCATAAATTGAAAGGTCTTGTCATGGGCAACCTATATGTATAATATAAAGTTTCTAATGCATACAGTTCCATAGATTTTGCTTAAACCAGGAACTTTAACCAAAATCTTTAACTAGGTCAAAGTCCAAGGTCAAGGTCACTAGGTCAAATGTTACAGCATAAATTGAAAGGTCTTGTCATGGGCAACCTTCATGTATAATATAAAGTTTCTGCTGCATATAGTTCCTTAGATTTTGCCTCAACCAGAAACTTTAACCAAAATGTTGACGGCAGACGGACATCGTCAATCTATAGACCGGAATTGCTTTGCAATCCGGCCAACAAAAATGACCACACCCATTTTTGAAGACCCTGGGGACAGAGGCAGACCCTGGGGTCAGAGGCTCAAACAAAATATCAGGTGCACAACTGGACCAGAGACTGATTATATTGCAAAAAGAATTATTTCTCTATCAATTATGCTTTTTGAGAATTTTTGTTCACTAGATTACATAGACTAGTATAGGAGCAAATGGCCACATCCATTTTTGAAGACCTTGGGGGTCAGAGGCTCAAACAAAATATCAGGTGTACAACTAGACCAGGGACTGATCATATTGAGAAAAGAATTATTTCTCTATCAATTATACTTTCTAAGAATTGGTGTTCACTAGATTACAGACTTATACAGGAGAAAATGACCACACCCATTTTTGAAGACCCTGGGGTCAGAGGCTCAAACAAAATATCAGGTGCACAACTGGACCAGAGACTGATTATATTGCAAAAAGAATTATTTCTCTATCAATTATACTTTCTGAGAATTTTTGTTCACTAGATTACATAGACTAGTAAAGGAGCAAATGGCCACACCCATTTTTGAAGACCTTGGGGGTCAGAGGCTCAAACAAAATATCAGGTGTACAACTAGACCAGAGACTGATTATATTGCAAAAAGAATTATTTCTCTATCAATTATACTCTCTGATAAATGGTGTTTACTAGATTACAAAGAATTATATAGGAGAAAATGACCACACCCATTTTCCAAGACCCTGGGGGTCAAAGGCTCAAACAAAGTAGGAGGTGCACAACTAGACCATGGACCAAACTAAATGCATAAAATATTAGCTTTATATCATTTATGGTTTCAGAGGGGTTGCACTCACAAAAAATTGTTAACAGACAGACAGACAGACGGACGGCCGGACAACATGGTATCGCATAAGCTAGTGTTGTATAATCGGAAATAATTCTTGTTTTTATAGAAAAGAATATGACAAGTAATGAATAAACTTCATTAAATCTTATGCTAATGTGCATAGCAAAATGTCTAGAAAGAACTCCAACCACAGAATGCTAAAATCCTGTCTAGTAAATGAAATATTTTGTCAAGATCACAGCAGTAATGGAGTCAAAACAAATATGTAATTGTAATAGTCGACAACTTTATACGGCAGGTGTGGGGGAGGGGGGGGTTCCATACGACCCAAGAGTCCATTCAAGGAATCAAGCAATATTTTCATGGCGTTTAGGCCAACAATACTGTGAAATTCACTGACCTTTTCCTTCTTACAAAGCTCAGGAGTTCGGCGTAAAAACTAAAAAAGTTTTTTTTAGATACTGACGTATCGCTGGCCTATTTCGCATCTGACGTTGAAGTTTTATATAAGAGTACTTGTCATTACTATTTAATTCAATGAGAATCCTAATTCCATCCATTGTATGCCTTAGAAAGTGTATCCTTATTAAATGATTTACGCTACGTCCGGAACTTTAACTCACAGAAACGATCATTGATCTACTTTCGTTTTATTTGTACTTGTCATACGCGAATTCGACCGAAAACTATGTCATTCTTTTCCACGTTGAATATTTCCGATTATAATCGATTCTTAAAAACACAATCGATTAATCGAAATCGAAGGGTATTAGCGATGATGTCGCCGATGTCGGAGATAATCGTTACAACACTAGCATAAGCTCTACTGGTCTTTGACCAGTAGAGCTAAAAATGACAGTTTATACAATCAAAAGTTCAGAATTCAATCATACAATTTTCTTTTATACATGATTTAATTTCTTGTGCTTACAACAATATGGCAAATAATTAGTAAATTTGCTACTTTTGAACCAGTTAATTTCACTATTTTCGCTGATAATTCCTTCTGAATGAAATTGGGAAATTTTAGAGTCACAATTGGGGAAAAAAGATACTATTTTTCATTGGAAATGGGGCTGAATAATGGCCCCAAAAAGGGGCAAAATCAAAGGTCTGAAGGCCCTGAAAGATACTCCACATAGAATTTGCTGTAACATCTTATTTCACTGCAAGTGTTGATGTTGTAATATTTGGATACACTATATATGCACATGTAAAGTGTTCATACTTATGTTAGGTACGTAACAATGTGTTATACTAATAATTACATTGTTGAAATCTGGGACAATGAAAGAATTCTGGGACAAAAATTGAAAAATTCAGAGACACATTCCGAGACATTTTTTTTTCTGACTTATTAATAAAATGTTGTTATGTTGTCGTGTACCTAATCTAGTCTCCTAATTCCCATGTCTCGTGACGTATAAGCATTAAATTTTGCATGCAATAAAGACCCGTCGTTTTTTTCCGGGTAGGTCCGTTGAGTTGGTCTAAATTCGATACATCTCCCGAAGAGTCGAAAGATGTAGGTTAGCATTAAATCACTTCCCAGTTTTATAGCTTAAGTTTCTCAGCGGTTGTCGGCGCTCATCCTGAACGTCATTATGATCTCAATCGATTCGGAAATATCACAATTAATTCTTTTAAAATAGTGTTTGCATAATTACCATTTCACGTACGTACAGAAAAAGAGACTGACAAAGAAAAGCATACAAACTCATTTTATCAGAAGTATATGCCCATGCGAACAGACCGGCCTTTTAATTTCTCAGCGACACGTGCCCGAGCTGTCAACGGGTACAATTGTTTTACAGTTTCGTTAAAAAATATTTACAATGCGTGAATAAAGTCTAGACATTCATTTTTATTTTTCCACGGACTAGTTCGGACCAAATCTCGTCACGTGCACACAGTCTAAATTTCTGTAGACCGTCAACAATTCCGCCATTGCCGTATAAATGAATTCGCATGTAAAAGGAGTCATGAAACGCCAATTTCCTGCAACAAAAAAAACCCCAAAAACTTCTTTGGGCTTGATCAACCCGACAAATCTCTGTTGACCCTAATGTTTACCCGCTGATTAGCCGTTCTCGTAAAATTATACGTAACGTCACGCTTTCAATACTGGACCCAGGTGTGATAACTGAAATATTTAAGTTTTTAAAGAATTTTTTTTCCTTTAGATTGATAAACAGATACATTATCTTCAGCGATCGACTGTTACCCGGGACATGAGGCGCGGCGGGTATTTTTATCAGAAAAAAAGTCTCGTCAGCGAAAAAATCAAAATGGCTTTGCTCTTTATGCGATTTGATGTGTAAGTGTGGATCCAGAAAGGGGGGGGGGGGGGTCCAGACCACCCCTAGATTAATTTTTTTTATGAATTTACATACATGTATTTCATTTTTGTTCTTAAAAAAAACTTGGACTTTAGGACCACCCCTGAAAAAAATTCTGGATCCGCCCATGAACTTTATATGCCTTATTATTATTTTTTTACATGATACATCTTTGTCTGGATACGCGTAATGGATAAATCGATTTTTTTTTTGCGGACCTGTTTAGAACCGTTTGAAATACCAGAACAAGGCGCTAGCATTTTTTGGCATAATATCGGATGTCTTTGTTTATCTGAAAATCTAATCGTAAATGACTATTATTTTTCCGATCACATGACTTCATAGGAAATGTACTATACAAGAAGCCATATTTATAGTTTTAAGAGCTACGGAAAGGAGTTGTATATTTTTATTGAAATGTTGACTCTTTACTTGAGACTATATTTGGTTAATGCGTTTGTTTGAAAAAAAAGAACACTTGTAAAATAATTGGAAAAAAGAAACTGATTAATGAACACATGAACATTTTATAAAATAATCAACTACTTGTATCTAAATTAGTGGCACATGTCGTTATATTCGTCTTCTCGCTCTCGCGGGACAGTAAAAATCGTTTGCCTATATGTATATCACAGAGAGAGAGAGAGAGAGAGAGAGAGAGAGAGAGAGAACAAAATTCATTTTATTTTTCGATAAAGGCCGGTTTGTTTTGATGGTGAAAATGCATAATTCCGATGTTGATTGAAGTTATTCGTTGGGGGCCAAAAATCTTTTCTCATAATAAATTTCAAACTGAAGTTTTTCTCTGATCTACTTTCTACCTTGTAAACAATAACGTATTGATAAACATATAAGTTTCCTAAATTGAAAAAAAAAACATATCTTTTACCAAGGACTTATAAACACTTTCTGTTTATAAGTCCTTGCTTTTACAAAATAGCGATAATACTCATCAAATTCAAATAGCTATGAAATGTCCATACTTCTGAAGTCCGTGAGATAATGATTGACAGCTGACCCGAATCGGCAAAAGGCGGGGCTTATAGAGTTCGGCCTTTTTATACTTAAGAAAAAAAGTTAGTTGTTGAGTCAGATGTTGTTTTAGTATCTGATGAGAACATAGCAGTACTGTGTCGGCATTACAATATAATACGTATTGAAAAATTCAGAATTGTTGCGTATCAATAAATATTTACCTTGCAAGCTAATCACAGAACGCGCGCGCATGAATGTCAAACGATGGGCGGAGCATGTTCGATCGATAGAGCGCAGATTTAAAGTAGTCCCAAGTCGACAACAATTCAAAAAATATCAAATTTCATCTTGAAAATCTCAACTCATCTTATTTTAATTCTATCATTCTATCAAAACAATCGATTCTGATATAAATTTTCCACACGCAAGTTTTAATGTCGAGAAACTGCTGACACAATCTGGAACTATTTCTCACACGCACCGGAAGACGGTACCTCGAGACGACATGAGAATCGCGAATACAGTAAGATACTCCTTCAAAAGGAGTATCTTAAAAAAAAATCCCTGATGACTGCACTAGAACAAGTACATGTATGTCTTCTGTTGAACATCTCTGTTTGACCTGAATAAGTGACCTTGACGATGACCTTCACATTCACTGGGTGACTCAGATTTAGCTTGATTATTCAATAGCCCTATTGATTATCAGGTACAATGTTAGATATTTGGTGATTTTATTTCATGCTGATTTTGGTATGGTACTGCAACGTCATTATTTCCTTGCAGAAAACAATTTTGGGACATGAAAATGAAATGTTTGATCTAAATTGCTCTTTTTTTTTCTAAGTCTTATTTATAATTCAAAAAAGGCTAAAACTTCATGATCTTTACACATTTATTACGCCATTCTTAAGAGCTCTGAACTTGAATTTGACAATTTATTTTAAAACAGATGTATCTTTCATAGCATACAATGAAAGAGTGTTCAAGTAAGGATAGATCATTTAATAAAGGCTATGTTACTCACCCCCAAGCAATGAATGGATCAGCTATCCTCAGCATGTGGAGAGTAGCCTTGTTTATACGGATGAACACACCATTGTTGATCTGTCGCAGACGGAAAAGCTGCATCACCTTCCTGGGTTTAGGATGAACTCCATTGATACTGAAATTATTAATAAATATACAATAAACACGATGGGAAGAGGAAGTCATGTTACGTACAAATATTCCAATATGATTATAAGTCTCATACAGTCAATCCGAAAGTCACGAGACATACCAGACAAATCTGGTAAAATTCGCTTCGCTCTGGTAAAATATTTCATTTTTTTCTTAATAAACATGTTTGAATTTCTACAAAAATTAAAAAATGTCTGGTAAGTTGTAAAAACTTTCGCAATGTCTGCTAATAGGATAAATTTTAAATAGAGTGCTAATAGGGTTTTTTTTTTATTTTGGGGAAGGTGCCCATACTTGTCCAATTTGGGAAAATTTGTGACATTTTGCTGAAATTGGGAAAATTTTTATACAAATTCTAACCAAAGACTAATCATTTATTAACACTGCTAATCCATTGATTTGCTTGAACTGAACAAGGGATGAAAAAAAACTTCAAAATGCACTTAGAAATATTACATTTTGTGTTGACTTACAGGTTTTGATTCTAATTTTCTCATGTGATTTTTTCATAATTCCTCTTTGGGAATTTCAGTGTGATTTTTGGGGAAAAATAGAGGCAATTTGGCATTGGGAAGGAAGAAAAAAAAAACCCTGGCTAAAGATGGATTCCTATTGGCAGTAACCATGACCTCTATTTAGTATTGACAGTGACCTTGACCTCTATTGGCAGTGACCTTGCCCTCTAAAGATCCCAGGTCTTCTAAGATAATGTGAGGATGGTGTTGCAAGTCTTAAAGAAAAATTATACAGATAATCAAGTTGAGAGAAAAGTATGTTGCTGCAGCTACATTCAAATCTTGCAAATTATGGGCTCAAACATATATGTAACTCTACCTGCATAAAATTTGAGTGACGTTTTCAACTAAGATATAGAGCAGAAATTACCCTCTAATTCTCATAACAAAGGCAAGTTTAGCCTCGTCCGGTACAAAGAAGTTTCCACTCTTTCTGGCCTGTCTCATCATTCTGATGTTGTCTCTCTCCTTTGCCCTATATTCCTTTACATACTTCTCAGCCCTCCTGAAGATTATTTTCTTTTTTTCTTGTGCCTTCTGCGGAAAAAAGAATTTTCTGGTTTTATCAACATCACAGATCTATGAGACAGAGAGACTACATAGTAAATATGTAATATAACAAATAACCAGAAAACTTTCGAGAGAAACTTGAAAATACTAAATATCTTATAGCAAACAAATTATTTCCTTGAATAAATATTTGGAAAACAGACTGACATGATGTATTCAAACTAGACAAAAGACATATATGTTGCTGATAGAACAAGGCTTTAGAATTTAACATATTCATTTTTCCCTTTAAACAACTTTCAGTCTTCATGAAAACTTGTTTTGAAACACTTCACGAGTCTTCATGAGAACTCACTAAACCAAAGCCAGGCAGGAGCTACCAGAAACACTTCACGAGTCTTCATGAGAACTCACTAACCCAAAGCCAGGCAGGAGCTACCAGAAACACTTCACGAGTCTTCATGAGAACTCACTAACCCAAAGCCAGGCAGGAGCTACCAGAAACACTTCACTAGTCTTCATGAGAACTCACTAAACCAAAGCCAGGCAGGAGCTACCAGAAACACTTCATGAGTCTTCATGAGAACTCACTAACCCAAAGCCAGGCAGGAGCTACCAGAAACACTTCACGAGTCTTCATGAGAACTCACTAAACCAAAGCCAGGCAGGAGCTACCAGAAACACTTCACGAGTCTTCATGAGAACTCACTAACCCAAAGCCAGGCAGGAGCTACCAGAAACACTTCACGAGTCTTCATGAGAACTCACTAAACCAAAGCCAGGCAGGAGCTACCAGAAACACTTCATGAGTCTTCATGAGAACTCACTAACCCAAAGCCAGGCAGGAGCTACCAGAAACACTTCACGAGTCTTCATGAGAACTCACTAAACCAAAGCCAGGCAGGAGCTACCAGAAACACTTCATGAGTCTTCATGAGAACTCACTAAACCAAAGCCAGGCAGGAGCTACCAGAAACACTTCACTAGTCTTCATGAGAACTCACTAACCCAAAGCCAGGCAGGAGCTACCAGAAACACTTCACGAGTCTTCATGAGAACTCACTAACCCAAAGCCAGGCAGGAGCTACCAGAAACACTTCATGAGTCTTCATGAGAACTCACTAACCCAAAGCCAGGCAGGAGCTACCAGAAACACTTCACTAGTCTTCATGAGAACTCACTAAACCAAAGCCAGGCAGGAGCTACCAGAAACACTTCATGAGTCTTCATGAGAACTCACTAAACCAAAGCCAGGCAGGAGCTACCAGAAATTCTGCAGGGCTAGTACACTAGCCAGAAGAAAATTTCCACAAGTTTTTTGTATAATTTATATAATGAAATTCCACTAGCCCAACAAAATTTCTACAAGCCACTGGCATCGGGCTAGCAAGTTTTCATGTAGACTCGCGTCTGACTGTAGTAGAGATTGTCCAATAAACTATAATTAGCAAGTACATCATCATGATCATGGCTAGTGCTTTTTTAAAAAAAAAAGTTTTTATGAAAAGAGAACAGTGACCTTTGTTTACTTCCATACTTATGGTACCACCCACCTGTTTTGCCAGGACAGCAGCTTTGGCACGTTTGGCCCTCAGTTCCTCATTCTTCTTCCTCCTCTTCAAGAGGGTCTCTGGCACTTTTGGTACCTTTTTGCTTTACAAAGAAAATAGACTTACATTTAAATATTTTAAATGAATAGATATTATTTTATGAACATGATGAAGAAGTACCATTTTGTTTTCAAATAAACATAGGCCTTCTTGCCTTTTCATTTTACATCTTTCACATATCATGGCGCATGTGAATATTGAAACTGTTTTTTTTTTCTGAAAAACGCAACAGGATACACATTGCCATCATTGGGAAAGAAAATATTGTGATATACCGGTTTTATCACACAGCACTATAGCTTAGGGTTAGATTTTACCGTGAACAGAATGATCGATTCCTTCATAATTATTTCAAATTAAAACTTCTTTATGAAATAATCTATTCATTTTGAACATTTCAATAGAAGTCTGTTTTCTTTCCTCAGCAAAAAGTTGAAATGAATAGAAATTATTTCATGATGATGAAGAAGTTTCAAGGAGCTGTTAAGATAAGGCGTAAAATCAGCCCTGAAAAGTGGAATTTTAAAAATTGAAATTTCAAGAACCTTTTTTGGTAAAATGTATACCTATACTGCATCCCATCAGAATATGAAGTTATTTTTTATCTGTTTTGCATAATATTGCTAATTTTGGGGTCAAAACTTATCTTTTTCTCATAGAAATCAATAGAAAACGGAAAAGTTTTAATTGAACATTGTTCCCCCCGGATATACAGAAAGCCACTTTTACTGGAGATGTGTATCCATGATACAAATTTTTTGGCAAAGTGGGGTTCTGTATCTCCGGGGGGAACACTACCCCAGAGACAAAAAACTAAAAATGGAAAGGGGGGTGCTTTTTTTAAGAATAGATCTTTTTGACCATTAAATATTGCACATTTGACTATTTTTCCTCTTTAATCCATCAAACATTGCGTACTCAATATATTTGAATGAAAGATACAAGAATTAGGAACGGAATACGCAAGAGTGATGTTCATTTCTCCGTCAATGTGTATTTCGCGCTAAAAGGCTTACATTGTAGTAATTGAATGAAGAATAAGAGTTCCGGATTTCATTATTTACCGATTAAAGGAGGTAGAATGTTCGAAATCCATTTTTTGATACACAATGTAGACATATTTGATGTCTTTTAGCTTATATTTATCCATTTTAGACAAAATATTCAAAAATGTATACGTTTTTTGTCGATATTATCGGATTTTCTATCCGAGCACCCCTACCTCTTTCGACCTTAATTTTACAACCTTGAGAGTTCCTCGACATTATGTAAAACATGTAGAAGTTCTGCAAATACATTATATTTCAATAATGATTCATGTTTTTCTGTATACGATTCGCCATGCGCAAGAAATAAGTCACGAGATTCAGGGCTAAATACGGCCCTTATCTTAACAGCTCCTTTGAAATAATTACCGGGGTACAAAGGAATCATTCTGTTGATCATGTTGACAGTTTATTCAAGTATATAGGGTTTGAAATTCCCTTTTCAAAAGCCCGGTCATAGACTACATGTAAGACTTAAGATTTTATCCCGAAATTGTTTATGAACAAAATAAATCATGAGAATCTGTTTTCAATCATGTTTGAGTTTCCCTCTTATTCCATGGTCAGGGTCAGCCAAACTTGGTCAGAATATAGTTAAACCTTTTGTTAATTGATTAAAACAACAATTGTAATCAGATAATGACAATGGTGGGCCATTTCTCATGCTAATTTTTCCCTTGATGTTGTGACATTTTCCATAGGCTCATTGTTAAAACTTGACGATGTCATGCTAAAATTAAAATTGAAAATGTCCGATCCAAAAAGTATTATGTCTGTATTTGACTGCATAAACCCACAACCACAACAACCATAGAACATATACCAAAATTTACGACTTAGCGAGATCTATAATATTGAAAGGTATCAATTTCATTTTAATATCTGCAAGACAAAATGGCGAATGTCAAGTTATTGCTGTGACGGAAACAGAGGTTCTGGGATCATTTGTACCTATACTGTTTCGTACAGAGATTTTCCGTACGGGATTTTTGGTACTGGTACGTTGCAGAAAAAATTACATGTTTCAGCTTTCTGCTATAAAGATCTGATGAACTTGAGCTCCTAATAAATTTTTTTAGAGGGATCATTCGTACTTGTTCAATGGAGTAAAGAAATACTTTAAAAATTTTAATATACAGCATAAAACAATCGTTTTCATTACAAGTTTTGGCTTTTTAGCAAAGGGGTCGTTTAACCAAAATTTTCAGTTAAAACATGAATATTTCAACCTAACTAAAATGAATCGGACCCTTTAAAACTTAGTATACGACGACCTATCATACATTGTGCACTACAATAAAGAAAATTTCAAACACAAAAATTGTTATAAGTATCAAAATACTTATCTTTCGTACCAGTACGAATGATCCCACCGATTGGTACAAAAGATCCCTATTTTTGGAACAAAAAGTACAAAAGAACTAATGGTCAAAAAGACATCCGTATGAAAAATCTTGACGCCGAAACAGATTGTGCATCACAATCGCACCTAAACACTCAAACATTCACTGTAAACATTTGTTTACAACATGTTTTACAGCACATTAACCCACAGGCACCAGATTCCTAGAGCATGTAGAGAGATAAAACCTGTGTTTGTGAAACATGAATGCCCCTGTTGGCATCTTTGACAGTAAAACAGCTGAAAAGTAGTTTCACATTTTGAGGGCAAGGTCACAAGGCCAAATTTGGTATCCATGGAAAAGTCTTGCCACATGGAATTCATATGTGAAATATTAAAGCCATATCAATTAGCATTCAAAAGTTATGGCTACAGTTTAAACTTTCGAAATTAGGTCAAACTCCAAAGTCAAGTTCAAGAGGTAAATTATTTTGGTATCCATGGAGAGGTCTTGTCAAAAGGAAAATACATGTGAACTTTGAAAGCCCTATCACTAACCATTCAGAAGTTATGGCCAACGTTAAAGTTTTTCGAAAGTAGGTCAAACTCCAAGGTCGAAAACTTTGGTATTCATTGAAAGGTCTACACATGTGAAATATTAAAGCCATATCACTTACAATGTACCACTCAAAAGTTTAAAGTTTTTCAAAAGTAGGTCAAACTCCCAACATTTCAAAGGTCAAGGTCACAAATTTAGGTATCCATGGAAAGGTTTTGTCACGAGGAATACACATGAGAAAAAATATGATGTCCCTATCACTTACCATGCTTACCATTTTGCTTACCATTCAAAAGTTATGGCCAAGGTTAAACTTTTTCAAAAGCAGGTCAAACTCCCAACATTTCAAAGGTCAAGGTCACAAAATTTGGTATCCATGGAAAGGTCTTGTCACAAGAAATGCACATGTGAAATATGAAAGCCCTATCACTTACCATTCAAAAGTTATGGCCAAGGTTGAAGATTTTCAAAAGTAGGTCAAACTCCAAGGTCAAGGTCACAAACACCCTTTTCTAAGACCCTGGGGGTCAGGGGCTCAAACAAAATATCAGGTGCACAACTAGACCACACAACCATCGTATTGCAAAAAGAATTAAGTCTCCATCATTTGTAGTGTCAGAGGAGTTGCGAGCACAAGATTACATAGTTATATAGGAGAAAATGACCACGCCAATTTTCTTGGACCCTTGGGGTCAGGGGCTCAAACAAAATGTCAGGTGCACAACTAGACCACAGACAAAGTGTAATGCAAAGAGAGTTACATTTCTATCTCTTATAGTTTCAGAGGAGTTGCGAGCACAATAATTGTTTACGGCCAGCGACGGACGAAGGGTGATGAAATAAGCTCGACTGGTCAGAGACCAGTAGAGCTAAAAACTTCCTGAACCCCCCCCCCCCCCCCCCCAAAATCGCACACAAACTCTGCTATAAAACTACAGTACATCCAAATCTAATTACAAAACTTTTTATGAATCTTGCGTTTTATGTACAAATTAAGTTCACGATTCATCTTTTAACTGGTGAAGTCCATTTGTACATACATTTGAAATAGGGATTGTTGCAATAGGAAACGATGGTGTTTTCAGTAAATGACACTTTCAAATTGTGGTAGTGTCAAATATTTCCACCAAAATAATTGGTGTCATAAAATAGTGTTTTTAACATTCATTCGTTTCCGTTTTTATGAAAAAGATCGGAACGATCTTGTTCATCAAATTAAGTCCTAATTCCTTCATTCATGGCCTAAGGCTATGTACTCCTTTATTATATTTAATATTTTCACCTATTGGTCACTTTAAATAGTGTCCGCGCTGACCATTGGTCATTTGCATTGGGCGCAAATAAACAAATGCGCAAAGCGTCAATTTCACATAAAACACCGCAGACACGCACAATACATTGTCGAACAAAGACGTATAATTACCTGACATTTGAATATTACAAAGAACTTAACCGAATTACAATGACTTGAATCGTAAGTCTACTTTACTTTATTTCTCCTTAATACTTCTTCTAATCGTAACATTTATTATCCATATAATTCCTTGAATTAACATTCAGAAGTTCGTACGTATCTAAAGAGAGAAAGTATTTACATGTATTTCTGTGGAATCGTATGATAATAGTTTTCATATTGTACATATTATAATCAGACGTGCATTTCATTGTTCGCACGTATTATTTATTATTTACTTATTTATTCTATAGGATATGAGAATTCCTTAGAGTTTATAATCCAGCACCATTCCGTGTGTATGGGCTCTGGTCCATAATCAGGTGATTTAATTATTTCAAATACTTAAATTATGTTTAATACACGTAATCGTATTTTTGAGAATATTTCTTGTGATCGAAATATATGTTTGACTAATTTGTTGAAGTCGCTTGAAAGGGAGATTACTCTTACAATCCATACTTTTAATCATTGTTTAAATATCTAAGCGACTTGACTTTCTTATATCATTTATATAAATACATGCATCTTTGAATCGTCACCATGTACGTTGTCTTATTATTGTTTATACATTGTTTCAGGGTTCCACTTAACTTACAACTATTTTCCACTACTTTGATGATTTCTAAATAAATATCTCGGAACCTGAGCCACAGTGTTTTCTTTAAATATACCAGAGAAAACCCTGTTACAAAATTACTGTATATGTCGTACCAATTGATACCAAAAGTAAACAAATTTTAAAAATCGTATGCAGAACTTTTAATACATGTATTGATGTAAGTGAATATGGTGAAGTCATCACCACGTTGAATAAAAGAACAGAAGATTTTCATAATTTGTTTTAAAATCTAATGCGCCACATTGGCGCACTAAGTAAAATTTAAATGTGCCATTTTAGAATTAAATGTGACCAGTCAGGGGTCCAACTTATATGAGTAATAACTTCTTGAAGTTAATTAACTTGCATCAGTAATAACTTATATAAGTTATGTTCATGAGTTTATAACTTGAATAAGGCCAAACAAAAAAATATGTTTGTTTCCTGTAACATGCCAAAAATTGAGAGGGTCGGTAGGTAGGAAAATCTTTTATTTTTTTTTTTTTTTTTCTTTTTTTTGTCAGAGGGCAGATGCAATTTAGAAACTTTGTTAAGTTTTTATTGTATATGGAGGCACTCTAAGTCTTCACCTACAAGAGGGAGGGAACTGAAAATGATAAGTCGAGGATTTTTTGGTGACATTTTGTTGAGTACCATCATTTATAATTTCATTTATTTATTCTGGAACTCAACTTACTGCTATTTAAGATGTTTGTTATTAGAGATTGCGTGGGTGGTGTACATAGCTGCAGCCATTATTGTGGGTATAATGTACATAAGCTGAAGCTTGAGCAGCATGATTAAATTTTAAAATGACTATTATACATACATACTCTTTGGGGTGGAGGAGGATAGATGAGGTTGGTAGGGGTCTCTGGTGACTATCACCTTTCTTTTTGAGCTAATAATGTATTATTCTATAAACTATACATAGCGACTCTCTTTGCATGATTGGCTGATAAGGTCATCGACGCTCCTAAATAAATCACCGTATACCAGGGCTTAAAAATAGACTGGTATTACCCTCACTTAGTTCTGCAAATGGCGTCGTTATTTATAGTGAATCATATATGAAATTATAGAATAAAGCAGTTATGGACTTTTAACTCAGTATATATGATGTCATATTGACTCACTATGAAAATATTGACCTTGGCTTTGTCTCGGTCAATATTTTCATCATGTTCATAGTGAGTCAATATCACATCATATATACTTAGTGAAAAGTCCATAATTGTATAATGCACATAGTAAACTCCTCCCTCTGCATTCAAAAACAATATTATAATTATTGTTATCTGAACATACAGTAACCCCATTCCATGAATAGTTTCTTGATCACTGCAAGTACATTTGTAATGGACTGCAATTGAGTCTTTAGTCAATCCAAATATCAAGTTATCAGTCATCTTTTATGATTGAGAAATTCATGACAGGTTGTGGAAATTTGAATAATCATATATTCTTTACAGGGGGGGGGGGGGGTTGCGTTACATAAAGCAAGGAATGAAGACCCCCCCCCCCCCCCCACCGGAAGTCCACACTTGTCTTGGTTGTGGAAATTATGTGCGATTAAAAAAACGCTAATTTTCCTGCAAATTGCAGTATCATTGGGAAGGCCATTCACCATGCGACATAAAAAATGGTCTATAAAATCGGCAACTCGCTGGGCCCTGGTGCGCATTATTCTACGAATCGTACGATGTCCATTTTCGGTTTTTTAATCTATAGAAAAGTTCTGACCACTCGTATTAATGTTGCAATGTAGCAGTAGCGTGTGGATCTCAGCTAGCTGCTTACTGTATATGGCCAGTCAGAAGCACAAATTCTTTTGTTCCGCTCACCCGAAAGGTTCTTTGCTATTATGATACAATATTGATTTTTCTCCGACGTTCTTTTTTATCCTCGTTTAAATCTCCAACTTATCTACGTAAAGGTACTAACTTCTTGTGTATGCGTTCGTCCGTAAAATTATCATGTCACTGACTCATTAATTTTACGTGGTCATTTTGAGTTTGTACAGAAATGTCAATGATTGCAGTCAACCCCCCCCCCCCCTTCTTCCCTAGTATCAAAAAAGCTGCCCATACGTGGACACGAAAAATACAGGATCGGTGGCTGAAGTTTGGTCTTGGTTGTTCTGCGATATATGCAAAAAAATAATGTACTGTAAATTATTCATTGGAAATGGTAAATATGGAATTTCACGACTTAAAAAACTTGCTAACGTCTGATTTACATACATCGTATATGCAAACCTTTTCGAAAATTGATCATTTTTTTGGATTGGCCCTTTCGTGAAGAAAGATTACCCATTGTTTATGAGAATGGCCTATTGATGAAGGGGCCAGTCCCATTAAGCAAGTTTGCCTTCCCAATCACGGAACAAATTGCATGACATCCAATTTTCCTTCTTTCTAAAATAATCCGTCTTTATAAACTTTTAAAAAATCGTCTGCTCTTCGTCGGTTATGTCCAGGTTACAATACACTATACAAGTAACGTGAGAAGATAATCACTTTAATCCTTTCGAATTCTCAACACTTGGTCACTCATGTGAAACGGATTAAATCTACCTGGTGGTCAGGTGTGAACTACATGTACTCACTGTAGTGATTTACAACAAGAGGCGCTATGTACGTATTATGATCACGGCTTGTCTGAAAGAAAATATAAAGGGAACGGGAGGCTTCCAAAGACGAGTCTGGGTTGCACGACTTGCAGTAATTTTAAGGATTTTTGGTTCTTTTTAGGCAGTGTAGGGAAAATGGTGAAAAAAAAAATCAGAGTCGGCACGATTTTTGACGGTCGGTCGGGTTACAGGAAACAAACAACTTTTTTTGTTTGGCCTAAGTTACAAATAAAAAAAGCAGATTTTCCTCAGAATTTCTCCCATAACTTAAACAAGTTATAACAGTGTTTTTGATTTAATCATGTTTTATATTCAAATCATTGTGATTCATTGTTAATACCTGTATTCACATTAAGAAGATGCATCTAGGTCTTTACTGTGTTTCTGACCTAATTTTCTTGGGAATTAGATTGTCTGTTGCTGGTAAATAGGATTTAATTACAGAAATATTCCCCAGAGAACCCTATTTTTGAGAGCCTTGCGCCAGACTTCCAGAGCATGCCTTGGATAGTGAGATATACCAGGAGGTTGTCCAATTTAATATCTATTAAGTTACAAATGCTCAGTTCATAAGAAAAATGCTCAGAGGAGATATTGAGGTTCAAAGTTTGCTGTTATAACTTGTTTAAGTTATAAATACTAAAATCCAGTTACTTGGGCAAGTTATAACTTTTTTAAGTTGGACCCCTGACTGGTGACAATGGCGCAGGGCGCATGCTTATCCCGATACATTTTTATCCAGTCAATCTCGATCAATTTCAGTCCAAACTGGATAATTTTTAGATATAGTATTCTTCGATCTTTTCTACAAATGACTATGTAAAAATAATTTTGAAAATAGAACCGAAACTTCTCAAAACGCGTAGATTAAAATAGTATGGTTCTAGGCGACTTCCCCCGGTGTGCGATATTAAAAGGGGCAGAAAGGGGTAAAAAGGTGGTGTGATAAAGCAACTTAGATGCAAAATTTTATTAAGATGATTTGAATTCTGCATTTAAAAACCTACATGTACAAAATTGTCACAAAATTTTGAAAATAATTTTCTTCAAATTACTTGAAAAGGGTGACTGTCCGGAAACTGTCACTGTCCGGAAACTGTTCCGACACCAGTACCGGAAGCCACTTCTGGTCGAGCAGATAATTCCGAACGATTTTTGCGGGTTTTGTTAATAACTCGGCTTCTATATCGTATATGTCCAATCACCATGAAACTCGGAACAAATAATGCTTCACCCTTCATACAAATGCCTATGTAATTTTTGTAGAAAATCAAACATGTTTATTAAGAAAAAATTTAAACATTTTACCAGGCCGAAGCAAATTTTAACAGGTTTGTCTGGCGACTTTCGGATTGACTGCAAGTAACCGAACTAGCTAATCGTTCGGAAATACCTTCAGTTCGGAAATATCTGCTCGACTAATACATTGGGTTAATTCTGACATAAAATAGTCTGCACCCCTCCCCAAATAGATTTACTTATAGGCCTGAAAATTTTCCATGTCCATGGGAGTTGACTAATTCCAAGGAGGGGGGGTTGCAGTATAGCCGGATTTCCTCCAAGAATTACGCCATTTCTAAACGAGACCCTATTTCTATGGTCCTGTCAATCATCTCTGTTCGTAAAATTGTTCAACCTCGTTGATTCATTATTCAACGGGTAAAAAAGAATACATTTGTAGGTATTTAGATTTCTTATCCAAATGGGAGGTTGAAAAAGGCTAATAAAAATTCAGGGTTGGGGAGGACCAAGAACTTCAATAAGATTTTGTATGGAATTATTGAATATTGGACTTGATTATTCATTCACGACTGGGTAAATCTAAAATGCAAATGCTGTGATGCAGAAGGATTGTCAAAGAGAAACTAAGTTTACATACGTCTCCGCCATGTTGGCTAAGTTGAAAAGGCCGCTTGCATCACTTCCAATGTTTTCATCTCTTTTTTTTATGATGTAAAAAGATTTATTACAAAAAGACAATAATTTTATATTGTGGTTAAATATATATAGGTAATAGATTAAATCATCTTCTCGATGTATCCCTTTTCTTTAATAAATCATTTATTTTCAAGCCCCCTTGTATCATTTGGTGTAAAATGAGGTCAAAGTTGAAAGGTTGTAGGTCACACCTACAACATAAACACCTGTCAGAAGGATGAGAGACCAGAGAGATTCAAGTGATCATCTTGTCTAGACGGCACGATGTCGACCGCTCCGGACCGTGCCAGGATGAGCGAAAATGAAACTGCTTTTGCAATTTTAAAAGAATTTCTCCAGACTTTGAAAATAATAAGTTATGCCATATTTTTATCTATCTGGAGGTTTTTGATCTCTCCCCCACGGAAATCGGTAGAGGGGGAGATTGTGTTAGTGACAGGGGCTGGGTCGGGGATAGGTCAGAGAATTTCTATGGAATTTGCAAAATTAGGGGCTATTCTTGTACTGTGGGACATAGACGAAGAGAAAAACAAGAAAACGATGGAGCTTATCAGAGGCCACTCAGAAGGAGTGAAGTGCTACCCTTACAGGTGCGATGTAGGGTAAGTGTCAATAGAAACTACATTAGTAAATCAATGGAAAAAATAAGTAGAAGGGAAAGAATCATGAACATGACAGCTCTAACTTTGCATATGATAAGGCACTCAGATTGACATTTACAAGCTTGTAAAAATCTTTCATTTCAAGATCAGCGATCGGTTAAAAAAAGATGTTGTTAATATTAATAACATATATTGTATATAAAAATATTTTGACTATATTATAATGTGCGCTATATTATTAGTTTTATATACATTGTACAGCCTTACCCCCACCACTATACATGTTTACACACTTAATTACTTATGAAATGTGACAGGAACAAACCATATAACAAGTGTATTATCATGTCGGAAATCGATCCTTTTTCTTTATAACGTTTTCTTTGTAGTTTTTCAAAATTTTGGCGTTTGAAAATTTAGTGACCTACTTCTGTGTCAAGGTAAGTCATTGGTTGAAATACGGTAGGGTACGACAGGGGCGGATCCAGAACCCCAACTGCCCGGGGGGGGGGGGCACATACAATTTTTTATGGGAATCACTTCCGAGGCCCGAAGGGCCGAGTGGGGGAGAGTATGGGAGGGGGTTTCAGAATTTTGAAAAAATAAAGCAATTTGGTGGCATCTGAAGCTTATTTGAACTGAATTTAGAAGGGATTCCGTCAGTGTCTGTCAGTGTGAGCAACGATGATTTGTACATTTAAAAATTGTCGATATTTTCTGGTGCTCGGCCTCCCCCGAGAAAATTTTGAAAAAAATAATGCAATTTGGTGGCATCTGAAGCGTATTTTAACTGAATTTAGAAGGGATTCCGTCAGTTTCAGCAACGATGATTTGTATATTTAAAAATTTTCGACATTTTCTGGTGCTGTATTGTTTTTGCACGGCATGCAGAAGTCAACATGTTCAGGATTTCCTAAGGTCAAATTGGCGGATCAAGAAGTTTTGAAAGGTACAAAGTGGTGTCCAGTCGTAAGTAAAAGAAAAATCAGCACGTCCAATAGAAATGTTAATTATTTATCGGCAATTCGATTCTAAAAATATAGAAAAGCATTTATTTTTTACTCTTTGCAAAATTCTTGGAGGTAACCGGTCCAAATCTGGCCAAAACAAGGACTCTTATTCCCCATATACATGTATCCTTCAGATGAAGAAAATCCGACATGGACATGATTCAATCATAGTAGGAAGTTTCCGAAACGTGTACGTCCACGTACAGCTAGACGATGGACACTATCCTGACTGTTATCTATCCCAGAGAAAATTTTGGAAATCGGTGGTTTCTGGGTGTTTTCGGGCTATTTCTGATTAATTTCATAGATTTAGTGCGGAAACAGTAGTTTGATGCTTCCAAAAGCATGTCATAAGTGGCCCTTCTTTGGGCACTGCCGGGGGGGGGGGGGGCACGTGCTCTCCCCCCCCACCCCCGGCTGAATCCGCCACTGTACGATGCGTGAGATTCTTTATACAGTTTAGTTTACAAATGCAGTGCGTGTTCTTTTGGGTCATTGTAATTGACAATCTTGTATGTACAGTGTCAAATTATGAGCAATTACCATTTTATTAGGACTGTAATATGCTATATGGTAATTTCTCAAAATTACCCGATTAATTTCTCAAAATTACCCGATACCAGTGATATGACAACAGGGAAGGGCAGATTACATACAGTATTTCCCGTGGAACATGCGATATGCTTATCACGTGATATGCAACCGTGTTATAATATAAGTGCATGTTAATGACCGGAACTCAGAATATAATAGTCCTTTTTGTCTTCGCCTTTGAAAGAAAAAAAACTTAATAAGAGAATATTTGACTAAACTGAATGTTGGAAAATATATACACATCCTGATAGTTCCTTTGATGCATTCTCTGACTTGATGTATATTAATGAGAGACGTGCAACTGTCAGATTATTTTTGCCGTACTAATTAAATGGATACCGAATCAGGATGTAATACCATTGATTTGCGAGACAATCGGATATCAATGGGTGATGAACTTTCTGAAATCAGTTCTATTGACTGGGATTGTAATACCATGTATATAATAATTGAAAACCGTATTTCAAAGACGACAATCTTTTATTCTATATTCTACGGTAATCTGATTGTCTCTATAGCAAGACCTCGTGAATTATTCGTTTATATTAATTTTACACGTTATTTCATCTCCTATTTTTAGTCCCTAATCGGTTTAACCGGAAAGAACTCTAAGTTTAAAACCAATCTATCTGCCAGTCTGCCAGTCCCTCGATCAGTTCGGCTACTACTATTAGGGAGCAACCATTTGATTTTTTTTAGGGAGGGGGGAGGGGTGGGGACAGGAAGACTTTTGCCAGCCGGAATTTTTTTTTTCGGCCGTTTTAAGAGCCGGAAATTTTTTTCGCCGGCCCTTCGAGCCGGATTATTATTATTACTATTTTTTTGGTAATTTTCCAGTGTTGAAAATTACTCTAAAGTTTAAATAATTCAGCGTGTTTTTTCGGCCATATTGAACATCAAACACAGAATGAGTTCATCTCTTGCCAGCAGATCACTTCATTTTAATTTCTTGAATGGCATATGATACTCAACTGAGACATGCAACATGGTGCTAATGACTTGAATTTGATTAATTCACTCGAAATTGCATAGAGTTTGTTCCATTTTTATTTGTACTTAGTTTATGACACACACAAAAAGTGTTTACTGGGCATGTGGAAAGGTCGGAAGAGAGGGGGAGAGGGGCAATTTCATGATCCGGATTTTTTTTTTTTTTTTTTTTTTTTTTTGCAAAGTCTTCCCCCCACCCCAAAATCAAATGGTTGTTCCTTTAGCAGCCTGTTAAACTGTCTGTCCGTTACACGTTACTCCTAACTTTTCATTATCACCGTTACAGATATATTTGAGTGAAACTTGGTGTTGCACAAAACAGATTGTTTTTTTTCTCTATCCTTTTCTCTAACACGACAAATTTCTTTTGACGTGACTAAGGACTTATTCTATTGATTTTAAAGAAAATTTGTACATGTATATAAATAATAAGGAAATCCAAGTCAAAGTAAGAAATTCTCTGACCTTGAAAAATATGAATGTGATTATGTATGCATAACCTCGCGGAATTGCCAAAATGCTGATTTGTTCCCCTATATGTACATATATGCTTATCTCAGAATCATCGACAAAGCCGTCCGGTTGGACTGGACCCCCTCGATCGAAAAAAATCTAGATTCGCACAAGGGACGGGGATTGGATATGCGATGAAGCATTTTAAGTTCCCACCCACCCATTACATGTCACTTGTAAGCAATGAGACCTTGAAAGATGTTTGTTTCGTCTGTAAACTGAAAAAATTGAGTTACAGCCAACTGAAATTAACCTAGATCAAATCTACCGGTCAGTTGCCCCAGACACGATGTTGAAATGTTTCATTCACAAAATAAATGCCATGCTATTTTATGCCAACGATTATATCAACAATTTAGACTAATATGAAATTGTTTATGTTGGCAAATTACTTTGTACTTCCGGAAGCGGTGGGTCAAGACGTAACAGTACTGGTCAGTCACTGACCGCTGTCAGATTTGCGCCACAATATTAATTACTTAGCCAAGCCTTGCCAAAAGCGCATATCGGTATGCCGACTTTGCGCTTTTTTGTTCGAAGGGGATGACAGGCTGATATAATTCAAAGAAATAACGAAGGTGTATGGAATGTATTATTCATTCGTAATATGACCTTATCTCGCAGTTTATTGCATACATGTACTTGAAAAAGGTTTTGACGACCTTCTTAATAGCTTTCCGGGAAGACATACATGTATACTACATGTACGGACAACCAGACGGTACCAAAAGTAATATTGATATCGTCACCTATCAACAGATCAAGAGTCCAAGACTAGTGTTAACAATTTGACCATGGTATGGTTATCTATCAACAGATCAAGACTAGTGTTAACAATTGACCATGGTATGGTTACCTATCAACAGATCAAGACTAGTGTTAACAATTTGACCATGGTATGGTTACCTATCAACAGATCAAGACTAGGGTTAACAATTGACAATGGTATGGTTATCTATCAACAGTTCAAGACTAGTGTTAACAATTTGACCATGGTATGGTTACCTATCGACAGATCAAGACTAGGGTTAACAATTGACAATGGTATGGTTATCTATCAACAGATCAAGACTAGTGTTAACAATTTGACCATGGTATGGTTACCTATCGACAGATCAAGACTAGGGTTAACAATTGACAATGGTATGGTTATCTATCAACAGTTCAAGACTAGTGTTAACAATTTGACCACAATATGGTTATCTATCTACAGATCAAGACTAGGGTTAGATGGGCACCAGCCTTACATATTTCAGAAGGTTAAAAGAATTCTTTCCTTTTCTGGAATGCTTAAGCTTAAAATTTGAATCTAATTCATTGATATGCAAACTCTTTTTTTTTTCTATTTTGTTAAATTTCATTTTATGTAATTGTCATACTGTGCAAACTCATGTATAGATCTCTCTTTTATTTTTTCTTTCAATAAATAGTCTGCTGTTGCTTACGGTCTCTCTCTCTCTCTCTCTCTCTCTCTCTCTCTCTCTCTCTCTCTCTCATTGTTCACTTGATTCTGTTAAAAAAAGTAACAAATTATAATGTCATCATGATGTCATATTTGTACTTCCATATATATCTATATATCTTGATATTGTCACCCCACATGCACCAAAGAGTGAAAATCTGAGATGCTTGCAACTGCATGCAATATATTACTCATTTCATTGTTATCTTGTCATGTTCATGTCATGCCCTTACGGGCCCTTCTTTAGATAATAAAGCATATCTTATTATCTATATACCTTGTATGGAGTGGGCGCAAATAATGTTGTAAAAACTTATGCCCAATCCAATTTCCTTATTGAAAATAAAATAGTTACTCTCCAAACCATTTATTGAAACCATTTGCAAAGACCTTTTGACATGCAAGTCATGTGACCTTGACATTTCACCTTCAAATTCAATAGGACACATTCGTGTGGAAGTCACTCAATGCACAATGTCGAATGTCCCACATGCGCACATCTAGCATACGTACATTTCGGACTATAATGCTTCTTGGGTCAAAAGGTCAAAGAACTAAAGTGACCAAAAATAGTTTCTGAATTATATTGATAACGGAGTGTGTATTTGCACCTGTAATTGTGAACTTGCTAGAGGTGCTCCCCATGAAGCACCCTTTTGATTGTGGGGTCAAAAGTCAAGGTCAAACGAGTTCGATGAATAAAGATTGATATCCGGATTATCACGGAATGCCGGGTACATATGTATTGAACCATAGATATACGTATCAAAGGTTGCATCCTTTGAGGATCAAAAGGCCAAGGCCAAGGTTCACAGGACTTTTGTTATTGTAAATTTTAATATGATGTCAACACACTTAGGCAGGGAGACCATTGAAAGCAGAGTCTCGAACGAAAATTACAGAACTCTTCAATTGTGAATGAAAATTATAGAGCTCTTCAATTGGGAACGAAAATAACAGAAATCTTTAATTGTGAACGAAAATAACAGAAATCTTCAATTGTGAACGAAAATTACAGAACTCTTCAATTGTGAATGAAAATTATATAACTCTTTAATTGTGAACGAAAATAACAGAACTCTTCAATTGTGAATGAAAATAACAGAACTCTTCAATTGTGAACAAAAATAACAGAACTCATCAATTGTGAATGGAAATAACAGAACTCTTCAATTGTGAATGAAAATAACAGAACTCATCAATTGTGAACAAAAATAACAGAACTCTTCAATTGTGAATGAAAATTATAGAACTCTTCAATTGTGAACGAAAAATAGCAGAACTCTTCAATTGTGAATAAAAATTATAGAACTCTTCAATTTTGAACGAAAATAACAGAACTCTTCAGTTGTGAACAAAAATAACAGAACTCTTCAATTTTGAACGAAAATAACAGAACTCTTCAATTGTGAACGAAAATAACAGAACTCTTCAATTTTGAACGAAAATAACAACTCTTCAAATGTGAATGAAAATTATAGAACTTTTCAGTTGTGAATGAAAATAACAGAACTCTTCAATTGTGAATAAAAATTATAGAACTCTTCAATTGTGAACGAAAATAACAGAACTCTTCAATTGTGAACGAAAATAACAGAACTCTTCAATTCCGAACAAAAATAACAGAACTCTTCAATTTTGAACGAAAATAACAGAACTCTTCAAATGTGAATGAAAATTATAGAACTCTTCAATTGTGAATGAAAATAACAGAACTCTTCAATTGTGAATGAAAATTATAGAACTCTTCAAATTGTGAACGAAAATAACAGAACTCTTCAATTGTGAATGAAAATTATAGAACTCTTCACTTGTGAATAAAAATAACAGAACTCTTCAATTTTGAACGAAAATAACAGAACTCTTCAATTTTGAACGAAAATAACAGAACTCTTCAATTGTGAATGAAAATTATAGAACTCTTCACTTGTGAACGAAAATAACGTACAGAGCTCTTCAATTGTGAACGAAAATAACAGAACTCTTCAATTGTGAATGAAAATTATTGAATTCTTCAAACCAAATGTTGTGCGATGTTAATTTGATCAGTATTTGGTTGATAATAGTAGAATCTGAGAGCTCCTTAGTTGATGGGAGAGTTTTATTTGTCAGGTTTTGTTCTTCTTTTATAATCTAACAACGGATGTCGATCTTGTGAGTTTGTTCGTGACACACCACGGGATACTACGTCTCTTTTCTGATTATTATTTTCACCATGCAATCATTTGTATTATATATATCTTTATAAACCGTGGGATGAAATTTTGATTTTTTTATGTTTTAGTAATAACAAAAAGTCAAAACATGTGATGAATTGTCAAGTTTCATTCATAAAAAATGTGTGATGCATCATCAGAGGGCGGCCATCTGCAACCATACCACGCATGGCGTAAAAAATGGAAGCCGCAATGTGTTATGCTATCAAAGATAAATTTAATAGATATTGATTATAGAACAATTTGTTTTGTATCGGCTGTTTCAAGTAGATGAAATCGTGATGTCATGATGTAGTCGTGTCGCTTTAGGCTTGGTCTAGGTCAAGGTCAATGTGACCGAAATATATCTACACCTGTTGTCATAGACAATGACCTCATTTTGAACAGTCAATGATCTTCAGGGGGAGGAGTCTAGGTGTTGCAAAGCCCCTCCTCTGCAATTTATGACAAAAGTTACATATATAAAAATATTTTTTTGATACATGACTCATCGAAAGAAACAGAAGTCATTGAACAATCAGTGTATGTAATATAATTATTATCATATACAAATTCAGGGGAGTGGCGATGGAGGGTTATACCTTTATTCATTTTTAGCATATAATTTACTTTGTGAACATGACATTTATTGTCTGTGTAAAAGGTATAATAGGCTCGAAATTTTGGGGAGGGGAAGGTTTGATTTGGTTCTATCAGGACTTTTTAACATTTCAAAATCAGAAACTGGAACACACATTGCCGAACTGTATGTTTACCCTCTCCCCATGTAAATACCCCATTGTGAATCCGACATTATATATGTAGCAAAGTTAAACAGATCAAGGAAAATGGCATCTTTATAGAAGTCAAAATATCTTCTTCATAAAGATGTTTTTTTCATTCAAATTTAAAAATGTCTTGACATTCTAGCAGAAAAGACTACGCTATCCCAGAAGAACCACTGCTACGAATAATCATTGATCATTTGCAAAAAAAAGTCTATCTATATTAATAATATCATTTCAGTAATGACCTGAAGGAAAGGCAATCTCAATATATATATGATAGAAGATTAAGAAGAATTACGAACAAAGTCATATTTAATCATGTATTTTAGTGAAAAAATGAATTAAGAGATGATGTTCGTTACAGCTGTTGCTTCGCCATAGGCCATATTAACTTCCGGTATCACATATTTTATGAAAAAAAATTATTGATAAAGACAGATTCTGTTTACTTTAGGAATAGAGAAGAGGTGTACCAAACAGCAAAAAGAGTGAAAGGTGACGTGGGCGACGTGGGCATCCTCGTAAACAACGCGGGCGTGGTATCTGGGAAAAAGCTGATCCACACCCCCGATCACCTCATACAGCACACCATTAATGTCAATCTCATGGCACATTTCTGGGTACGGATCTTAAAATTTTATTTTCGTGAATTTCTTATTCATTAGTTATTAAATTTTTTTAACCTTTGTAATTTTTATGATCTTTGGTTTTTATTAGTATATTCGTGCGGTATTCTACAGATGGTAACTTTAGAACCCTTGACCTATAACTTTAGAACCCTTGACCCATAACTTTAGAACCCTTGACCTATAACTTTAGAATCCTTGACCCATAAGTTTAGAACTCTTGACCTATAACTTTAGAACCCTTGACCCATATGTTTGACCTTCGTTTCTGAAAATAAAGGAATGTATGAATACATATAAGGAGGGGAAGAAACCTATCGATTTCGGGGTCATTATATGAATGTCAAGGTCAGTGTTGCGTAAGGAAAAAAATATTCGTTCAACATTGATCTCCAGATTATCAAGCAAGATCCTTTTTAAATTCAAATGAACACTTTAACTATTAAGAGGGGAGATACCTATCGATTTTGAGGTCAATACGTCAAAGGTCAAGGTCACTTCAAAAAAGGAAAACGATCCGTTGTACACTGATTCCCACTTCATCACTTAAAAGCCCTTCCGCCAATTTTAAAAAAATCTAACAGGAGGGGGAGGAGACACCAATCGATTTTTCGGCTAATGGGTCTAAGGTCAAGGTCACACTTTCTATCAGTATTTCATCGATTGCTGACCAAGAATCAAACTACAACGTGGCTACCATATATATATGTCTTAAAAATATTCTCTAGGTACCTATGGTTTCTCTTTTTAAAGCTATATATCTAACGACACCCTTAGCACCCATACCCTCTCTTTTACTGGCCATACTGGACCCCCGGATTTTTTTTCCATTCACTAACTACTCCAGTACTTGACCGACCATGAATAGCTTTTAGATTTATAAACAGAATGAAATGATTTGATATTTTCTTTCAGACAGTCAAATGCTTCCTTCCAACGATGCTGAGGAAAAATCATGGTCATATTGTAAATATTTCAAGTTCTACTGGCCTTGTTGGTAAGAGTCAAATATGGGTCTCCATCTACGGCGTCCCGTAAGGGAATTAATTCCAAATGAAAATTACGTAAAATGACATGTCCATGCCAAATCTTATTGGAGGAAATCACATTTTTGAGGTTCAGCGACATTTTATGTAAAATATATTATTTATGTATAAAATAATAGAAGAAGCTTTATTAGATTTCATTTACATTTATGAATTTTCTCATTTCCTATGATTTATTACACGACGCAACTAATCGTTTGCATTTAGTTGCAAGCGACAAATCGCGTCGTGTAACAATGCCTAAGTTGGTGTGCAATCAGAGTATGCTAGTATGTACTTTTAATTTGATTTCATCGTGAACATAATAGATCATTCGTCAAAATGATACATTTCCTCTATGTCTTATTTGAAATCTAAATAAATAAATAAATAAATAAATAAATAAATAAATAAATAAATAAATGAAAATAAATGTATAAATAAATGAATAAATGACGTCACATATTGTACCAAAACAAATAAGGTCCGCTGAAGAAGGCCTAATGGCCGAAACGTACGGCAAAAAGAAACCAAGTGTTTTTATTTAAATAAATTAATTAATCAATAAATTAATAAATAATTACTAAATAAACAAATAAATAGATAAATAAATAAATGAATAAATAAATGAATATATAGATAAATAAATAGATAAATATGCCATTCAATTTTCTCTTCTTTTTGAAGGTCTGAACAAATTAACAGACTACAGTACGTCCAAATTCGGAGTGGTCGGATTCACGGAAGTTCTTACGTACGAGATTTTCTTCTCCGGAAATAGCGGTGTACATACAACATTAGTCTGTCCGTCCTTTGTCAAGACAGGATTATTCCCTGGTTGTAAAATGAGGTACGTATTTGAAACTTTTTTTATATCAAATACATATTTCTGCTCCGTCCGTTGTCCGTCCATCCGTCCCTCTTTTTTGTTCTATAAACAGAGTTACTTCCCGTTTGAGTTGGGACGGCATCCGACGAAAGTACATCTTGACGTAAAGGGGTCTAATATATCTATGGATACTCAGACGGTTTAAACGTACAGTTTTAAATTTTGAACGAAATATTTATTTTTTTTTTTTTACTGGAGGCTCCAGTCCAAGATTTATAGTATACGCAAATAAATGCGCATCCTCAGTAGATTCTAGTGGATGTCTGACCACTATTGCTGGTTACTTCTGTTCTATATTAAGATTCTGTTTGATCCTTCATTGTTTGGTTTCCGAATATGGAGAGTATCATACCAGTAATGGGCCATGTATCTGAAATACATCAAAGATGATATTGATTTTATTCCCTTAACTTTACTTTTCTAAAATTTCTCTCAAAGAAACGATCTCTTAAAGCTCAATTGAGAAAATAAGAAGATGATTTTGAAATCAGTTTGATCAAATTAAGCTTCTTTCTTATTTATGATAATTTGCACATGGCGGTACGCTACCATCACGTTCATCACGGACCATAACATGTGACTGCTTATAACATTGATTGGAACGATCATGGGACTTCATTAACTTATTATCACAGGATTGTTCTACATTTTCACGTCATTTGAAGCATTCTCTAGAGAATCGTTTCGGATAGAAGTCGTAGAATTTATTGTCTCTCCTTATCAATTTTGTTTGACGCAATTTTAGAAGTCAGTGAATCTACAAGTGTGTAGGGTCTAAAGTCAAGGCGAGTCATTATTAACTATATATGTGCTAATTGGTTAGGGGACCGATATCTTAACTAAGGGAATCCAGTCTATGGTAAAGACGAGTCGTACTACCTGTTGTCCGGCGTCCATCTGTCTTTTGTCTCTGTCTTGATACTTTTTATTGCTACAGGTTATAAATCACTGAAACATGATAAAAAAATACAATTATTGAAATCCCTTTACATTATAAATAAATTATAAATAAATCATCACAGAACTTTGCCCAGTTTCACAGAAGTTCTTACGAAAAAAAAAAAAAAAATCAGGAATTTTCGGAACATTCTTCATTTAATGAAACATTCATAAGATTTTCCATTTAATTTGTAATATGTTTTTGAATATCATTTCTACATACTTCATCAAAATTCAGATGCAAAATATCGATATTTTCATTCTAAAAGAAGAACTAAGCAAAAATTCCCGAAATTGTTGAAACTGCATGGCTGCTGGTTTATTTTTCACAATATATGTTGTGTACGAAAAACAACATTTTTTTTGTCATATTGGTTGTTAATTTTGTTTTTGTATCATATTGGTTGTTAATTTTTGTTTTTGTACCATATTGGTCATTAATTTTTGTGTTTGTATCATATTGGTTGTTAATATTTGTTTTTGTATCATATTGGTTGTTAATTTTTGTTTTTGTATCATATTGATTGTTAATTTTTATTTTTGTATCATATTGGTTGTTAATTTTCATTTTTGTATCATATTGGTTGTTAATTTTCATTTTTGTATCATATTGGTTGTTAATGTTTGTTTTTGTATCATATTGGTTGTTAGTTTTCATTTTTGTATCATACTGGTTGTTAATTTTTGTTTTTGTATCATATTGGTTGTTAAATTTTGTTTTTTGTATCATAAAGGTTGTGAATTTTTATGCCCCCGGAATCAAAGATTCGGGGGCATATAGTTTTTGGCCTGTCCGTCTGTTTGTCTGTTTATCTGTTTGTCTGTTTGTCTGTTTGTCTGTTTGTCTGTTTATCTGTTTGTCTGTTTGTCTGTTTGTCCGAAAAACTTTAACATTGGACATAACTTTTGAATGGTAAGTGATAGGGCTTTCATATTTCACATGTGTATTCCTTGTGACAAGACCTTTCCATTGATACCAAAATTTTTGACCTCGTGACCTTGACCTTGACCTTTGACCTACTTTTCAAAAACTTTAACATTGGGCATAACTTTTGAATGGGAAGTGATAGGGCTTTCATATTTCACATGTGTATTCCTTGTGACAAGACCTTTCCATTGATACCAAAATTTTTGACCTCGTGACCTTGACCTTGACCTTTGACCTACTTTTCAAAAACTTTAACATTGGGCATAACTTTTGAATGGTAAGTGATAGGGCTTTCATATTTCACATGTGTATTCCTTGTGACAAGACCTTTCCATTGATACCAAAATTTTTGACCTCGTGACCTTAATTTTGACCTTTGACCTACTTTTCAAAAACTTTAACATTGGGCATAACTTTTGAATGGGAAGTGATAGGGCTTCAATATTTCACATGTGTATTTCTTGTGACATGACCTTTCCATTGATACCAAAATTTTTGACCTCGTGACCTTGACCTTGACCTTTGACCTACTTTTCAAAAACTTTAACATTGGGCATAACTTTTGAATGGGAAGTGATAGGGCTTTCATATTTCACATGTGTATTCCTTGTGACAAGACCTTTCCATTGATACCAAAATTTTTTACCTCGTGACCTTGACCTTTGACCTACTTTTCAAAAATTTTAACATTGGGCATAACTTTTGAATGGGAAGTGATAGGGCTTTCATATTTCACATGTGTATTCCTTGTGACAAGACCTTTCCATTGATACCAAAATTTTTGACCTCGTGACCTTGACCTTTGACCTACTTTTCAAAAACTTTAACATTGGGCATAACTTTTATATGGGAAATGATAGGGCTTTCATATTTCACATGTGTATTTCTTGTGACAAGATCTTTCCATTGATACCAAAATTTTTGACCTCGTGACCTTGACCTTGACCTTTGACCTACTTTTCAAAAACTTTAACATTGGGCATAACTTTTGAATGGGAAGTGTTAGGGCTTTCATATTTCACATGTGTATTCCTTGTGACAAGACCTTTCCATTGATACCAAAATTTTTGACCTCGTGGCCTTGACCTTGACCTTTGACCTACTTTTCAAAAACTTTAACATTGGGCATAACTTTTGAATGGGAAGTGATAGGGCTTCAATATTTCACATGTGTATTCCTTGTGACAAGACCTTTCCATTGATACCAACATTTTTGACCTCATGACCTTGACCTTGACCTTTGACCTACTTTTCAAAAACTTTAACATTTGGCATAACTTTTGAATGGGAAGTGATAGGGCTTTCATATTTCACATGTGTATTCCTTGTGACAAGACCTTTCCATTGATACCAAACTTTTTGACCTCGTGACCTTGACCTTTGACCTTTTAACCCAGTGACCTCACATATGTGTACTTAACAGAAAATAGTGTTCATACTACCAAAGATGCCACCGGGGGCATTCGTGTTTCACAAACACAGGCTTTATTGTTTTTGTATCATATTGGTGGTTAATTTTTGCTTTGTATCACATATTGGTTGTTAATTTTTGTTTTTGTATCATATTGGTTGTTAGTTTTTGTTTTTGTATCATATTGGTTGTTAATTTTTGCTTTGTATCACATATTGGTTGTTAATTTTTGTATCATATCGGTTGTTAATTTTTGTTTTCGGAAAACAAGTTCCTGGTTTACTGGAAGATTCTTCAAATTCGAAAGGACACAAAACAGTGTAAAATAAGATATAACGTAATACTTGTTTCTGATACTGACATTTCTTATTGTCTGAGCTACTGTTTGATCTGTATAACAATCAATAAAGATGATACCGGCATTATGCTTTTCATCTCCACGTGTAATTTATAGTGGAAAGGATTGGGTGTTAATTTCAGAGCGAGGTGAAAGAGAGGAATCAAGAGCTTAATTACGTGCCATTGATTAATATTGTCAAAGGTCTTCGTTGTCGGTAATCAGGGATCAAGAGCAATTTAATTATTAGGATTTGATATGTTGCCATGGAAACATAGCATTCAAGATGATAAACTGAATGACTTGTAAAATAAATTCAGATGAAAGTTTGTGTAATGATAAGAAAGGAATAAAGGACACATAACATGGTTAGAATTAATACAGGAAATATTGCGTATTTCTAGAGGTAATACTTTCAAAGGAAAAGGTTTGATACCTCAAAACATAAAAAATATAAACATTTGTATTTGCAACGCACAGCGTTTACATATTTCTGATTTTGATCGTAATAAAAGCATTTTAATGTCACATTAACATCTTTAAAATACATGTGAAATTGAATACATTTTGACATGAATTTGACTTCTTTTGAATTTAATCTGATCTGATCTTTTGTTGACCACTGGACAGTGTTGATTTCCCGTGTGACTCGGAGTCTTCTCCCAATTGATATGTTAATTCCGAGGTCAAAACATCCATATCAAATTCAATAGATACACGGTCAAATAGTCAATGTTTTTGTGAAAAAAAAGCTAAAATAAAAATTTAGAGAAACTTAACGTACAAGAAGAAAATTGTTATTGATGATAAAAAGACAAAGAAGTTGATGATTGCAAAACGAACGGTTTCTCTTTCCATTTCTGCTTCGTATTAGTACAGGAAAAACGGAACATCTGTATCAAAATGACAAGTGGTCTCGACCTTTTGAAATGAAATGAAAACTTGTTTGCGTAATGCAATGAAGTGAATAAACTATTTGATTTACTTAAAAAAAGAATCAACTCTATATTACATGCATGTACGAATTGAGGATTGACTAATAGACAAAAGATAGGTAATAAAATCGAGTAAGTATTAAATAATATGATAACAGAGGGGATGGACAAAGTGAAAGGGTGGGGGAGGAAGGGGACAGGAGGTGGGAGGTAAGGGAAGGATGAAAATGAGGAGGAGGGGGGAGAGGTGCCCCCCCCTGTCTCCCCCCCCCCCCCCCCTCTAACACGTTACATATCACTTTGGGAGCGTGGCCATTGGATGAAGCGCTCCATATCCTTTGTTTACGTCACAATAGAAACGGTCACGATGGCGCGTTATTTTGATCAATTACGTCATATTTCATGTGATAAAAAGAATCTCCAGAATATATGAAACTCGCCAAGGCTCGGGGATGTAAAATTCACACAACTCGCCAAGGCTCGGGGATGTAAAATTCACACAACTCGCCAAGGCTCGGGGATGTAAAATTCACACAACTCGCCAAGGCTCGGGGATGTAAAATTCACACAGCTCGCCAAGGCTCGGGGATGTAAAATTCACACAGCTCGCCAAGGCTCGGGGATGTAAAATTCACACACAACTCGCGAAGGCTCGGGGATGTAAAATTCACACAACTCGCCAAGGCTCGGGGATGTAAAATTCACACAACTCGCCAAGGCTCGGGGATGTAAAATTCACACAACTCGCCAAGGCTCGGGGATGAAAAATTCACACAACTCTCCAAGGCTCGGGGATGTAAAATTCACACACAACTCGCCAAGGCTCGGGGATGTAAAATTCATACAACTCGCCAAAGCTCGGGGATGTAAAATTCACACAACTCGTTTCATAAGTACCGTATGACATAGAAAATTATTTGACATCCTATATATACATGTACATGGTATACAAAGTATGGAGTATTTTTTTTACTACACGTATATTAAGTTACATAGTTGAACACCAAGACAAATAAACAGACTCTGTCATTCTTTACGTTTCTCTAAAACCTAATCAGCAGACTACAAGATGGATGTAGGGGACGGGTTGGTGTGGCAAAGGAACCTCCTGGAATTTGCTAAAATTATTATTTTACCCGTGTATTCATAAAATTGGGTTTTTTCCAAGTCATAGGCTAAAAAGTCCACCAAAGTAAAAAAGAATCTAGACCCGCTCATGCCAAAATGATGAATTTGAATAAATACGATACTTTTAACCTAAGATTGAACTAATCACAGTGGTATGTATCTACTTGGAGGGTGTGTATGTCTGTTTCAATATTTATTTTGGCACCTCTTCACGTAGATTTGATTTAATGTTAGAAAGAAGCAACAAAATCGAGTAAGTAATACTATGTTTATACATGTTCATAGTATACATGTTCCTAAAGCACAAAGAGAATGATCCATTCGATGAATTCATTTTCTAGTATCCACTCATCTGTGATCTTACAAAGCGAGGGAAACTTAACCCCGTTCTTTCGTTTGTTGTTGGTCTGTCCCTCCGACTCACGGGCAGGAACACGTTACGTCGCCTTACAGTACCGTTGTCAGAGGTATTTAAAGTTCTGCTCTTAGAACCGTCCGTTGACATTATGCCACAGGTTAGGATATGAAGGAAACCATCCGTTGTCGTGACAATGAGCATGTGTGGAAAGTATAATTTTCTAATAAACGTTGAAATTTTAGAAGTAATACACTCGAAAATTCAATGGGGGGTAGTCATAACACTAAGCTATTGGTTTATATGCTTTTCTGGTACTGATATACAGTTTGAAAAGAGGAGATCGAGTTGGCGTCCTTTGATCACCACGTCCTGCACATGTGTTATTCTTCCTTTTTCTTGAAATCTTTAAATATTCAGGTTATCTTATTCCAGAAATATACTAATAATAAATATCAAGTCTATATAATGCTCCCCTGTTAGTGTCATGATGACGAATTCAATTTTGGACAACTTTTTTTGGACTTTTCTAAAATTAGTCCGTTGTCAATCCATGTTGCGAAAGTTCTGTCCGTTGTCAGATGTCCGTTGTCTGCTTTGATATTTTAATGGATGGAATGATACTATGGTACCGGTACTTATCATTAAAATTCATCAATCAATACGCACAATTTAATTTTCAACCAATTTGAATGGAGACTGATTTGCCCAGAATTAAATTCGCCGAATCATCCGTTCTGTTAAGATATCCTTAACGTTAAATTTTATTCGTCCCGTCTTAAATTCGTCTTCTGGGCTATGGGTGAAAAGTTAGACAGACATACACAGATGCACTCTCTCTTTTACACACACACACAAACAAAAACATGTATTGACTTTGATTTCAGTAAATCCACAGTTTATCATAGTATGCAAGACAGACGGAAAATCAGACTAGGCCAATATCTCTTTCTTGACAAAAACCTCTCTTCAAGTCAAGCAGATAGACACACATAGTCAAGCACTCACAGAAAAAAAGACACAGGGAGAAACAAAAAGAGATTCACACAGACAGACTAAAAGACAGACACTGATCAAAATACAGACATGAACGTCCTGGAAGGAAGATCGTGAAAGACATACACAGACATGCGCAAAACGACAGACTGATAGACACAGGGTATACACAGACATACGCAAAAACAAACGGACAGACATCCATTTATATAGGCAGACACACACAAAAGACACAGATGCACTCACTCACAGACAGACATACATGCTAACAAACGCGGACAAAAGAATTCACTCGCAGGCAGACGGAGACACCGATATCGACGCTGACATAAAAAAGACACACGAACTTACATACAGACAAACACAAATGTAAATAACATATCAACTACAATTTTCATCATCACCTGAGATATACATGTAAGGTCTATATCATACCCCAAACGAAGATCTCTATTGAATGCAAAATTATAAATCTAATGTTTCAAAGAGAAAATCCAAACCATTAATGGTAGGCGAGGGAAATCTGCTTTAGGGGACTCAAAAGACTACAATAAAGTTTTTTTTCGCCGGGGGGGGGGGGGTTCTCCAGTAAGTGTATAGCAGTAATAGGGAGCTACTATGGGCAAGATTATAATGGCTATTTATTACAAGTCTTTTATTACTTTGTACGTTTATATTCATTTTTATGCATTTGATATCCATTTTGTCCCTTCGATAAAACGGTGCCTAATAACCCATCTGTAGGTAAGAATCTTATTGTTTCTGCAAAAACAAAGCATGCGAAAATTCTAGATCAAAAAAAGAAGGGAGGAGATCTCCAACAAGACCCCGTTGCAGCATCAACAGTAAAACACCAAAACACCCGATTTCATGTAAAGAACGTTCGGAACAGTTACGTGATAAAGGCTGAGGCTATCAAAATGTCCTCAATGACCGAAAATTGATGTCTTTGTTTTTAACGCTATATATGACTTCAAAATCCCTTAAACGATTATTGTTTAATTGATCAATGTAAAATTCATGAACTCATCCAGGCCTACACCTCTTCAAATTCATGAATCATATTTTCAATTTATAATCTATTCTATACGTTCTATGTTCACGTAACCTGAAGATTATATGATATCCTGCTTTACAAAAAAAAAGGGAAAAAAAAAGAGCTAAATGCTTTAAGAATTATCTAAGCTCATTTAATTGCTCATCCTTAGATTCGAAATAAAGATTAAATTCCCCATTCATGCCCAAATACCGTTAAGAGTCATGACAACGGACTATATCTTCTTGTCTTATCATGACAACGGACATTCTTTATCAAATAATCAAAGTATACAATAAATATACAATGTAAAAGACAGTCATTCACATATATTGTTTGTATAATGTTGTCGATAATTTTCTACATAAAATTGGTATATAACATCAAATAATTCAGAGACAGGATAGTTTTCCTGTTCAAATTTCAATTTTCGTTGCTGACAGTAGGTCAACGCCAATTAGATCTCCTCATAACATAAAAGGAGTTTTATTCATTTCATGGTAATAATGTATAACTGAAGCGTGTGGCTACCCCCCGTTGGCTTTTTAAAAGAAATCACCGGTTACCTAATGATTTATTTGTGATTTTACTGAAATTTTGTCGATAATTTTCATGACAACGGATGGTTTCCAACATATCCTCACCTGTTGCATAATGTCAACGGACGGATTAAAGTGCAGAACTTTAAATACTTCTGACAACGGTACTGTTAGGCGACGTAACGTGTTCCTGCCCGTGCGACTGTCTATGTGTTAGTCCTATGAACAGTCAGAAAAACTTTACCTTATTGAAACATAACTTTTGATTGGTGAGTGATAGGGCTTTCATATTTCACATACATGTATAATTACATGCATTCCTTGTACCAAGACGTTTTTAGCTCTACTGGTCTTAGACCAGTCGAGCTTATGCGATCATCCTTCGTCCGGCGTCCGTCCGTCCGTCCGTCTGTCCATAAACAATTCTTGTCCGGACAATTCCTCTGAAGCTGTTAGAGATAGAAATTTAATTCTTTTTGCATTTTACTTGGACCATGATCTAGTTGTGCACCTGACATTTAGTTTCAGTCCCTGACCCCCAGGGACTTAGAAAATGGGCGTGGTTATTAAATTCTATGTAATCTTGTCCGGACAACTCCTCTGAAACTGTTAGAGATAGAAAGTTAATTCTTTTTGCATTTTACTTGGTCCATGGTCTAGTTGTGCACCTGACATTTAGTTTCAGTCCCTGACCCCCAGGGTCTTATAAAATGGGCGTGGTCATTAAATTCTTTGTAATCTTGTCCGGACAACTCCTCTGACTCTATAAATGATGGAGACTTAATTCTTTTTGCAATATGATGGGTCTGTGGTCTTGTTGTGCACCTGATATTTTGTTTGAGCCCCTGACCCCCAGGGTCTTAGAAATGGGTGTGGTCATTTTCTCCTATATTACTCTATGTAATCTTGTGCTCGCAACTCCTCTGACACTAATAAAGATGGAGACTTAATTTTTTATACGCCCGTCATTTGACGGGTCGTATTATGGTATGGCGAAGTCCGTCCGTCTGTCCGTCCGCCTATGGAACGCAATAACTTGATTATACGTCAACGGATTTTCACGAAATTTATACATTATGATTGGACTGTGGAGAGGAAGCCGCCTTTCGATTTTCAGGTTAATCCGATTTGTCGTTACAGAGTTATGGGACTTAGATTTTTAAAATACAGTGAAAATATACTAAAATAGTAAAAAAATTCTTTAAAAATCCATTTCTGGTCGAAATGTTTTGAAATTTGGTATACTTCAAGTAGAAAGGATGTTCTTTGACATATGTAACGGGTTTTTATTTTTTTTGTCGCATAATCGATATATTGTGTGTAATGGGAAGGGGGGGGGGGGGGTGGGTTATATGCACATACATGTTAAGCTCAGGGCAAAATATAGGCGCATGGAACGCAATAACTTGAATATGCGTCAACAGATTTACATGATATGCATACATCATGTTTGGACTGTGGAGAGGAAGCCGCCTTTCGATTTTCAGGTTCATTCGATATGTCGTTACAGAGTTATGGGACTTAGATATTTTAAAATACAGTGAAAATATACTAAAATAGTTAAAAATTATTTAAAAAACTATTTTTGATCGAAATGTTTTGAAATTTGGTATACTTCAAGTAGTAAGGATGTTCTTTGACATATGTAACGGGTTTTTAATTTTTTTGTCGCAAAACCGAGATATTTGTAATGGGAAGGGGGGTGGGGTATATGCACATACATGTTAAGCTAAGGGCAAAATATAGGCGCATGGAACGCAATAACTTGAATATGCGTCAACAGATTTTCATGATATTCATACATTATGTTTGGATTGTGGAGAGGAAGCCGCCTTTCGATTTTCAGGTTCATTCGATTTGTTGTTACAGAGTTATGGGACTTAGATATTTTAAAATACATTGAAAATATACTAAAATAGTTAAAAATTATTTAAAAATCTATTTTTGATCGAAATGTTTTGAAATTTTGTATACTTAAGGTAGAAAGGATGCTCTTTGACATATGTAACGGGTTTTTAATTTTTTGGTCGCATAACTGAGATATTTGTAATGGGAGGGGGGGGGGGTTATATACACAAACATGTTAAGCTAAGGGCAAAATATAGGCGCATGGAACACAATAACTTGAATATGCGTCAACGGATTTACATGATATTTCTTCATTGTGATCAGACTTTAAAGAAGAAGCCGCCTTTCGATTTTCAGGTTCATCGGATTTCTCGTTACGGAGTTATGGGACTTAGATATTTTAGATACAATGTAAAATTTACTAAAATAGTTAAAAATTCTTTAAAAATGTATTTCTGGTCAAAATGTTTTGAAATTTTGTATACTTCAAGTAGAAAGGATGTTCTTTCACATATATAACAGATTCTTAAATTTTTTGTCACATTATCCAGAAATTATGTGTAATTGGGGGGGGGGGGGGGGGTTATATGCACATACATGTTAAGCTTAGGGCAAAATATAGGTGCATGGAACGCAATAACTTGAATATGCGTCAACAGATTTACATGCTATTGGTACATTGTGATCAGACTTTGAAGAGGAAGTCGCCTTTCGATTTTCAGGTTCATCCGATTTGTCCTTATAGAGTTATGGGACTTAGATATTTTGGTGTTGTGAAAAAAATCCCAACGGGCGTATCTTGCTGCGTGAGCGTAGGCTTTATTTTGCAATGTGATAGGTCTATGGTGTAGTTGTGCACCTGATATTTTGTTTGAGCCCCTGACCCCCATGGTCATAGAAATGGATGTGGTCATTTTCTCCTATATAACTCTATGTAATCTTGTGCTCGCAACTCCTCTGACACTATTAATGATGGAGACTAAATTCTTATTGCAATATGATGGATCTCTGGTCTAGTTGTGCACCTGATATTATGTTTTATCCCCTGACCCTTAGGGTCTCAGTAATGGGTGTGGTCATTTTCTCCTATATAACTCTATGTAATCTTGTGTTCGCAACTCCTCTGACTCTATAAATGATGGAGACTTTATTCTTTTTGCAATGTGATGGATCTGTGGTCTGGTTGTGCACCTGATATATTTTGTTTGAGCCCCTGACCCCCAGGGACTTAGAAATGGGTGTGGTAATTTTCTCCTATATAACTCTATGTAATCTTGTGCTTGCAACTCCTCTGACACTATAAATGATGGTGACTAAATTCTTATTGCAAAATGATGGGTCTGTAGTCTAGTTGTGCACCTGATATTTTGTTTGAGCCCCTGACCCCCAGGGTCTTAGAAATGGATGTGGTCATTTTCTCCTATATAGCTCTATGTAATCTTGTGTTCGCAACTCCTCTGACACTATAAATGATGGAGACTTGATTCTTTTTGCAATGTGATGGGTTTGTGGTCTGGTTGTGCTGATATTTTGTTTGAGCCCCTGACCCCCATGGTCATAGAAATGGGTGTGGTCATTTTCTCCTATATAACTCTATGTAATCTTGTGCTCACAACTCCTCTGACACTATTAATGATGGAGACTAAATTCTTATTGCAATATTATGGGTCTCTGGTCTAGTTGTGCACCTGATATTATGTTTTAGCCCCTGACCATTAGGGTCTCAGAAATGGATGTGGTCATTTTCTATATAAGTTAATGTAATCTTGTGCTTGCAACTTCTCTGACACTATAAATGATGTAGAATTAATTCTTTTTGCAATGATTGGTCTGTGGCATAGTTGTGCACCTGATATTTTGTTTTAGCCCTATACCCCCAGGGTCTTTGAAAATGGGTGTGGTAATTTTTCCTATATAGTTGTGCTCTCTACTCGTTTAAAGCTATTAATGATGGTGAGTTAATTCTTTATCCAATATTATGGATCTGTAGTCTTGATGTGTCATTGATAGTTCATTTGAGCTAGCAGCCCTTGGCCCCTAGGATCTTGGAAAATGGGTGTGACATTCTTTTTAGAAATACTTTATCTCGGATATTATGAATTATATGAGTGCTATTATAGTTGCAGTATAATGGATATGTACTTTTGTCATGCTACTTATATTTTGTTAGAGCGCCTGCTCCCTATGGTCTTGGTTTAAAAAAAGAAAGGAAATTGATGTTTTAGAAAAAACAACCAGGAGAGCTACAGTCTCGTCAGAGACTTCTGGTATTACCTTGCGACCTTGACTTTGGATTCGGACTTTCTATGAAAAAAAAACTTAATCCGTGAGCATAGCTTTTGATTGGAAAGCGATAGAGCTTGTGCGTTCCATATGATACGACCTAAGTCGTCCTTTCCATTGACCACCAGTACAAACATCTTGACTTTGGAGTATTACCTACTTTTGGACAATTTTACTCTTGGGCAAAAGTTAATAGGGTTTTCATACTAGTATTCATTATGACAAAAGCTTTCCACTGGTAACACAATATTTGACCTTGGGACCTTAATAATTGAAGTTCGTGCTGTTTTTGTGACAAACACCCCTAAGCGGGGACCATATATTATCTACAGCGATGTCATTGTTAAAATCATTTCCAAGAGACAAATTGCGAAATTATCGGGGGTATTTCATGCTTTTAGTAAAATAAAACTAGTATTTAGATAAAGTATATGAGATATTTAGTAAAACAATATTTAGATAAAGTATAAGCTATATTTAGTAAAACAATATTTAGATAAAGTATATGTCAATGAGATATTCAAAATAGATCGTTTTCCCTTCTTTCACCATGTTAAGTATGCATCTTATTCATCAACATAATTTACATTTACTTTATCCAATCAAATCGTATCTATTAGGTTTCCATGGCTGATACCACCATTAGAAATCCAGCCAACCGTTGAACGAATCATGCAAGGGATATTGACCAATCAGCATGTTGTTTGCATTCCCCGCCTGATATACTTTTTCGTTTTTCTAAAATCGTAAGTAGACGACCAATTTTTACAAATTCTTGATTGTACGGCAGATGAAAGATTTCCTTTTCATTCTGACAATGTTGATTTTGGCTGTTGCATAAAGTGTATTATCCCGTAGCAACATACTTACAGGGGAGTATAGTAACGCCGTCGTTTGTGTGTAAGAAAGGGTGTGTGTATGTCACACTTTGTATACAGGCTAGAGGGCACAGTTTTGATTGGATCTTGACCAAAATTCTTACACTTATTCCTTAGTGGCAAGAGGAAGAACCCTATTGATTTTCAAGGTCAAGGGTCAAGGTCACAGATTGGAAATGGCTAAAATCCTTGTATACAGTCTCTAGGGCACAGTTTTCATTGGCTCTTGACCATACTTCATACACTTATTCCTTATGGCAAGAAGATGGACCCTATTCATTTTCAAGGTCGTAGGTCAAGAGTCAAGGTCACAGCTTAGAAATGGCTAAATCCTTGTGTATAGCTTAGTGGGCACAGTTTTCATTGGAGCTTGACCAAACTTCATACAGTTATTTCTTTTGGCAAGAGGAAGAACCCTATTGATTTTCAAGGGTCAAGGTCAAAGATTAGAAATGACCAAATCCTTGTATATAACCAAGTAGGCACAGTTTCCATTGGATCTTGACCAAACTTCATACACTTATTTCTTATGGTAAGAGGAAGACCCCTATCGATTTTCAGGGTCATAGGTCAACGGTCAAGGTCACAGATGCGAAATTGCTTAAATTCTTGTATCCAGCCTAGAGGGCACCGTTTTGATCAGATCTTGACCAAACTTCATACACATATTCATTATGTCAAGAGCCCTTTTGGTTTTTAAGGTCATTGATCAAAAGTCAAGGTCACAAATTGGAAATGGATAAAAACCCTTGTATACAGCCTAGAGGGCACGGTTTTGATCGGATCTTGACCAACCTTCAAACACTTTTTGCAAAAGACATGAGGGAGAGCCCTGTTGATTTCAAGGGTCAGAGGTCAAAGGTTAAGGTCACAAATTTGAAATAGTAAGAATCCTCGTGGAAAGAGTGAAAGTCCTTGTAGATAGTCGAAAGATTTTCAGTTTTGATTGAATCTTTTCCAAACTTCATACACTTCTTGCTCATGACAGGAGGAGGAGTCCTATTGATTTTCAAGGTCATAGGTCAAGGGCACAGATTGGAAATAGTTAAAATCCTTGTACACAACCTAGAGGATGCAGTTTTGATTGGATCTTTACCAAACTTCATACACTTATTGCTCATGGCCGTAGGAAGAGCCCTATTGATTTCCAAGGTCATAGGTCGCGCATATTTACATGCTATGCGAGGGGATGCTACGCTTTGCGTTGCCTAGGTTTTATTTGTTTTGTTTTGTTTTGGTTTTTTATTTTGCAGAATTTTACCTGTAGAAGCTTTCCACGAAGTCATACGATTTTCGGGTGCAGCAACTTTTATGGACAATTTCAAGGGAGGCAGGAGTCGAGAAATTCAAAACGAGGCCAATGGATCCTCTTCTACCAATGGAACTGCAGAAACGAACTGTAACCATGGGAACAATAGTTTACTAGAACCGATTCAGAAGCAGTCCAGTTTGAATGAAAATAGTGACGATATTCCGGAAATTGACACTCATAACTCTTCGTGCGTTAATGGACACTTCGATTTGTCGTCTGTCAGTGACGAAGCAGGCGAAACTAAATTGTTGAAGCGATCAAGACATGATGATAATTTATCTGGTGCTCAAGAATGAAGTATGAAGTTACGTGAAAGTCTACGATTTCATTACTGTAAAAAAATGTTAAGCTTTGTGTAACACGTTTTAAATATTACAAGCAAAGAAAGATTTCCAACGTTCAGAGAACTTTAATTTCTTTTTTTTCTTTCTTCTTTCTATTGATATCCTGATAACATGTGCTAATGATAAAAATTTTAGAGAAAAGAAATGATTATCTTAAATCGTATGTTGAAAACAAAACATAAATGTGCATTGTCTATGTGGAAGGAAACTTCTTTCTCGTGGACTTTAAAATGGATCTAGCTTTTTGATCTGGAAATTTCTCCTTTTTAAGCAAGTTGGTTAAAACTAGAATGATTTTTATAAGATTTCCTTCATTCAAAACAGAAGCTTAAAATCAATCTTCTTATATCAGGGGAATATCGACCGAAACGTCTTACAGTTTCTCTATGCAATTTACCGAATTGAAGATTCTGTGAATCGCAAAAACCCACTGCCCCATTTTTTGATTGATATGTGATATGGATTTCATATATATTCCACGTGACAATTCTCTTTTTATTAGTTCTAAGAAAGATAATTCGTGGTCTTGACCTTGGAGTTAAATTGGACCTTGACGACGTATGCTCCGATTGGATGACACATTTCGACATCTCCTCAGCAACCGCTGCACAGCATTTCACGAAACCTTTCAGAAAGCAAGTACTTACGGTTCTCCAGCAAGTTTGGGGGGGGGGGGGGGGGGAGGGGGTTGTGCCGATCGGTCAACAAATATGCCTACCGAGACCGGCGATGGCTCTGATTGGCTTCCCCATTTTTGACATCTCCGTTACTAACTGCACAGAATATTACGAAACCTTGCAGGTAGCAAGTACTCAAGGACCTCTACCAAATTGGCCACTTTCAGTCCTTCGTCTGCATTGATTCAGGTGATCCCCTTGTGCCTCTTGTTATCTCATTGCCTTCTCCCCACTTAGATGACTACCAGTGATCTGATTGGTTGACTTTTCTACTTCACTTCCTCAGCCGAATCTCAGAATTTGACGAAAGTTTGGGAGGCAAGTACTCATACATGTACTCACACAAGTACTCTTACAAGTAACCATACAAATACTCATACAAGTACTGATGCAAGTTCTCATACAAGTACTCTTCAAGTACTCATACAAGTACTCATACAAAGTCTCTTCTAGTACTCATACATGAAGTCTACAAGTACTCATACAAATGATCATACAAGTGCTCATACAAGTACTCTACAAGTAACCATACAAGTACTCATACAAGTACGTATACAAGTACTCTACATGTACTCATACAAGTACTCTACACGTACTCTTCAAGTACTCATACAAGTACTCTACAAGTACTCATACAAGTACTTATACAAGTACTCTACAAGTACAAACCACTCTACAAGTACTCTACAAGTACAAACCACTCTACAAGTACTCTACAAGTACTCATAAATACTCATACAGGTACTCATAAAAGTGCTCGTACAAGTACTCTACAAGTTCTCATACAAGTACTCATACAAGTACTCTACAAGTACTCATACAAGTACTCATACAAGTACTTATACAAGTACTCTACAAGTACTCATAAGTACTCATACAGGTACTCATAAAAGTGCTCGTACAAGTACTCTACAAGTACTCATACAAGTACTCTACAAGTACTCATACAAGTACTCTACAAGTACTCATACAAGTACTCTACAAGTACTCATACAAGTACTCATACAAGTACTCTATAAGTACTCATTCAAGAACTCTACAAGTACTCACTTAAGTACTCATACAAGTACTCATACAAGTACTCATACAAGTACTCTGTAAGTACTCATTCAAGAACTCTACAAGTACTCACTTAAGTACTCATACAAGTACTCTACAAGTTCTCATACAAGTACTCATACAAGTAACAAGAAACAAAAACATGCACCATAGAGCCAACATTTTGTTTTCTAAACCCGATCGTCCAACAAATAGCCTCTTTTTATATTTCTTTGCAAATCTAAACAAATCTGAACAAAAAGTTCCCCAAATTTCAAAGCTATATCTTGTTTTGCTTTGTCGGTACATTTGCACACTTGTTAGTTTCAGTATTTCGCACCACAGGAGCTAGATGTCACGTATTTGCAATCCTTCTCTGATCTTCATTTCATTAAGGAAAGTGAAAGTACTGTAGTGAAGGGCAATTGAGGGTTGTTGGCGCCGAGCCCCGTGTTTTGCACGTCCAACGCAGGTTGTTTCTGTTCGGTCGTTAATGGTGTATTGCACTTTGACAACTGAAGAAAAACAACGTCTGGGACGGGCGATATATAAAATCTGTACAGTTGCTACATCGACTGAAATAGGACTCTATAGAAGATAAGCGATAATTTAGTCCACTTGGACCTCTTGTTTTGATTAAACTTAACGATGTGTAGCTAATCAATATTGCTTTACTTCTCTGATGCGCCACCATCATATATGGAGAGAAATGAAGGTACCTGTATGAACCAAAATTATTCTCAGCCAAGATAAACATAGACAATCAAATTCCAAACTGATGTCATGTACAATGCGTATAGTAGTGATTAAACCAGTTTACGTATTGCATGTACATGTACTTTCTGTTGAAAATCTGATAAAGTATAGAGCTACATGTATTAATACATATGGTATTTCTACAAGGTTTAACTGCATAACGTAACTTTTGTTTCTGTTTTAGTGCTTTATTGTGAATTTTATTTCATTTATTTACTGTTTGTTGTGACTAAGTCATGTTTAAATAAGAATCTAACATACATCTGTATTTGTGTAATTGTACCTTAATGTTGGTTCCCTTAATAATATAGTTGTGCCAAAAGCTAGAAAAGAAAACTATTTTAACTGAGTACAGGGGGAAGGGATTGCCATTTCTTCACCAGACACTGCCCCCCCCCCCTCACTTACCTCTATCTGCCTACCTCCCATCCCTCCACTCTTTAAATCACCCCTCATTAATCCTACCTTTTACCTCATCTACCCCGTCATCCTTCATGTCATCCCCCTCTCCTACTCATTCCCTAATATGAAAAAAAAAAAAATTATGGATGGGGGTTACCATGGTAATATTGCATGTTCTTTAGAATGGTGCTATATTTATGGAATTTGGCAAAAGTATCTACCATGCTTTAGTAAAATCGTGTATGTCATTAAAATATGTAGTTTATGTGAAATGTTACAATTAATACGAGTGTTACAGTAGTCTTTACGAAAAGGCGTTCGATTAGGTGTTAAATTTCAAAGTCCTCTTTCATGCAGGCTTTAAAAAACTTTTTATTTGATTAATCGTGGATTTTTTTAGTTTATGAAAATATTTAATGCTGTACTTTTGTTGTTGAGTAATAAAATATATCATTGTATAAAGTTGCATTCATATGAATAATTTTTAGTAGCATTGATAAAAAACTAGAAGAAGAGTTTCAAGATATAGTTGCACTTTGTATACAGCCTAGAGGACACAGTTTTGATCGGATCTTGACCCATCTTCATACACTTATTCCTTATGACAAGAGGAAGGACCTTATCGATTTTCAAGGTTATAGGTCAAAGGTCAAGGTCACAGATTGGAAATGACTTAAATCCTTGTGTACGGCCTAAACATGAAAGGACTCAGTTTAGACTGGGTCTTTTACCAAACCTTATACTTTTATTTCTAAAGGCAAGAGGAAGGGTCCTATTGATTTTCAATGCCATAGGTCAAGGTCAGAGATCGGAAATGCTTAAAATCCATGTATACAGCCTAGAGGTCGCAGTTATGATTGGATCTTTACCAAACTTCATACACTTATTGCTTATGATAAGAGGAGGAACCCTATTGATTTTCAAGGTCATAAGTCAAGGTCACAAATTGAAAGAGTTTAAAACCCTTGTATACAACCTAGAGGTCGCAGTTTTTATTGGATCTTCACCAAACTACTTACCTTTTCCCCTGTGACTAGAGAAAGAACGCTATGGATTTTCAAGGTCATGGGTAAAAAGTCAAGGTCATTGATTTGAAATACTAGCTAGTAGTAAAAATCCTTGTATAAAAGCCTGAGTGAGTACATTGATGTACATGTCGTGCGAGGGGATGCTACGCTTTGCGTTGCCTAGGTTTTATGTAACATTTTTTCCTCACCTGAGTGAAGCTGAAGTGAGCTATTATCATAGCGCACGGTCCGTCGTCCTATCTTTTTTTAATTTTTGCCTACATTTTGAGCATATTGACAAAAAGAATAAAGAGTGGAAGCATACTTCTTGTGTAGTATTTATATAATGAAAGATGTAAAGAAAATAATTAAGGAAATTTCAGTTGACTATAATAGCTGTTACCATGGAAATGAGCATTGTGAAAATGTCATGTTACAAGTATTCTACGGATAAATGGCTTCCATGGCAACGAAAATTAATTTGTAAAAAGGAAGTTTTTTTTGTCTCAGTCATAATATACACCTTCCATACCTTGTCGTGGCAAACTGGCCTGACCAGGCCGGGCTTATTTTCACCTGGTCATCAGAAGAGTTTACTTCTAACCAGGTGATATAAGCTATTAAAGTAACGGGTAATGAGTATTTACTCTAATTACTACTACATGCAATTCACAGTCTATCTATCCTGAGTTTTAATTGACTCGTCTCATTCGCTTGAATGAATTAGCTCCGCCCAGTCAATTAACTTTGCTACAACAATATTTCCACATGCTATTGAAATTCTTTTGGTCCTTACAAAGAATTGCTATATAAAAAATGCACTTAATGAAAACAATGCAGATTATAATAGAAGGTATGGCTCAGACAAGGTTATACGAGTACAGTTATTAACCTTTTGAACTTGTAGAGTAGGCATAATTAAAAGAAGTACGTGACTTATTCTTGGATCTAAAAATCCATTTTGTGAAATATGATTGAAACATTCACACAAGCATTAGGGTATATGTTTCTGTTTTACTCTTTGACCTTACAGAAATGACGTAAGTTCAGTCATGTCAAATCATTCTGCCAATTTCACAATTCTGGGGAACATTAAAATCCATGCAGGCAATGCATATTGATGGCCAGGAAAAATATCAACCTATCAACTGACCTCTAGACCTATGACCTTGGTTCATGATACATCAATAGGTTCTTGGCAATAGTTCCAAGAAATATTCAAGTGGTAGCAAGTGCACCGACTTACCGACTTAGATTTTCTGCCTATGACCAGGGACGTATGTAACTAAATATACTATATATATACGTCCCTGTTATGACCATAATTCAAGGTAATGTCACACCTTTCTGCTTTTGGAAACAATTTTGTTAGGAATCAAGACAAATGGAGGATGTTTTAAAATTTGGCACCTGGGTGATGGACAAACCTGGGTTATGGACACATGTGGGTGATGGACACAACTGAGTGATGGACACACGTGGGTGATGGACACATGTGGGTGATGGACACACCTTGGTGATGGACAAACCTGGGTGATGGACACACCTGGGTGATGGACACACCTGGGTGATGACACACCTGGGTGATGGACACACCTAGGTGATGGACACACCTGGGTGATGGACACATGTGGGTGATGGACACATGTGGGTGATGGACAAACCTGGGTGATGGACACACGTGGGTGATGGACAAACCTGGGTGATGGACACACCTGGGTGATGGACAAAAGTGGGTGATGGACACATGTGGATGATGGACAAACCTGGGTGATGGACACACGTGGGTGATGGACACACGTGGGTGATGGACACACATGGATGATGGACAAACCTGGGTGATGGACAAACCTGGGTGATGGACACACCTGGGTGATGGACAAACCTGGGTGATGGACACATGTGGGTGATGGACACATGTAGGTGATGGACACACGTGGGTGATGGACACATGTGGGTGATGGACAAACCTGGGTGATGGACACACCTGGGTGATGGACACACGTGGGTGATGGACACACGTTGATGATGGACAAACCTGGGTGATGGACAAACCTGGGTGATGGACACACGTGGGTGATGGACAAACCTGGGTGATGGACACATGTGGGTGATGGACACATGTGGGTGATGGACACACCTGGGTGATGGACACACGTGGATGATGGACACATGTGGGTGATGGACACACGTGGATGATGGACACATGTGGGTGATGGACAAACCTGGGTGATGGACACACCTGGGTGATGGACACACGTGGGTGATGGACACACCTGGGTGATGGACACATGTGGGTGATGGACAAACCTGGGTGATGGACACACGTGGGTGATGGACAAACCTGGGTGATGGACACACCTGGGTGATGGACACATGTGGGTGATGGACAAACCTGGGTGATGGACACACGTGGGTGATGGACAAACCTGGGTGATGGACACACCTGGGTGATGGACACACGTGGGTGATGGACACATGTGGGAGATGGACAAACCTGGGTGATGGACACACGTGGGTGATGGACACACTTGGGTGATGGACACACGTGGATGATGGACAAACCTGGGTGATGGACAAACCTGGGTGATGGACACACGTGGGTGATGGACAAACCTGGGTGATGGACACATGTGGGTGATGGACACATGTAGGTGATGGACACACCTGGGTGATGGACACACGTGGGTGATGGACACATGTGGGTGATGGACAAACCTGGGTGATGGACACACCTGGGTGATGGACATACGTGGGTTATGGACACATGTGGGTGATGGACAAACCTGGGTGATGGACAAACCTGGGTGATGGACACACGTGGATGATGGACAAACCTGGGTGATGGACACATGTGGGTGATGGACACATGTGGGTGATGGACACACCTGGGTGTTGGACACATGTGGGTGATGGACAAACCTGGGTGATGGACACACCTGGGTGATGGACACACGTGGGTGATGGACACACGTGGATGATGGACACACCTGGGTGATGGACAAACCTGGGTGATGGACACACGTGGGTGATGGACAAACCTGGGTGATGGACACATGTGGGTGATGGACACATGTAGGTGATGGACGCACGTGGGTGATGGACACATGTGGGTGATGGACAAACCTGGGTGATGGACACACCTGGGTGATGGACACACGTGGGTGATGGACACACGTTGATGATGGACAAACCTGGGTGATGGACAAACCTGGGTGATGGACACACGTGGGTGATGGACAAACCTGGGTGATGGACACATGTGGGTGATGGACACATGTGGGTGATGGACACACCTGGGTGTTGGACACATGTGGGTGATGGACAAACCTGGGTGATGGACACACCTGGGTGATGGACACACCTGGGTGATGGACACACGTGGGTGATGGACAAACCTGGGTGATGGACAAACCTGGGTGATGGACACACGTGGGTGATGGACAAACCTGGGTGATGGACACATGTGGGTGATGGACACATGTGGGTGATGGACACACCTGGGTGATGGACACACGTGGGTGATGGACACATGTGGATGATGGACAAACCTGGGTGATGGACAAACCTGGGTGATGGACACACGTGGGTGATGGACACATGTGGGTGATGGACACACCTGGGTTATGGACACATGTGGGTGATGGACACACCTGGGTGATGGACACACGTGGGTGATGGACACATGTGGGTGATGGACACATGTGGGTGATGGACAAACCTGGGCGATGGACAAACCTGGGTGATGGACACACCTGGGTGATGGACAAACCTGGGTGATGGACAAACCTGGGTGATGGACACACCTGGGTGATGGACACACCAAGGTGATGGACACACCGAGGTGACATCCTATATGATGCTTGAATGTGAAGAATTAGTGTCATACAAATACATAAATAAATCAACAAGCCAAACAAAGGATTTTTAATTTTATTGTATTGGTATATATAAATAAGCATTTCGACATTAAAAACAGTGGAACATTAGTAACAAAAATAAATGTTTGTCTAGTGTACAAAACAAATAAATTTGGTCAACATAAATAACAATTGTACGTAACAAAATTTTCTAGCTCTGGTAATATATGGTATCAAGAAGATACTACAAAGTATACATGACAAATGGAGAAAAAGTTACATTAAAAAAATAAACTCTGAATTCTCAAGACCAAGTATCATTGAAACATTATCTCAAAATTCAAAAAAACTTTCTACAAAAGTTTCACATTTTATCAAAATATCATTACAATAATATGTTAAATAAAATTCAACAAAATTTCAAACTGTGTATTCCGTCTTTTCCACTTTACAGACTTATGTTCGATTTGTGCAGGTATCCGACACGAAATCATTGTGACATCATTTAAAATGTCATACATGTAACACTGCTTCACAAATTTTATGATAACCAGCATGAAATTATGGGAAGCAGTGTTACATGTATGACATTAAAACCGGTTCGTCCGTCCGTCCGTCAGTCACAAAAACTTTAACCTTGTGCATAACTTTTGAATGGTAAGTGATAGGGCTTTGATATTTCACATGTGTATTCCTTGTGTCAAGACCTTTCCATGGATACCAAAATTTTTGACCTTGTGACCCTGACATTGGACTTTGACCTACTAATTAAAAACTTTAACCTTGACCATAACTTTTGAATGGAAAGTGATAGGGCTTTGATATTTCACATGTGTATTCCTTGTAACAAGACCTTTCCATGGATACCAAAATTTTTGACCTTGTGACCCTGACATTGGACTTTGACCTACTAATTAAAAACTTTAACCTTGACCATAACTTTTGAATGGAAAGTGATAGGGCTTTGATATTTCACATGTGTATTCCTTGTGACAAGACCTTTCCATGGATTCCAAAATTTTTGACCTTGTGACCCTGACATTGGACTTTGACCTACTAATTAAAAACTTTAACCTTGACCATAACTTTTGAATGGAAAGTGATAGGGCTTTGATATTTCACATGTGTATTCCTTGTGACAAGACCTTTCCATGGATATCAAAATTTTTTACCTTCTGACCTTGACCTTGACCTACTCATTAAAAACTTTAAGCTTGACCATAACTTTTGAACAAAAACTTTAACCTTGTGCATAACTTTTGAATGGTAAGTGATAGGGCTTTGATATTTCACATGTGTATTCCTTGTGACAAGACCTTTCCATGGATACCAAAATTTTTGACCTTGTGACCTTGACCTACTTATTAAAAACTTTAACCTTGACCATAACTTTTGAATGGAAAGTGATAGGTCTTTGATTTTTCACGTGTATTCCTTGTGACAAGACCTTTGCATGGATACCAAAATTTTTCACCTTGCGACCATGACCTTTGAGTTCGACCTACTTTTCAAAAAACTTTAACCTTGTCCATAACTTTTTAATGGAAAATGATAGGGCTTTCACATTTCACATGTGTATTCCTTGTGACAAGACCTTTCTGTTGGTAACAACATTCTGACCTTGTGACCTCGTCCATGGAGGTTGACCCACATTTAAAAACTTCAACCTCTTTGTCTTTTACTTGATGGTAATTTAAATGATAGGTCTTAAATATTTCACACGTGCATACCTTTTCATAAGCCCTGTCCCTTGGTAACAAAACAAAAGTTTGGACCTTTTGACCTTTTCTTGGAGTTAATCTTTCATATTTATAATGTTGATAATATATGAGATATATTATTAAAACTTAAGAATGCGGGATGTCTCTAAGCATTTCTTTAAAGACAAACACCCAAAAGCGGGGGACCACAATTCCTTGAATTTGATTTTTAATGTCACAATATGTTGACGTCTGATACCTGCACAAATGGGAAGTAACTCTGTATTTCCAAAAGACCGAATTTCCCTTCATCAAATGTTCAAGTTTGATTATAGAAAAAATAAACATCATGACCAAAGAAAAAAAAAATTGTAAATTTTGCTGGAAACAGAATTTAAAGCATTCACTTTCAAATTGTGTGCATTTTGTATCAAGTAGCAGTACTTTTAAAGTTGAAAACGGGGAAAGAAATATATACCTAACATATCCCTTTGCACCACAATCGATTGTAAAAGATTGAAATTGATAGTGAGAATCTTAAGACTTTTAGCAATCCACAATCGATTGTTGGCAACAATTGGTTCATCACTAGATATAACCATGATTGACATTATCACATCACTTTACAAACATTGTTGAATGGTGTCATACCTTTGTCTTTCTAACCAAGTTATATGTAAATGGTCAGTCGCACACAGAATTATCTCCCATATGTAGTAGTATCTAATGTAAACAATATTGTGACTTCATTAAATTCTATCGTTATATAAACATGATGTTAGATTATAACTATCTACCATATGCTGTCATGTGAGGTGAGAAAATCCCACCTGAGGGGTGTCTGGATTCTGGTCAGGGAATGAGGCTTGCCAAGTTCCCTGACCAGAGACCATACCCCAAGGGTGGGATTTTCTCATCCCACATGTCAAACATCTGGTTGATTGTTTTTCTCCCATTTCTAGGGGCCTTTCTTGAAATTCAAGGAAATCATGAAACTGTCAACTTTATCGAATTTGAAAAATAAAGAATATTTGTTTTCATCGCCCTCAAAAATATTTTATTCATGCATGCATTTCTTACTAATATTTCACAACAAGCTCTCACGCATGCATTTCTTACCAATATTTCACAACAAGCTCTCATGCATGCATTTCTTACTAATATTTCACAAGGAACTCTCGCGCATGCATTTCTTACCATTATTTCACAACAAGCTCTCATGCATGCATTTCTTACTAACATTTCACAACGAGCTCTCATACATGCATTTCTTACCATTATTTCACAACAAGCTCTCATACATGCATTTCTTACCATTATTTCACAACAAGCTCTCATGCATGCATTTCTTACTAATATTTCTTACTAATATTTCACTACGAGCTCTCATGCATGCATTTCTAACTTATATTTCACAATAAGCTCTCATACATGCATTTCTTACCATTATTTCACAACAAGCTCTCATACATGCATTTCTTACCATTATTTCACAACAAGCTCTCATGCATGCATTTCTAACTTATATTTCACAATAAGCTCTCATACATGCATTTCTTCAATTTGCAAAATCTGTAGAATTTTTTGGTGGATAAAAATGAAATCATTTTTTCTATCACAAGGTACAGGGAAAAAGACACATTCTTCACAGACAAATGTAAAACATGATAACACATAAATTCATGATACAATATTGTATGTTATAAACCATTTCTCAACTATTTTAGATTGATAAAACAAGCATAATATGTGTAATAAATATGTATACACAAACAAATATTATCTTTTAAACATATAAATGAAGAATTAAAAACAAATCAATAGAATATCATGTGTAGTAGAATGAACACTTTATATAAATTTTGTTAATTGTTAGCACAAAAATAATACATCTACCTGCATATCACAGAATTATACAGAGTTTGCTCCCTTCATCACAACTGCCATCAGAGGGCACTGTTACTCTTGTTACCGTGGTAACTTGATTGGCAGGTAGAGTAGGGATTGTGGGCGGAGCTTCAATGTGAGGTCTAGCTGGTGGGTTCTTCAGATTCCAGATGCCTCTGTTCATGTTTGAAGCACTTGTAGGTTCAGAGCTAAAATTAGATCAATTGTGATAAAGGAAAAGAACATAAATATAGTGTCTTCCCATGATGATGTCATACCTCCAAGTTAACCGCCATATCGGATTACAACTCTTGGTCTTTATCCATCTCTACCATGCAAAACGTTGACATTAAAATATATATTAAATAGATTTTTAGAAGAGATTTCATATCTAATCTTGTGACTATTCTTTAAAAATATCATTGTTTCTATTTCTCGTCAGGACATTGATGTATACGATTTAAAAACATCAGACAATTTGGCGAAGTACAGCAATTTTAACATAGCTAGCAGAGATGGATAAAGTCTGAGAGTTGTAATCCAAGGAGGGAGATAACTCAAGCAAATTTGGAAGAAATATGGCTGTGTGCGAACACACTACAGGTTGTTGTCCATAAATATATGATGATGTCAATTAATACAGGTAGTTTTCACTGAGGCAGAATTCAATGTAGGAACTCAATCTCTTCCATCAACCATTAACATTTAGCAAACTGTCAACTACTCTCCCTCAGCATGAAAAAGAGTAAATTGTTCAGAATCTTTCAATGACAATGTATTGCTGTTAGCTAAGTGTCCATCGAGTACAATGATAAAATGTCTATGCATCATATTGTTATCATTGGTTATACATAATCTTAGACTTAGATGGTTAGCAGTCAATGAAACTGTTCAAAATAGAGTTCCCTCGATACATCACAATTGATCATAAATATTGCAACATTGGTTCACACATAATCTCCCATTTTTTTAACTGTCAAGGAGTGAGATCTCCCTCTTTTGAGAATTTCAAAGATGACAGGTATGATTTAGCAGTGAAAGTAAGGAGGGGATAACTCTGTTTGGAGATTGGAAGTTACCTCCCATGTCTGTGATTATTCAGCATGTCATACTTAACAAATTTTTTCAGAAGTTGGGGGTGTATTTGATTGCTTTAATTTTAAAAAGGCTTTTACAAGTCAAAAGGTATTAAAGAAAGTTATATGTAAGTAAATGCTTATGATATTATCACAAGAGCAAAATAGTACCTGTTACAAGTATTTGTTGTATTTGTTTCCATGGTAACGACCTCATTATCCTGGACACTACAGGTCGAGTCCTTTGAGGTATAGATGCCGGATTCCGTTGTCTTAGCAGTACACATAACATTATCACATACAGTGCCTTTATGAACACTGGACAATGATAAAGCCTTATCGTTCTTGGACTGTAGTCGGTTATTTCTAACCTGAAATGAGAAAAAGTCAACTTATTTAGAAATAAATGTATTTGATTGCCAAGCTACAAGTATGTAAATCCCCTACCGACTTAAGTGCAAGTCCCATAACTCTTCGTTGAATATTATCATGATTATATGGAAACAAATTATAACGGCTGATCTGTATCACACCAAGATGTGTACACTTATCAGTTTAATATTTGAAATAACAGTGAAAAAGAATGGAAAACTAAGTGTGACGAATAGAAAGGGTGGAAACTACAGGTGTATGTCCCCTCTTTCTCACGGGTAGTTAAGAATGTCAGGTTTTTATTATCAATTAAAAGTGTTAGAGCCATTGGAAATGCATCATAATTTTTTTTTAATATACCTTCCTTCAAATAAATGAAACTAAAGTATTCCCTAAATCATGCAGGTTTTTTTTTTTTAAAGTAAAGTGATGTGGCTTCAAAAATAACTCACCCCCTCTTTGTTCTTAACAGTTGCGAATTTGAATTCAAGTAAAACTTTTAATAAAGTTCAAAATCTATTTTACCAAGATAAACACTTACATGTATCTAACATCAAAATCATACAAACCTCTGTAAAGACATTGCCTTCCAGTTTAATTGCACATCTTTGATTTCCCGTGACATCATTTTCTGTGATTGTAGCGCTATTTCTGGCCAATATGCCATGATCACGATTGTCAAAAATCCCATTACCCTGAATTTGCACCTGAAAGAACAAATGTTTATCTTGCAAAAAATACTTTTGAAAAAATACTCTCTTTATATGAAATTGACCCTTCCTAAAAGTCTCCTACAAATGATGTCATTTCATTCATAACTTCTGTCTCATTGTGACTTCTCATTGCAAACAATCAAATGATGTCGTTTTTCATAGGTTTTGTTGGACTCTGTGAACGAGTGAAATTAAGGTGCATCATTAGTTACAATCTTTTATCATTCTTGCGCATATCTTGTTTTAGAAGTCATTGAGTATGAGTAATAGATCTTTTAATTTATGGTAAATGTATCATTTCTGACTCTTACATTTATTAAAGTTTTATACAAAGTTTCTATTAATCTGTTTTATTGTATGTTAACAATGAAAACTAATTTAAAAATATAAATCAAATGAGTGCATTTTAACACTTTTTTTATGTTCTTTACAAATGTGCAACTTTTAGCCACATAGTTCTAGCATTTTTACCTATTTTTCCAAATAAGCAAAAATTATGAATGTCAACACTTACCTAAAAAATTTTTCTTCATAAAATGATTAATTGACATGAATCCTATAATTTCATATGGTTTTCATAAAATGGTTGAAATTCCTTCATTCAGAAATGACACGCCTTAATATGACATGATGCTTTGTTTTTATGTCGCCTGTGCAGATATTTCACATGTATGCGATGTGAAAAAAACATTTTCATTGGTACCAAAATTTCTAACTTTATGATCTTTACGTGATTGATCTACTTCTGAAAACTTTAACCTTGTGCATAACTTTTGAATGGTAAGTGAAAGAGCTTTCTAATTTTATATTTATGTATCTTGTAACAAGACCTTTCCATTTGCAACAAAATTATAATAAAGTGCAACCTTGACCTTAGAGTTTTACCTACTTATATGACAAAAGCAGAGAACTACATGTACAATTCTCTGAATTTGCTTGAAATTTTCCCTCTGCTGTCCTGTTCACTACACCCAGAGCCCCTTGTTTTGGAAATATTATGCCATTTTTGAAATTTTCCAATTAATTATTTTCTCCATAGGTTGGTCTTCTCTAATTGTAACAGGAAATTACAATTTAATTCCCATATCCGCTGTTTTTAATCTTCTATACGAAAAAATAAAATTTCTACAGGAAATTCCCATGCTAATTTCAGATCATCATCAATTACTCTGTGACAACAATAGTTAACTGTGATGTCATGACACCTAACATCACACATTTTAATACAGAAAATCCTAGTAGACATTTGATTTTCCATCCTAATTTTTAACTAAACTACACATTACCAAAAAGCATTATCAGTTGCAAATAAGAGAGTTCAACAAACTGGGTATCTTATCATGAGATGACAACAGTATTGTCCAAACAGGGTGCTCTGGATTTAGTTAACAAGACATAAATAGATTAGTGGTATAGAGTTTAATTACTGAATCTTACCTGTCCTTGACCTGAAGTGTTCATGCCGTCCCCAGCATTACAGGTCACACTGTTGTCCTTGACAAGGACACTGAAATCCTGATCCATGTGGATACCGTTGCCACGGTTACCGTGGATAGCATTACAAAACAACGCCACCTCATCACCAAACTTCAAGGTCACACCTCGACCTAATATCAAAATGCGAGAGAGAAACATATTTAAGAATCTTTCTATCACAAGATGTACATGTGTATGTCAAAGTTTTAAAGTTTGACTTGATTTCATGCAAATATCTCACTAGCTTCACCATTTCCAAAGTGACAGCATAATTTATCCTAAGCATTTGGCCCAATGACAAAAAGGTTGGTGTAACCTGTGTCATAAAAAAAATTATGAAAGAACATTTTGTATATTAGTCTGATGGGGACCTAATGTTAAGCTGTTATTATCAACTATTATCAACTCTGATCCTTTGCCACTAGGATGCATTGTTGGAAACCCAAAGTGAATTGCACTACAATTATATGTATCACGATGGAGAAGATGCAGTGAGTTTCCGATGATGCTTGAATGTGGCTGTTTATATTTTCATGTGACATACCATTATTATGGTATATACTGTTATATTCCACTGTGGCCCTATGACATGTTCTTATGTGACATACCGTAATTATGGTATATACTGTTATATTCAACTATGGCCCTATGACATGTTCTTATGTGACATACCATTATTATGGTATATATTGTTATATTCCACTGTGGCCCTATGACATGTTCTTATGTGACATACCGTCATAATGGTATATACTGTTATATTCCACTGTGGCCCTATGACATGTTCTTATGTGACATACCGTCATAATGGTATATACTGTTATATTCCACTGTGGCCCTATGACATGTTCTTATGTGACATAACGTTATTATGTTATATACTGTTATATTCCACTGTGGCCCTATGACATGTTCTTATGTGACATACCGTTATTTTGGTATATACTGTTATATTCCACTGTGGCCCTATGACATATTCTTATGTGACATACTGTTATTATGGTATATACTGTGATATTCCACTGTGGCCCTATGACATGTTCTTATGTGACATACCGTTATTTTGGTATATACTGTTATATTCCACTGTGGCCCTATGACATGTTCTTATGTGACATACCGTTATTATGGTATATACTGTTATATTCTACTGTGGCCCTTTGACATGTTCTTATGTGACATACCATTATGGTATATACTGTTATATTCCACTGTGGCCCTATGACATGTTCTTATGTGACATACTGTTATTATGGTATATACTGTTATATTCCACTGTGGCCGTATGACATGTTCTTATGTGACATACCATTATTATGGTATATACTGTGATATTCCACTGTGGCCCTATGACATGTTCTTATGTGACATACCGTTATTTTGGTATATACTGTTGTATTCCATTGTGGCCCTATGACATGTTCTTATGTGACATACGGTTATTATGGTATATACTGTTATATTCTACTGTGGCCCTATGACATATTCTTATGTGACATACCATTATGGTATATACTGTTATATTCCACTGTGGCCCTATGACATGTTCTTATGTGACATACCGTTATTATTGTATATACTGTTATATTCCACTGTGGCCCTATGACATGTTCTTATGTGACATACCGTTATTATGGTATATACTGTTATATTCCACTGTGGCCCTATGACATGTTCTTATGTGACATACCGTTATTATGGTATATACTGTTATATTCCACTGTTGCCCTATGACATGTTCTTATGTGACATACCATTATGGTATATACTGTTATATTCCATTGTGGCCCTATGACATGTTCTTATGTGACATACTGTTATTATGGTATATACTGTTATATTCCACTGTGGCCCTATGACATGTTCTTATGTGACAAACCGTTATGGTATATACTGTTTTATTCCACTGTGGCCCTATGACATGTTCTTATGTGACATAACGTTATTATGTTATATACTGTTATATTCCACTGTGGCCCTATGACATGTTCTTATGTGACATACCGTTATTTTGGTATATACTGTTATATTCCACTGTGGCCCTATGACATATTCTTATGTGACATACTGTTATTATGGTATATACTGTGATATTCCACTGTGGCCCTATGACATGTTCTTATGTGACATACCGTTATTTTGGTATATACTGTTATATTCCACTGTGGCCCTATGACATGTTCTTATGTGACATACCGTTATTATGGTATATACTGTTATATTCTACTGTGGCCCTTTGACATGTTCTTATGTGACATACCATTATGGTATATACTGTTATATTCCACTGTGGCCCTATGACATGTTCTTATGTGACATACTGTTATTATGGTATATACTGTTATATTCCACTGTGGCCGTATGACATGTTCTTATGTGACATACCATTATTATGGTATATACTGTGATATTCCACTGTGGCCCTATGACATGTTCTTATGTGACATACCGTTATTTTGGTATATACTGTTGTATTCCATTGTGGCCCTATGACATGTTCTTATGTGACATACGGTTATTATGGTATATACTGTTATATTCTACTGTGGCCCTATGACATATTCTTATGTGACATACCATTATGGTATATACTGTTATATTCCACTGTGGCCCTATGACATGTTCTTATGTGACATACCGTTATTATTGTATATACTGTTATATTCCACTGTGGCCCTATGACATGTTCTTATGTGACATACCGTTATTATGGTATATACTGTTATATTCCACTGTGGCCCTATGACATGTTCTTATGTGACATACCGTTATTATGGTATATACTGTTATATTCCACTGTTGCCCTATGACATGTTCTTATGTGACATACCATTATGGTATATACTGTTATATTCCATTGTGGCCCTATGACATGTTCTTATGTGACATACTGTTATTATGGTATATACTGTTATATTCCACTGTGGCCCTATGACATGTTCTTATGTGACAAACCGTTATGGTATATACTGTTTTATTCCACTGTGGCCCTATGACATGTTCTTATGTGACATACCGTTATTATGCTATATTATACAATTATCGACTGTGAATGAGGGCAATATATGATTTGTTGGACCTGATAAAATATTGCCCGAGGCCTAAGGCCGAGGGCTATATTTTGTCTGAAGGTCCAACAAATCATATATTGCCCGAATTCCCAGTCAATAATTGTTTTGTTATACCTTACATCAATACTGCAGCAACGAATCGATTAGCCCTGCATCTTTACGTTAATTTTCTTCAATAAGAGAAAGAGCGCGGAAAAATAGGTAGAGCTAATAGCGTCATCAATGACGTGACGTCACAAACGATGTACCGTTTAGCGGTCAATATTTTTTGAAATATTGCCCTAGGGCCAATATTGATGTAAATATTGACCGCTTGGTCAAATATTCGAATTTATAGGCATTTTTCCTATGGGGATTTTATATAGAGATACTAACAAGGGTATAACAAACTGTTATATTCCACTGTGGCCCTATGACATGTTCTTATGTGACATACCGTTATTATGGCATATACTGTTATATTCCACTGTGGCCCTATGACATGTTCTTATGTAACATACCATTATGGTATATACTTTTATATTCCACTGTGGCCCTATGACATGTTCTTATGTGATATACTGTTATTATGGTATATACTGTTATATTCCACTGTGGCCCTATGACATGTTCTTATGTGACATACGGTTATTATGGTATATACTGTTATATTCCACTGTGGCCCTATGACATGTTCTTATGTGACATACCATTATTATGGTATATACTGTTATATTCCACTGTGGCCCTATGACATGTTCTTCGTGGATGCGGCTGTTCGTCATTGATAAATTGCCAGAATTCCATACTTTTTTGGCTGTGCATTTCACTTCTGTCTAACTCCATAGTGTCAGCCTCATGTAATTCATCCTGAAATATTTTAAATGATCTAATAAACAGAAAAGGCAGGACTTGATTGGTTGATTTGAATTTTATAAACTGTACAATGTTTTGACAAGTAATACAACTTACATCAATGTCTTATATGCTCAGTTGTTGGTGTAAGGGGAAACGGGGGCTTGGAGCAGAGGGAAACCACAGTACCTGGAGAAAAAATTTCTAAGACCAGGTGGGCGACCATCAAACCATTTTATATAAGTCCCCTTTGCTGAATCTACGATTTGATGCTGGAGCCTTAGAAGTGAGGGCTCTACAACTATCCTAACCAACACCATTGTCAATTTGGTTGAAGGACAAATACAGTTTGTGTATTTATTTTAGTGAAACCAAATTTTATCGGAAACAGGGAAATTTCAGGCAAATGGACATAATAGGGTTAGGCCTTTTATTTTTTATTAAATGGTTTACGGGAAATTTTGAAAAAAAATTGAGTTGAGGGGGAAAAATAAAAATAAAAATAAAATGAGAAATTTAACACAGTCGACCAAAAAAATAAAAATAAAAGAGGAAACGGATCATCTTTTTTTTATTTTTTCAAACTTCCATAACAATTGTTGCTAAGTTTACTGCATTCCTGGTTCAGGCTTTCTACTCTACCTTGATGAAAAAGTAGGAAAAAAGTAGGAGAAGTCAATGAAAAAAAGTAGGAGAAAAATAGGAAAAAGTAGGAAATAATAGGGGAAATGTAGGAAATTTTCCATCACTTTTAGCGACAATTTTCAATAAGTATGAAACACAAATCACAGTAAGCAATGATTGTAGACTGGTAATGTTCATCTTTGAGGAAATCACAGAGAGAACTAAGGACAGATTGATTTTTCATGTAAAATATATAGAATGGGCGAGCGAAGCGAGCCAGAAATTTTTTAAAAGCTTTGAATCGGATGTTGATGACAAGTGAAGCAAGTAGTTTTTTACTTTTGAGATGAAAAAGTAGAAATAGAAGGAGGATTTGAAGAAAAAGTAGGAAAAAATAGGATCAAAATAAAAAAGTAGGAAAAGTAGGAAATAGTAGGAAAAAATAGGAACAGTAGATTTAATGGTCATATTAAATACACGACTTTCTATTGGATAAACTTGGATACGTAAACCAATCAGAAATACAGACACATCCTATGACATGAGTTGTCTTGATCACTTAAACACTTTACATGTCTGGATAGAGAATTGAAGCGTTTAAAAGATTCAATGATTGCAAATTATAGAAATTTTATTTTGCGAGCTGACTGTTTTAGACGGTCGGCGGAAAGTATAAAAATAAAGGAAGCCATCGCAACTTTTATTTTTATTTTTTTTCAGAAGAAATTGGAGTCGGCGCTCCCGTAAACCATTTAATAAAAAATAAAAGGCCTTATCATGAATTAATGCTCTTGACTCGTTCACCATTTTAATCATCTTTATATATGGCAGATAGATATTAAGTGCAGTCTGCTACAATAAGTACTCAGTATTTACATTCTAAACTATGAATGGTAGTAGAAAAAAATTTAAGCTTGAAGATCAGACTTTGACCTTTGAAAATAACTTCAGATTTGGAAGGCCATCTATTTTTACTAGAAAGATAATTTTCATCAAATTACAAAAGTCTTCTACAAAATTACAATCAAGAGTGAAAAAGCCATAACCACACCCCAGAAGAATGATTTAAACTCACTGTTTTGTTTACAAACGTTATACCAGTATCACCATTTCCGTTTATTTGGTTACCATGGATCATCGGCTGACATGCGGCAGTTATCCATACACCACAACCCGCATTCCCTAGAATGATAATACATGTTTGATAATATAACATTACAGACATGAAGGATGATAAATATCACATTACAGGCATGAAGGATGATAGATATAACATTACAGGCATGAAGGATGATAAATATAACATTGTAGGCATGAAGGATGATAGATATAACATTACAGGCATGAAGGATGATAAATATAACATTACAGGCATGAAATATGATAAATATAACATTGTAGGCATGAAGGATGATAGATATAACATTACAGGCATGAAGGATGATAAATATAACATTACAGGCATAAAGGATGATAAATATAACATTACAGGCATGAAGGATGATAGATATAACATTACAGGCATGAAGGATGATAGATATAACATTACAGGCATGAAGGATGATAGATATAACATTACAGGCATGAGGGATGATAGAAATAAACTAGGGTAGAAAGTGCATAATAATCTACAAAATGTGTTTTCTACTGTATGCCTAGAAACTTATGTTATGTATCAATCATCGCTACATGTAATTTGCACTCCTACCATAAAAGTACATGTAAATCTCGTTGTAGATGAATGAAAATTGTCAGTTGTATGAAAATATTTCAATAATATGTATCTGAGATAACATTGTTTTATATGCTACCTTACCTGAGATAACATTGTTTTCTATGAGATAACATTGTTTTATATGTTTCCATAACTGAGATAACATTGTTTTCTATGAGATAACATTGTTTTCTATGTTTCCATAACTGAGATAACATTGTTTTCTATGAGATAACATTGTTTTCTATGTTTCCTTACCTTAGATAACATTGTTTTCTATGAGATAACATTGTTTTCTATGAGATAACATTGTTTGCTATGAGATAACATTGTTTTCTATGTTTCCATAACTGAGATAACATTGTTTTTATGCTTCCTTACCTGAGATTACATTGTTTATTATGCTTCCTTACCTGAGATAACATTGTTTTCTATGAGATAACATTGTTTTCTTTGTTTCCTTAACTGAGATAACATTGTTTTTATGCTTCCTTACCTGAGATTACATTGTTTACTATGCTTCCTTACCTGAGATAACATTGTTTTCTATGAGATAACATTGTTTTCTATGAGATGACATTGTTTTGTATGCTTCCTTACCTGAGATAACATTGTTTTCTATGCTTCCTTACCTGAGATAACGTTTTCTATTCTTCCTATCCTGAGATAACATTGGTTTCTATGCTTCCTTACCTGAGATAACATTGTTTTCTATTCTTCCTTACCTGAGATAACATTGTTTTATATGCTTCCTTATCTGAGATAACATCGTTTTGTATGCTTCCTTACCTGAGTAAACATTGTTTTCTATGATTTCTTACCTGAGATAACATTGTTTTCTATGCTTTCTTACTGGAGATAACATTGTTATCTATGCTTCCTTACCTGAGATAACATTGTTTTCTATGCTCCCTTTGCCTTTCTCTCCTATAACAATGCCGTCAGACAGACCATTACATATGATGTTCTTTGTTATAACTGGGTCCCCAGCGTGACGTATATCCACTCCTCCCCAGTGGTTCCCCATTATTGTGTTATCTGACAAATTATAATGTAACATGAAATGAAAAATACAACAAAGAATACACATACTGTCCTGTTCACTAAATCAGGAGCACCCTGTTTTGGTGATTTATTCTGTTGTTTGAAGAATTTTCCTATTAATTATTGTTTCCAAGAATGGACCTCCTTAGACGTAATTGGAAATAAACTTCAACTTATTACCCTATCAGCTGCCTTCAAACCAAAATGAACAAAATATAATGTCTACAGGAAATTTCCATGTTAATTTTTAAGCCACAGCCATACTGTTCCCCTATAATAAACAGTGACATTAAAGCGTCCAATGTCACACATTCTCAGTGATTTTACTATAGAAAATCCCAGTAGACTTTTTATTTTCTGTCCTAATTCTATCTTAATTGACACAGTCAACACAATATGGTATTTTCTGTTACGACTAAAGGACTACTATAAAATTGAAATCTTTATGAAAGATGACAATATCATACTTTAAAGAAAACCAGGAAAACAGGGTACTCTGGATTTGGTGAACATGACAGTAAATCATCAATAGTAAGTTTGATCAAGAGATAGAATCAATCATCCACAGATTTTTCAATGATAGGAAATATTCAAACAGATTGGGGTCTTTTTTATTAAAACAATGCTGCGGTACTCTCATACATCTATACATGTAGACCACTTGCCAAAATTCATAATGGCAGACACAATATGGTATTTTCTGTTACGACTAAAGGACTACTATAAAATTGAAATCTTTATGAAAGATGACAATATCATACTTTAAAGAAAACCAGGAAAACAGGGTACTCTGGATTTGGTGAACATGACAGTAAATCATCAATAGTAAGTTTGATCAAGAGATAGAATCAATCATCCACAGATTTTTCAATGATAGGAAATATTCAAACAGATTGGGGTCTTTTTTATTAAAACAATGCTGCGGTACTCTCATACATCTATACATGTAGACCACTTGCCAAAATTCATAATGGCAGAAAAAATGATGAAAAAAATGTCTGAGGTAGGGTTTTTTGCGAACTTTTTCAGTATAACATTGCAATGGAATTGCGTGTTTAAATAGTGACCTCATAAGAAAAACAACGCTAAAAGATGTTGACTCGGTCATTTTGAGCCCTCTAGAAAGATCGAATAATTTTCTACTCAATATATTAAAATATGATCAAAATTCATGATTTCATTTTCATGTGGGTAACTAGAGCAACTGGAATCATTCTGACATCATGAGATCATTAAACCTGAAGCTGATTGAATGAAATTAGTGGGAGGTATGATTAAACAAGAGGCCCAAGGGGGCCATATCGCTCACCTGAGTCATGTGAGTTGCAAACAAAAGAACAATAGTGGACAATATAGTGGAGGCCATTGAGTACTTGCATCCTTTAAGGTTTCATTAAATTATGAGCTTCAGTTTTGGATCTGTCGGAAATATGTCGGCCAATCAGAGCCCTCGGTGGCCATACTTGTTAGTCAATTGGCACGAAAACTTGGTAGAGGACTTCGAGTTCTTGTTTCCTGTAAGGTTTCATAAAATTCTGTGCAGAGGAGAAGTCGAAAATGCGTAAGCCAATCAGAGCACTTGACGGCCATATTTGTTGAGATTGGCACAAAAAATACAAACTTGGTGGAGGATCTTGAGTACTTGCTTCTTGTTTCATGAAATTATATGCAGCAGCTGAAGAGGAGAAGTTCAAAATGTGTCAGCCAATCTGCGCCCTGAGCAGCCATATTTGTTGACCGATCGGCATGAAGAACACAAATTTGGTAGAGGACCTTGAGTGCTTGCTTACTGTAAAATTTTTTGAAATTCTGTGCAGTGGTTTCAGAGGGGAAGTCGAAAATTAGTCAGCAAATTATAGCCCTCGGTGGCCATATTTGTTGACGGTTCGGCACGAAAATCTCAAACTTGGTAGACGACCTTAAGTACTTGCTTCCTGTGAAGTTTCGTGAAATTCTATGCAGCAGCTGAAGAGGAGAAGTAGAAAATGTGTCCGCCAATCAGAGCCCTCGGCAGCCATATTTGTTGACCGATCGGCACGAAAAACAAAAACTTGGTATAGGACATTGAGTAGTTCCTTCCTGTAAGGGTTCTTGAAATTTTGTGCAGTGGTTGCAGAGGAGAAGTAAGAAATGCATCAGCCAATCAAAGCCCTCGGCCGCCATATTTGTTGACAGATCGACACGGAAAAAAAAAACTTGGTAGAGGACCTTGAGTACATGCACTTGTCTCCCGTAAGGTTTCTTGAAATTCTAAGCAGCGATTGCAGAGGAGAAGTAGAAAATGCGTCAGCTAATTAGAGTCCTCAGCGGCCATATTTGTGGATCGATCGGCACAAAAAACACAAACTTGGTAGAGGACTTTGAGTACTTGATTCCTGTAAGGTTTCGTGAAATTCTGTGCAGCAGTTGCAGAGGAGATGTTGAAAATGTAAAAAGTTTATGCCGGACGGACAGACGGGGCGCTATGACAATAGCTCACTTGAGCTTCAGCCAATCAGAGCCCTTGGCGGCCATATTTGTGGACCGATCGGCACAAAAAACACAAACTTGGTAGAGGACCTTGAGTACTTGCTTCCTGTAGGGTTTTGTGAAATTCTGTGCAGCGGTTGCAGAGGAAATGTCTTAAATGTAAAAAGTGTATGCCAGGTGGACAGACGGGGCGCTATGACAATAGCTCGCTTGAGCTTAGGTGAGCTAAAAAAACACTTTAAATGAGTTTCAAGAAAGGCGTTATTCAAAGTATGTTAGAAGCGTTTAATGTGTTAATAATGATGACTTGCACGTTCCAACGTACTTCTTTGAGCACATTTTGAAAGGATGTTTAAGTTGACTTTTTCACAAATGCTTACCTTGGACATACCCCCTCCCTCCTTCATTGACTGCCACACCAGCAGCCTTACCACTGTATATCTGATTCTTACTGAAACAAAAAATGTATCACATAAATCTTACAATGACTTCAGGCAAGAAAGAATTCTCTATTTACAGGTACATTCTAAAATCCACTGGCACTCTATGGGGATCAATCACCCCTATTTCTGCAATAAATGGCTTATGATGAAAAGAGATGTTATGTAAAATGTAAATCTATAGCCCCCTACATTTTCAAAATCTTGATTGCTTCAAATTAGAATTAAACTAAAAATTACGAAAAATTATATTAACATTATACAAATTGTTGCAATCCATTAATTCCATTAGGGAAGCTAATACTATACAAAACAATCATTCATCTCAATATGTCACAATCTTAATCAGTATACCACGACTCTGAAATGGTACAACCAAACCTGTCTTAAAGTGACCCTCTATTCTGCAACTTCTTGCTTTATACGACCTTTTTATTCATCCCGAGCAATTTCCCTATCAAATTAACCAGTAAATATATAGTGACAACCTGTCTAACGTGACAACGACTGTGATTATCCTGTCCCGTACCAAAGTCTGAACCTGTATATTATGACTTTTAGTGTTGCTCGGGTCTCAAACTTGGAGTCATCAATGTCTTTCATAATTAAAGCTTCTGTGATATATTTTTCTAAATAAAATCTATGATTTTATATGTGCAAAAATGTGATTTTATATGTGCAATATAATTGATCAATAAATACATAAATTAATATATGCAGTGATTCATTTAATCCTTTTGCTCTTGAAATTGTGTTGGTAAAAGTCAGATCAGCTTGAACCTTTACTAAGTGACCACCCGACTTATGTGATCTATTTTATGTCAACCCTTGCAAAGTCACAATTATTATGTATATATATATATAATTATACATACGTGATAATGGGATTTCCCCTGTACAGAATATACACTCCAGCCTCTTTGTTCTGGTAAATCTCGTTATTCCTGATTTGACCCCGCCCGCTTCCGAGCACCACGATGCCTGATCTCTTACCGTGATGAATTCTATTACTCTGAAAAGAAAAATATATATTTTCACTTGCATGAATATTTTAAATCTTTGCATTTCAGCTTTAGAATAAGAGAATGAGACTTTTAGAGTATCCAGCAAGCTGGCTAGATGATTTACATACATGTAACACTGCATAGATAAATGGACCACTATAGTGCTTGTTTTAATTAAAATTTGATACATATTTGTTCCAATGTGTAGACAAAAGAAATAGATGAAACAAAAGTTGGGATAATTTATCGTCATGGACTTGCAAAATTTTGTACACTTAGGTTGAGAATTTGGCACATACCTCCCTCATGGTCATGTTAGATTATTTTTTTCTTCCAAAAAATTGTCAAGTTTTGAATGTGAGAATGCCCCTTTTGAGGAAGCCATTCAACTTAAGCTACCAGTTGACAGGCATATCTATGATTAGTCACTAACCTTTGGTGTAACATATGTATCTTATTACTCTTTGTGATAAATGTAAATTAAGCGGGTAAAAAAATCTTCTATCTTACAAGCTTCACTGCACATTTTGTGTTTATTTTTTCTGTGTAAATACATTAATATTTTCCTGTGTTTAATAGTATAGCGGGAAAATTTTGTATTGATGTTCCAAATGTTCTATAATTTGTTATGAATGTATCTATTGGTTTTAGCCAATGAAAAGTAAGGAAAGTTAGTGGTCAGTATAGGGTACTAGAATTGGTCGTTCTCTACCCCCCTTTTGAGCTGTGAAAACCAAAATTTTACGTACATAATTTTGTCTTTGAGTTTCCATTTATGATAAATGAAATGAAACGAGAATTTAACAGAAAAGAAATGAAAAAGTCTGACGAAAGATTTATATCTTGCCCAGTTTCAGAGTATTTTTTACCTTAAAAAGATTTTCTCTCTGTTCTCCCCTGGGTAAATCGAAAATCAAAAATATTTATAGAACATGTATTATTTTATATGTTAATGAAATTTTTGTGTATGATTTATATGATACAGGTTTTGAAATATATTGATGGCAATAATATCACATTATTACAATGTTTATTGTACATTATGCATTATAGTTGTACTTGAATTAATTATACATGGCGTCCAGTTGCTACGATGGGCTGTCGCAAATTGATACTTGCTTGTTTGTTTATTTATTGATTGAGGAGAATAAATAGTTTATTTTCTTAGGCACATGTGTTAAATGACTACTTTTTTCTTACCACTACAGTTGGATCAGCATTTTTTCTGATATCAATTCCTGCCTCACAGTTAGAATGGATGTCATTCCCTACAAATTAAATAAGTAAATAAGAATACTAATAACATTTTATTGATTATTGTATCTATAGAATGTCAGTTAAAATTACATCAAAAACCTCAGGGAGATCATTTCTTTAGATAAGCAAAAATTCCCAATTTGAAAGCAATTTAACTTCAGTAGTAGTTTCTTTTCAATTTGACACAGTTATATGTGTATGGTAGATTTACACACAAAAAAAAGAAGTCAAGAAATAAGATATTTGTTCCAGATAGATTCATGTTAATTCCAAAATGCTAAGGATAACAAACAACTGCTAAAGATGGTATGGCTGGATTGCAAAGCTGCACCTTTTAAGAAATTCATGCGCGGATCCAGCATTTTTGGTCGGGGAGGGGGGGGGGGTTCCAAAATTTTAGGAAGTCTACCTTTCATGTAGGTACATATACATCGGTGCACATGATGGGGAGGGGGGGGGGGGCAATTCTGAGGGGGTATTGTTAGCTTTCATTTCACGTAACTTAATATTTTTTAGATATGAAATATTATTTTGTCTTGATTCAATCGAGATGATTATTTATAACATTGAATATTTTACTCCTTATATCGGCAAGCGGAGCGAGCCTCAAATTTTTTTTTTTTATTAATTCACATTTTGTCTATATGAGAATAAATAGATAAGAGATGTGTCATTTTCCCAAATAATCAGACAAAACCTTGTAAAAGATGAAGGAGGTTACGTCCTATGAAGTAAGGGACTGTTGAAAATATGAGTTCCTGAGACCCACGACAATTATATAAAATTCTTCAGTATGAACAATTGAAAATAATTAAGGAATTTTCAGAAACAATAGTCATGTATTTGTAAATGGCGAGCAAAGCGAGCCAAAATTTTAGGTTTCAAAGCCGTTTCATGCATTTTTAGACCCATTTCAATTAGAAATGGGCCAAAGCTGGACCCTACCTCCGAAAATCTCAGGAGGGGGGGGTCCAGACCCCCGGTCCCCCCCTCTGGATCCGCGCATGAAATTATTTTAAAAGGTCACAAGCCATGGTACAAACTGAAGGCTCTGATCAGAGAATCAAGGAGAATGCAGTTATACTTGTGAAATATCAAAGCTACATCCCTTGAGCAGATCTAAAATACGAAATTGAGGTGTGTACCTTTCAGATGATACTGATTACATATCTTAAAATCATTTGTATCTGGCACTCTCATGTAGAAGAAATAGGGATTTTTAAAGCCTGCCCATTCCTACTACAAAAAGGTTTAGGACTTTAAGATCTACCCATAATTCAACTCATTTGCATAAAAAGAAAAAAGATAATGTGGAATGACAAACAGATACATTTGTATATGGACAAATGGAAGGACAGATAAACAAAAGCGTATAGCATAATATGACCATATTTGAGACAGACATGTAAAACCTACCTGCTATAAGACCTGTGGCAGCCAATCTCATAAAGATCCCCGATGTTCGACAATGGTGAATCTCATTCTTCAGTAATATAACCTAATAAAATGTAACACAAAAATCAGTCAAAATAAGGTTTAAATCATAGGAATTGATTTGAACGTATTTCGAAAGAAAAAAAAAATTATTTCAGCTTTGAGCGTTATGAGGACGCATAATATCTATAATAGTTATAGCAAATACTTCCCTTACCCTTGCGTTTTGAATACAGCGGATCCCATAACCCACACTGTTAATGTCGCAGTGAGATACGATAGCGTGGGCTTGTAAACTGACCATCAAGGCTCCCTTACACTGCGTCATTCGACAACAGTGGATTAAGCATCCATGAACCTCATCAGCAATCTTCTGCATGGAACTGTCGTGAACGATTCGTATATGTTCCGACTGATTCTGGCTACATATAGACTGAACATCCGCCCCAATACTGTAACAGAAAAAGAATAGATTTAAAAACTAATTTTCTATGCAATTTCTATTTGTTTTACTATAAATACACTTACAATGAAACATGACTACTGTAAACATGGAAATTTAAATCATGTGGGGGTAATTTTCCTGTATATCACAAATCAATGGATTTTGTGATAATTATAAGCATACGGCATTCTTACAGTGGCAGAGACTTTTATATCGCGAATATCTCCCCCAAAATAACGTCTTGATGTTATAATCACGAAATTTTCCCACACCAAAAATAACCATGTTTACAGTATTCATGTTATCCAAATTTTGCACTCTTCTTATAACTTTGGTATTTCTTTCAATCTCTGATACATCCTTCACAAAAGGGCAAATTGTCTTACTGTTGTAATCATGAATCATACTAGACAATTTTCTATTTTATTTTTTTTTACCATCAGTGATTTTTTGCCATTTTAAAAGCCAACTAAACCCCTTTGTTTGGTAAAATATGTAACATTATGGGATGCATTGGGAAATTTCGAACCAAAGCTACTTCTTATATCAAACATCCGTTGAAAATCATTCAATGAAAGATAATTGATCTTTTTTTCAATCTCTAATCTATCATTGAATCATACCTTAACCGTCAGCTCATTCTGAGAAACAGAATCAAAAGTTTATCTATGTTTTAGGATATCAGTTTCATACAATTCCACAAGATTAAAATAAAGATTAATTATAACTGACCTCAGAGCAGATACAGATCGTGGTTGTTGGTGTTCTGGGCACGTCAACATGATGACCGATTCTTCCTCGTCCGAGAAATCACTCTCTGTGTCCGACAACAAAATGACATCATCTTCACTACTGCTGCTACTACTACCTGTAAAAATTACCGATTATTTTTATTTATCCATTGTACAATATTCAGTGGTAAATCCAGTGCCTGTTTTGCCTGGAGGTAAAGGGGCAAATTGTGACCGAAAATTAATTTTCCAAAAAAATAGAGTTTGGGGAAAAATTTTGGGTGAATGCAGCACCTTTGCAGCCACTTAATCTGCCATTGATATTTAGAGCTTAGATGTCAAAGAGACAAGGAATAGATATATGGCATCTGACATTTTTAAGTAAATAGCAAAATTTCTTAAATCATTTTGTACCTTGATACAAAATGTATAAACTTCCTGTATCATATACAAAAATTTATTAAACATTACACTGGCTATTGAATGAAGCTCATCTAGTTTATCTTTACAAACTTACCATGTATGTTTGAAAGCACTGCCATTTTGTTGTATGAAAACAGCTTGTTTTTTGTTTCTTTTTTCAATGTACAATTAAACCAAGCTTTTGTTTTATTTATCTTTAAAGAAGTATTTGTTGATGAGAAACAATGAAAAAGAGTCATCTTTTATTACTGACTGTGTTATAGCTTACCTCTATGACTTGAATTAGCAGAACCGGAATCAAATCCCCCAATACTATCCTCTTCATCATCAAAGAAGTCACTACCACTTGCTGTAGAAATAGGTGTGTTTGACCTTGAAGACCTCTGAGTTGACCTTGACTGTGACCTTGACCTAACATCTTCATTGTTTTGCTCCTGTGAGGGTTCAACAGAACCATTTTCCGGTTGTGGTTGTTTTGAACCAGCTAAACCATCAATTTCATCGTGCTGAACAATTTTAGATGAAGATGATGATGGTTTGAATTCCGATGCCGAAGCAGAGGGTTCAACAGTGTCTGAGACAAACGAATTACCGGAATATCTATCGTCACTGATGTTTGATTCTGAAACTTTTTTGTGAAGTTGATTTACTTCAAACTTTTCTTGTGAGTCATCTTTGTCAACAACATAATCTTCCTTTCTATCCCTGCTGTGCTTTCTTCTGAATGTTGTTCCATCCATTCCATCTTCATTTGAAACTGCTCCGTTTGAAATCTGTAAGTCAGAATCCGTTTTAAACGTTGAACAACTTTTAAATGTTGCTGTGCTATTTTCTCTCTTGAAACTGTCTGTTTTGAAAGTTGTTGAACTTTTTGTAGTAGCTGTGCTATGCTCCCTCTTCATTTGGCCATTCACATCTTCAAAGTGTGAATTGTTCTGAAGATTTAATTTACGGAAGTTGTGCACGAGACTACTATGAATTGCAGCTTGTTCCGTAACGTCACTGTGCATGAGAGACATGTGTGCCACGCTACCCATACTTTGGCCTGGGTACCCACAATCAGTCCCCGATGACAAGTCTGTTTTTGATTCCAGAAGTTTTTTATTGGTAAGAGCAGTGGATGTAGAATGGGCTGTAGAATAAGCCGATGCAGGGGCAGTTTCATACCCTTTGTTATGCTGAAGACGACACAGGCTGCTGACATTGGATATTTTTTCCAGCATGTATCCATACGTCCAATTCTTATCATCACGAGGGTTTCCTTCGACAGTAACGGCAGCAGAGTCAGTTTGAGAAAACTCGCAATTCTCAATAATACTTGAATTCAGATGTTGAAAAATGACGGTAGCATGACGGAAGGTACAAAATTTGACATGACATGACCCTGGATTCTGAACGTAAACCATTCCGTCTTCTAAGATACAATTGTCAACTTGTAAATATCCTGTACGTACCTGTATATAAAAGCAGGTAAAAATTAGTGAACAAATCCTTGCTTTGAAAATCAGGTAAAATGAAAATATAAATTAAATTTATCACAAGAAAACATAATTTTTGCAATGATTTTTACCTTTAATATGAAGTTTGTGAACCAGGGGGCTCTGAATACTAAGTTACTGACTCTCCCAGTCAAGGCTATCTGCTCTATACAGACTACCAGTATGACACTACCCAGCTCTCCTATGCCTATGATCTCAAATGGAATTTTAGAGGACATTTCAAATTGTTCATCATAAATCCCTGGATATATTTCAATCCTATCGTAGTCGTTTGCGATCCCAAGTGCGCTCTTCAATGAGGAATGTTCCATGTTGCGCCCAACCCTGATGACTTTTCTGTCTTTACGTCTTTTTAGGACATACAGACAGGCTGCTTGGTCAGGCTCCCTTGCCCCACGCGTCCAGAACTTAGATGACATGTACTGGTCTCTAAATGCAATTCGCCATGACGTAGGTTCAGAATCTGTGTTCAGGGGCCAGTAAGGATGCTTCCAATCTCCGCACAATAAGTACAACTCCTTCCATCTGTTTGGTAAAAAGTCATCAAAATAATATTGAAACAAGTCAAGTATTGGAAAGTAGAACTTTGTGATAGATGATACAAGACATACTTTCTATAGATACGTTATTTATCAACTATTCAAGATTTAATCATACACAGAACAGTCTTCGCTGAAATTTTTTTAAACCACTAACCCAAAGACTAATTCTACTGTGTCAGACAGAGTGCATAATTTCTGAGGGATCCCCATCTATCTGACATGCAGGGCTCTGGATCAGCTTAATTTGGGGCCAATATTCAGCCCCATTCCCAATGCAAAATAGTATCTTCTTTTCCCAATTTATTGCATACATGCCAGATTTTTTTTAACCATTCTGGCACATTAATGAAAATTTTCCGGGAAAAATGATGAAATTCTGGGACAAAAATTAAGAAATTCTGGGACATTTTTCTGACTTATAAACAAAATGTTATCATATTCAGGGACGTATATAAAAAATATATGTCCCTGTCATATTGTCATGTACCCAATTTAGTCCCTTACTCCTTGCGTTGCATACGATAAGGACTCGTCGTTTTATTTTCTGGGTGGGTCCAATAAGTTGGTCTTAATTATGACACATAACGTTTACCTCTCGAAGATTGGAATCGATATCCTACAGCATTAAAAATCGAAAGATTTAGGTTAGCATTAATTAAAGCACTTCTCAGTCGTGTGTACAATTCTCTAGCGGTTATCGGTTGAGACCAGTCTTTTTTTAAATACTGGACGCCCTGTGATTACTGAAATATCTAATACGATAACGTAATTTCCTTTAAATAAGTTGATATTTATAAATTCAGCCAGGGATCATACATGAGGCAGGATGGATATTTTATATGAAAAAAGTCTCGTTGGCATAAAATCATAGCGTGGAGCGGTGTCTGAGAATCAACCTATCAGCCTAAGATAATCATATGAAATATAAACGTGTAAGCTAATTAACAGTAATCACTATCAAAACATGTTTTCACACCTATAATCTCAGGTACACCGTAACTTGGAATATGTTAGATCCGTTGATCAGCCGAAAATTACGCGACTCTCTTTGAACGATGAAATAAAATAGGTAATCACAGATTATGAAGCTCACCTCGTGGCAGCCAAATTCAATTCAATCATATTTCATAGTACATGTATATTGGCTTTTAAAGGCAAAATCATTCAAGTGGAAAAAGTCATTTTATGAAAGTTTGATCAAAGATACATCCAATATGCAAGTTTGGTACATGTAGCACTTATACTTTGCTTAATATTTGCTTTTAAAGGCAAAATCACTCGAGCGGAAAAAGTAGGTCAAGGTCATTTTATGCAAGTTTGATCAAAGATACATATATTATGCAAGTTTGGAACATGTAGCACTTATTCTTTGCTCAATATTGGCTTTGAAAGGCAAAATCACTCAAGCGGAAAAAGTAGGTCAAGGTCATTTTATGAAAGTTTGATCAAAGATACAGCCAATATGCAAGTTTGGTACATGTAGCACTTATACTTTGCTCAATAGTGGCTTTTAAAGGCAAAATCACTCAAGCGGAAAAAGTAGGTCAAGGTCATTTATGAAAGTTTGATCAAAGATACATCCAATATGCAAGTTTGGTACATGTGGCACTTATACTTTGCTCAATATTGGCTTTTAAAGGCAAAATGACTCAAGCGGAAAAAGTAGGTCAAGGTCATTTTATGAAAGTTTGATCAAAGATATATCCAATATGCAAGTTTGGTACATGTAGCACTTATTCTTTGCTCAATATTGGCTTTTAAAAGCAAAATCACTCAAGTGGAAAAAGTAGGTCAGATGCTGCATCCGATGCATGGGTCCATCTTGGCATCCAAACATGAATCACTTGTGCAAGTTTGGTTACTGTAGTATTAGTACTTTGTCAGATACTGAGCTACCCCAAACTTCTTAACCAAGTCACTCAAGCGGAAAATGTAGGTCAGATGCTGCATCCGATGCATGGGTCCATCTTGGCATCCAAACATGAATCACTTGTGCAAGTTTGGTTACTGTAGCATTAGTACTTTGTCAGATACTGAGCTACCCCAAACTTCTTAACCAAGTCACTCAAGCGGAAAATATAGGTCAGATGCTGCATCCAATGCATGGGTCCAAATTGGCATCCAAAGATGAATCACTTGTGCAAGTTTGGTTACTGTAGCATTAGTACTTTGTCAGATACTGAGCTACCCCAAACTTCTTAACCAAGTCACTCAAGCGGAAAATGTAGGTCAGATGCAGCATCTGATGCATGGGTTCACCTCAGCATCCAAAGATGAATCACTTGTGCAAATTTGGTTACTGTAGTATCAGTACTTTGCCAAATACTGAGCTACCCCAAACTTCTTAACCGGACGCGTATGCGCGGGGGTATAGCATAAGCTCACTCAACTTCGTCGAGGTGAGCTAAAAATGACTTTGCACTGAAGTACAGGAAATTTCAGGACAAATTTTAATTTTACGAGAATTTTTGAAACCTTGTGGAAAATTGGGGAAAAAAATTGTTACAAGATACTAAATTTCAAGTGAAAGGGCATCTAAATATATTTATACTTTTCCTAATTTGTGAAAAAGGCCGCTATTTTCCCCATCTCAAAGGTCTATACCCCTGTCCAAAAAATGGGTATGAGAGCCCTGACATGGCACCTGTTTTTAGACTTATGCATTATGTCACCATTATCAAAAGACCCGTCAAAGCACTGTTTGATGAGCCATTTATTATAAAGTTCTTATGTAAAAGCCAGAAGTGTTATGTCAGACATTTGGCGTTCTCTCAGTTTCTAGTAGTGTTGGATATCAGGCTAACACTAGTAGTGATGGATATCAGGCTATCACTAGTAGTGTTGGATATCAGGCTAACACTAGTAGTGTTGGATATAAGGCTAACACAAGTAGTGTTGGATATAAGGCTAACACTAGTAGTGTTGGATATTAGGCTAAAGCTAGTAGTGCTGGATATCAGGCTAACAGTAGTAGTGTTGGATATCAGGCTAACACTAGTAGTGTTGGATATAAGGCTCACACTAGTAGTGTTGGATATCAGGCTAACACTAGTAGTGTTGGATATCAGGCTAACACTAGTAGTGTTGGATATCAGGCTAACACTAGTAGTGTTGGTTATCAGGCTAACACTAGTAGTGTTGAATATCAGGCTAAAGCTAGTAGTGCTGGATATCAGGCTAACACTAGTAGTGTTGAATATCTGGCTAACACTAGTAGTGTTGGATATAAGGCAAACACTAGTAGTGTTGGATATCTGGCTAACACTAGTAGTGTGGATATCAGGCTAACACTAGTAGTGTTGGATATCAGGCTAACACTAGTTGTGTTGGATATAAGGCTAACACTAGTAGTGTTGGATATTAGGCTAAAACTAGTAGTGTTGGATATCAGGCTAACACTAGTAGTGTTGGATAACTGGCTAACACTGGTAGTGTTGGATATTAGGCTAACACTAGTAGTGTTGGATATCAGGCTAACACTAGTAGTGTTGGATATCAGGCTAACACTAGTAGTGTTGGATATCTGGCTAACACTAGTAGTGTTAGATATCAGGCTAACACTAGTAGTGTTGGATATCAGGCTAACACTAGTAGTGTTGGATATCAGGCTAACACTAGTAGTGTTGGTTAACAGGCTATCACTAGTAGTGTTGAATATCAGGCTAAAGCTTGTAGTGCTGGATATCAGGCTAACACTAGTAGTGTTGGATATCAGGCTAAAGCTAGTAGTGCTGGATATCAGGCTAACACTAGTAGTGTTGAATATCTGGCTAACACTAGTAGTGTTGGATATAAGGCAAACACTAGTAGTGTTGGATATCTGGCTAACACTAGTAGTGTGGATATCAGGCTAACACTAGTAGTGTTGGATATCAGGCTAACACTAGTTGTGTTGGATATAAGGCTAACACTAGTAGTGTTGGATATTAGGCTAAAACTAGTAGTGTTGGATATCAGGCTAACACTAGTAGTGTTGGATAACTGGCTAACACTGGTAGTGTTGGATATTAGGCTAACACTAGTAGTGTTGGATATCAGGCTAACACTAGTAGTGTTGGATATCAGGCTAACACTAGTAGTGTTGGATATCTGGCTAACACTAGTAGTGTTAGATATCAGGCTAACACTAGTAGTGTTGGATATCAGGCTAACACTAGTAGTGTTGGATATCAGGCTAACACTAGTAGTGTTGGTTAACAGGCTATCACTAGTAGTGTTGAATATCAGGCTAAAGCTTGTAGTGCTGGATATCAGGCTAACACTAGTAGTGTTGGATATCAGGCTAACACTAGTAGTGTCGGATATCAGGCTAGCACTAGCAGTGTTGGATATCAGGCTAACAGAGTTTTCATTAAGACTGAGAGAACAAAAAAAATTCCAACCTTGAGGAATCCAAGCTTAGAACTAAATCACTCCATGTCTTGCAAACGCATGCACTGCGACAGAGGTCCTCGGCTGATAGGTATGAGAGAATAATTCTCCATATCTCGTACGGTAAACCCGTCTTGTCTCCGGGGAGCACCTTACTTCCGATGTCAGGCTTAATACTGGGACTGGACATCTTAGTCCCCCGTGCAGGGAAAGGGGAATTGTTTATCTAAGGAAAGTACTCATGCATTGCTGAAAATGAAAAGTAAACAATGTGATCCATTGTGAAACAGAAAAGCCTTTCATGTAATCTGCAGCTTTTTTTTGTACAAAAATAAAGGTGTCACAAGAGTTATCCTTCTTGGTCCTCAAGAGTTTGAGAATCATTAATTTTGAAAATTTGTGTATTAGTTGAGATTGACATTAGAGTGATGAGATGTAAAAAAAAATAAAGCCTGTGTTTGTGAAACACGAATGCCCCCGGTGGCATCTTTGTTAGTATGAACACTATTTTCTGTAAAGTACATGTATGTGAGGTCACTGGGTTAAAAGGTCAAAGGTCAAGGTCACGAGGTCAAAAATTTTGGTATCAATGGAAAGGTCTTGTCACAAGGAATACACATATGACATATGAAAGCCCTATCACTTCCCATTCAAAAGTTATGCCAAAATGTTAAAGTTTTTGAAAAGTCGGTCAAAGGTCAAGGTCAAGGTCAAGAGGTCAAAAATTTTGGTATCAATGGAAAGGTCTTGTCACAAGGAATACACATGTGAAATATGAAAGCCCTATCACTTCCCATTCAAAAGTTATGCCCAATGTTAAAGTTTTTGAAAAGTCGGTCAAAGGTCAAGGTCAAGGTCACGAGGTCAAAAATTTTGGTATCAATGGAAAGGTCTTGTCACAAGGAATACACATGTGAAATATGAAAGCCCTATCATTTCCCATTCAAAAGTTATGCCCAATGTTAAAGTTTTTGAAAAGTAGGTCAAAGGTCAAGGTCAAGATCACGAGGTCAAAAATTTTGGTATCGATGGAAAGGTCTTGTCACAAGGAATACACATGTGAAATATGAAAGCCCTATCACTTCCCATTCAAAAGTTATGCCCAATGTTAAAGTTTTTGAAAAGTAGGTCAAAGGTCAAGGTCACGAGGTCAAAAATTTTGGTATCAATGGAAAGGTCTTGTCACAAGGAATACACATGTGAAATATGAAAGCCCTATCACTTCCCATTCAAAAGTTATGCACAATGTTAAAGTTTTTGAAAAGTAGGTCAAAGGTCAAGGTCAAGGTCACGAGGTCAAAAATTTTGGTATCAATATAAAGGTCTTGTCACAAGGAATACACATGTGAAATATGAAAGCCCTATCACTTCCCATTCAAAAGTTATGCCCAATGTTAAAGTTTTTGAAAAGTAGGTCAAAGGTCAAGGTCAAGGTCACGAGGTCAAAATTTTGGTATCAATGGAAAGGTCTTGTCACAAGGAATACACATGGGAAATATGAAAGCCCTATCACTTCCCATTCAAAAGTTATGTCCAATGTTAAAGTTTTTCGGACAAACAGACAAACAGACAAACAGATAAACAGACAAACAGACGGACAGGCCAAAAACTATATGCCCCCGAATCTTTGATTCCGGGGGCATAAAAACCAAATGATATCATACCATGTTTTTATTGAAAATTAGATTATTTTCAATTTTATTTCTCTGTTCAATGTCAATATTTAGAATGTACTTAATAAATATACAGGGTTTAACATGATAATAATATATATCACAGGGATTTACCCTGTTTTCATTATTTTTTTTTGGCAGTTGGTTGATATAAATAGGCATACTAAAGTATCACAGCGATCCAGTATACAATTCCACAGATGTAGCCCAGACTCAAAAGCATTTACAATTTCATTAAAAAATGTAATACTTGACCTTGACCTTAGTCATATGACCTTGGATCAAGATGGTGTGAAACCTTGGGGTCATCAGCACCATCATACTAAAATATGACGTATCCGATCACGGTTCAAAAGATTAAGCCTGAACATAATACACGTAACAAATACAATTTCATTTAAAATATACTAATTGACCTTGACCTTGGTCACATGACCTTGAGTAAATGTGATGTGAAACTTTTACACGATAAGCAACAACATACTAAAAAATGACGGTGATCTGATAAATAGTTAAAAGAGATACAGCCCCAACAGGATAGCATGTAAAATTTCATTAAAATGTACTTATTATCTTTGACCTCGATCAAATGACCATGGGTCAAGGTGAAACCTTTTGGTCATGAGCAAATACATACTTAAACTTGAAAGCAATCCATTATGCGGTCCAAGAGTTAAAGCCTAGACAAGAAAATATGTACAATTTCATTACAAATGTAGTATATGACCTTGACCTTGGTCACATGACCTTGGGTCAAGGTGATGTGAATTCTTAAGCCTTCAGGTCATAAGCAACAACATACTAAAATATGAAAGTGATCTGGCAAACGGTTCAAGAGAAGTAGCCCTGACAGGAATGTATGTACAATTTCATTAAAAATGTACTAAGTGACCTTGACCTTGGTCACATGACCTTGGGTAAAGGTGATGTAAAGCCTTCGGGTCATAAGCAACAACATACTAAAATATGAAAATGATCCAGCAAACGGTTCAAGAGATATAGCCCGGACAGGAATGTATACATAATTTCATTAAAAATGCACTAAGTGACCTTGACCTTGGTCACATGACCTTGGGTCATGATGATGTGAAACCTTCGGGTCATAAGCAACAACATACTAAAATTTGAATGACCGGCAAACGGTTCAAGAGATATAGCCTGGACAGGAATGTATGCATTATTTCATTAAAAATGCACTAAGTGACCTTGACTTTGGTCATATGACCTTGGGTCAAGGTGATGTAAACCTACGGGTCATAAGCAACAACATACTAAAATATGAAAGTTATTTGGCAAACGGTTCAAGAGATATAGCCCTGACAGGAATGTATACATAATTTCATTAAAAATGCACTAAGTGATCTTGACCTTGGTCACATGACCTTGAGTCATGGTGATGTGAAACCATCGGATCATAAGCAACAACATACTAAAATATGAAAGTTATCTGGCAAAAGGTTCAAGAGATATAGCCTGGACAGGAACGTATGCATAATTTCATTAAAAATGCACTAAGTGACCTTGGACCTTCGGGTCATAAGCAACAACATACTAAAATATGAAAGTGATCGGGCTAACGGTTCAGGAGATATAGCCCGGACACAATGTGTGACAGACGGACGGACTGACAGACAGAAGACGAAGGCAAAACCAATATGTTTGTGATCCAGCAAACGGTTCAAGGGATAAAGCCCAGACAGGAATGTATGTACAATTTCATAAAAAATGAACTAAGTGACCTTGACCTTGGTCAAATGACCTTGGGTCAAGGTGATGTGAAACCCTCGGGTCATAAGCAACAACATACTAAAATATGAAAGTGATCCGGCAAACGGTTCAAGAGATATAGCCCAGACAGGAATGTATGTATAATTTCATTAAAAATGCACTAAGTGACCTTGACCTTGGTCACATGACCTTGGGTCAAGGTGAGGTGAAAACTTCGGGTCATAAGCAACAACATATGAAAGTGATCAGGCAAACTGTTCAGGACATATAGCCCGGACAGGAATATATGTACAATTACATTAAAAATCATTCCAAGGAATGCATGTGTTGCCTGCGAAACATATCGACACTCAGGAATCACTTTTATAGGGTGTGACAGACAGATGGACAGACGACAACGGACAAAGTGATCCCTAAGTGTCGCTATGCCGTGCAGGCGAAACAAAAATGTACAAAATGATCTTGACCTTGGTCACATGACCTTGTGTCAAGGTGATGTAAGACTTTCGGGTCATAGGCAACAACATTCTAAAATATGAAAGTGATCCAGCAAACAGTTCAAGAGATACAGGAATGTATGTATAATTTCATTAAAAATGTACTAAGTGACCTTGACCTTGGTCACATGACTTTGGGTCAAAGTGATGTGAAACCTTCAGGTCATAAGCAACAACATACTAAAATATGAATGTGGCCCAGACATGATGTGGGACAGATGGACTGACGGACGCAAAAGCAAAAACAATGTCTATGGCAGCATTGGCCTGTCAAGGAATCGAACCAGAGACCATCTGCTAACAGGGCAGACACTCTTACCGACTTAGACTGTAAGTAACAATGCTCGAACGTTTTCGTATCATCTTTGTCCGTAACTTGATTTAAGTCAAATGTACACATAACCAGTGCACATGTCAATGATGACTCACCCTTGACGTTTATTCCTGTATGCAAAATAAGTCACATGATATCACATGTCAACGATAGAGGGCGCTAATTGACCTACCTCTAGGTCGTTCCTATTTTACGGTAGAATGGCGAATGCTCGAACGGTTAAAAGAGACTGATACATTGTCGATCATTTTAAATGTTATGCATTTTTTGTAATGGAACTTCTAAATATATACAATTGTTGTTTAGAATATGTTGAAATTATTGAATGAAACTCCACAACATGCCATTAAATAAAACATTTAAAAAATTGGATGTATAAGGAAAAATTGCATTTCTCGCAGATAGGTAAATTTTAAACTATCCGTGTTTCTCTGTAAGATAATTTGCAAATTTATAATTATCTATATTTATTTGATTTTTCTGACAGATTTGAACAATTTTTTCCACAAAGATTTATGTCATATCATAGGAATATCTATTATTTATGAAAAAAAAAAATCATGTATGATGGCACAAGAGTAAAAAATGGACCATTCCATTTCTTCGATATGAAGCCGTAAGGGGTCAATATTGAGGAGTTTGTAAAAATCAAATCCGATTTTGAAAAATTGGAATATTTTCTCTATACATATCTGTAAAATTGAGTTTTAGAATATTTCCTTCATTAAATATCGGTACCTGTTACAAGGGTCATCCGGATTTAAAAAAAAATATGTTGACCTAATTTTCGTCTGTAGTCTAGATTTTGTAAACCGGAAGTAAGGCACCTTAACACTCAGGTTGCACTAGACTCGGTACTAGACATATGTGAAAAAATATACTGGAAATCACATGCTTTATACTTTATAATTATCTTTAATTAAAAAAGCGTTCGAGCATTCGCCCGTTCGAGCATTGGTACGCATAGTCTAGCTGACCAGGTACGATACCCACAGCATCACACACTTGTAACATTTACACATCAGCCATCACATATGCACGACAACAATTAACTGAATTTTATATAATGCTCTAGTAATTTCCCTCCTTTCATACAATGTGTCACACAAAATTAAGACAAATTACAGTCACTGGTTTGAAGGATAGTTACGCATTTCCGCGATAGCATCGATATTGTGTGGTCAAATATGAATGGAATTTCTTAGTTTTGAAATGATTCAATGTGAATAAGAAATGATGATCAGGAAAGTGGCCCAGTACTGTACAGTATAAAACATATTCAACTGGTCAATATACAGAACTATTAGTTCCTTTCAGATTTACATTTGTATGACATTAGGGCACCTGAAATCTCAAAATGTTCGTTCCCAACGAAGCGCCGCCATTGGTTAGCTAAAACTGTATCGAGCTAAATTATTTGGAGAAAAATTTGCTTGGCTTTTACGGAAACGGTTTTGGCGTCTTGATGTTCGACGAAAATGCTGATTTGAACACATGTATACGCATAACGTTTTTCTACATTTAGATCTATAGTTATAATATGAAACATGGCAAAGCCATCAAAGCGCGCCAGCTACTAGTTAAACAATAAATTCTAGATGAATACTAGCTGATAAGTAAATTTATAATTGATTGTATAGTTTAAAAAAATATATATTATAATAAGAAAAATATATATATACATGACTCCAATATAAACAGCACCGTGAAAAGGTAAAAACAACCACGTTCACTGTTTTTTTTTTTTTTTTTTTTTTTTTTTTTTTTTTTTTTTCAAGTGACACATTCGCCTTTGATCAAATTCAATGAACATCACTTGAAAAAAAAAATTAAGAAAAAATTTATATATACAATACTGAAACATCACAAAAAGGTACATACAAGAGACTACAACTTGATGTACATGTATTTTGCCCCTGGTAAGTGGCAGATTTGTAAACTATGCAAGAAGTGTGAGAGTGGTTTTTCACTTAATGTATTCCAATCTAAAGAGATGTGTTTTGTGTGTAAATGTCATGATGAGCTTTTTTGAATAAATATTGTTAAAGAGCTTAAAGATATTTTTAGTTTGCACATTTACAATTTGCGCGATTTTGTAAAGTATGTATATATATATTATATAATTATCAATGCACTACTTTTCAAAGACATCAACACATAACAGTGTTGGCCATGCATATTTCATTCCAACTCACTCAAACCAAGCTAGATCCTGATCTTTTCACAATCACAGAGGAACCCCCCCCCCTGGATTTTGCTAAAAATCCTAATTTTCCGGGTTAATTTTTTATGTATGATTCTTTTCAAATTGAAAAGCTGGAAACACATGACTGACGACTGGACCACCATGGACAAATCAAGTTTTCTACATCTGCCGCCATACCTGTTGCCTTAGCTTCAATATTTTGCCCATCTCACACGTTATTTCTATTCGGTATAACCGAATAGAAATAACGTGTGAGATGGACGAAATATTGAAGCTACTGTTGCCTCAATGTCTCCTTACAGAGTCTGAGAGTCCTGCTCAGTTCAGTATGTTGTTGAATTGAAGTCAAGCAGATTAAGGGATTGACTGTCTGACAAAAACTTAAATATTCACATGATTCATTAAGAAGCTTAGGAGAGGGCATCATATATTAATCATGTTATGAAAACTTTTGCCCAATCCTTTTTCACTGTAAATAAAGGATGATTAAACTAAAAGGTCTTAATTTGTTATTTCGGTGGTTTCTTCAAGTCCTATTCCTTGACTCTTTTGATAAAATTTATCAGTGTGTATTCTGCTTTTGGATGATGATGATTATATGATTTACACTTCAATTTTAATTTTCTGTTCCTATTTCCATCAGTAAACATGGCAAAGAAGACAGAAAACTTTACGTACTCTGGTGGTTCTTTCTAATGCAGACTATATTTTAGAAAAAAAATCTCATGCAATTTTCGATTATATCAGACTCAGTAAAGACTGAATTAATGACCCAATTTTATATGCTGGCACCCTGCCGCACCCATTCATATGATTGAGTTTTTGATCACTCTTTGCTAGTCCATTTTCTACGTGTATAATCATGTAGTTAGTTTTAAATTTGTTTGTCTTGGTCACTTTGTTACTTTTATTTTGATGTATGCCAACATGTTTGGTGATATCAATAAATATTTGAAATACCTATATGAGTCATCCAGGTAGCTTATCCTGAACTCCCCCCCCCCCCCCGGTCCATGCATACGCTTAGAGGATAGATTTGGTGGCCAGTAACCCCCCCCCCCCCCCTCATCTCCTACTTATCATCAGACTTATCGGCTTTTATTCATTGAATTATATTGCAAACCTTTGCCGCCTATGACTGTGTAACTTATTTGAAAGTTGCCCCCCTCCCCCCCCCCCCTAGGATTAATGATTTTGCCTGTACAAATTACCTCAATTTCACCCCCCCCCCCTTTCTTTAGAACTCTGACCTGCGATTTTTAAAAATACCTTTCTTGGAACTTCTTGTGACGTAATTAGTAATCGATGCACATGGTCTCGAAGCACCGAGATAGTAAAAATCCGAGTCACTATGTGAAGTGCATGGAAAAAGAAAGTAACACAACTTTCAGTTTTAGTTTCTATTTCTTGATAAGTTAACATTGGCCCTGTGATTGATGACGCATTTTTGTAGAGTCTGCAGCCGACCATGTGCATGTATTTGTTGTGTTGGGATTTACCTCTTTTTAAGCTTTCTCTGTACCAGTAGATTTTATATTTGTAATCACTGCATAATCTACTGGTATCAGAAGTAACAACGACTTTCCGTTTACATTGCATTGACACGGACTGACGAAGTAAATGGTAAGCTTTTGTTTTTTTTATGTGAGCTCTTACTGATCGACAAATGTTTGGGTTGTTTGGCAGTCGCGGTTCATAAGCTCCAGAAATCATTGAAGTCTTTCTATCGTGTCTACTGTGATGAAAAAAGAATTAAAAAAAAACCATGCAAACATTTTGCAGACTTTGATAATGATTCCAAAATGAAAGACAAACTTTATTTAATTTTTATTTTAACGAGTATAGTGAAGCATCTTTATGAGTTAGAATAATAATTACAGTATTTGATTTTTAAATGTTGGTAATTTTTTCCTCCTATGTTCCCCATGAATCAAAATGGCGTCCGCAAACTTTTAGGCTATAGCAAAGGAACATAACTCTGTATAGGACCTGATCGTAATAGCGCTTTCGCACGCGCGCTTCGCGCGCGCGCTGGCGCGCATATGATTCTTAAGGGGGTTCGAGTATCGTTATTTTGACACTGTTTGGATGGTCAAACTAACTTTATTTTTTCTCTACTGAAAAATCTATCTTCAGATATTCTAACATGTATAAAATATATGCATCGTGCACAATCTAATTCAAATGCATCGTGCAGGGCATCTTTAGGGTCTAATACTTGAACAAAGTCGGGTACTCTTAGTGGAAAATCATATTTTGCCCAAATTTTGAGTATATCCAAGGAAAACTGAATAAAAATGAATATAAGGTATCTAAAGTCAAATTTTCTAATGGAAAATACTTGTTTAACATGAGCGGATCCAGAGGGGGGACCGGGGGTCCCCAAAATTAGTTTTTCTTTTTAGAGTTGGACTTACAAAGAAAAGTTTTTGTATTCATAAAGTAAGTTTTAACTATGGTTTTATGGTCTCTTTATAGTCGAATTGAAAATTTCAGAACCTAGAAATGTCCTTTCCTATGAACTTTTTTTTATGATTCTTATTTATGGGATAGTACTGAACGATTCTAGCTTGGTTGCCACTCTGGCAACCTTGGGCAACTCTTTTTATCGGCGGAAAATCAAAATGGCCGCCAAATGCCTTCCACCAATAGATGAAATTAAATTCTTTCTTTAAATATTAAGTGTGGCACATCAAATCAGGGGTTTTGAGGGTCAACAAACCCATTTCCGATGTCATTTTTACAATTTGAGTTTATTCAGGACTAAAAATTCAAGATGGCCGCCAAATTTCAACCTCATTATAGTACAATGTGAATATTTCAATAAAACGTTCGTACAACACATCTTATTTGTAGTTGCAATGGTCCTAGAATACATTTAGTTTGTGAGTTTGGTTGTTATCATCTGACACATGCTTCTGGGACAACTCTGCTTATCGGGGAAAATTCAAAATGGCCTCCAGATAGTATCCTACTACTGTGTAAAATGTAATAATTATTTGATATATCAAGAGAGTTAAAGAAGATCCTGACGATAATCTCAACAGCACTCACAATAGAGTACCAAATTGAACATCGACGGACCCCTAGCAAGCTAGAGGTGGGACCAGGTGCCCGGGAGGAGTAAGCATCCCCTATTGGCTAGCCGCACTCGCAGTCGATGTCCACGCATGAAAATGAAACAATATATAAAACACATGCACTGTCTGAGGCCATATGTCCATATAGAAAGTGCTATGGTGACAATGTCAGGGAAAATATTCAAAACACTTACAGTCAAACCCCTCGCGGGGTAGCACATCTAATCAGTGGTTTTAAGGGCAAAGAAATCCATGTCTTTTGTCATTTTGCTTATTTGTTCATTAAAGGCTAACCTCACTTCAATATTCTCATTTTCTTACAAATAACTGTGGTACATCTTATTTGTGATCCCAAAGGTGGTATAATCAATGTCTAATTTCTTTTTGTCGATATGAGCTTACACATGCTCATTTGACATACACTGCACATTCTCATCCCGTAAAAGTGAAAAATCTTTTTTTTTTAATTGCAAATCGTCTATGCTTTAAGGAAGGGGGATAAGAGTTGATCTGAAGAAAGAATCTACATAACAGGGCTATCGATTGTCAAAATTTCATGTGAAATACTTAAGTGATTGTCTTATTTGAAAGTCTGCAAAAGGAATTCAAAGGAGCAAAGTTCTTCCAGGATTGCTGCATGATCTGTGCATTTTTTTATTCGTGACATAGATCATTTTCCCTGTCACTGTTCTTTTGACTTATGCTCTTGTTTTGTTCTAGATTCATTTCAAGCTGGTCACACTGACTACGTCTTACTCTTCAACCAAATATTCTCTGTGTTATAAGAAAACATGTGGAATGAAAACCTGTTTAAGATATGATATAGAAACAACCTTCAAACTATACGGAACACTGATATTCAGACAGTTGCTTTCAAGATTTCACCCACTTGAGTTTTACATGCCAAAACATACGTAGTACCATGTCATCTTTCCACAGTTGAAGACAACTCAGATTCAATATTGAATCACTGTAGAGAAAAACGGAGGGAACCTCCAACCAGAAGTAAAAAATATCCTTAGATGAAATAATAGCGGAAGAAATTTTGAAAGGCCTGTTCATTTACAAACTTATTCGGCCTTATGAAGAAAAAGGAGAGTACTAATAAAAACCCTGTTACTATTGAGCAGCCTTCTCTACATAGACATGTATGATTCGGTCAATGAATGCTCATTAGTGGTACTTTAAGCCAATCATTCAAAGAAGCATAAATAATAAATATTGTTTTGCAACATTTGAAGACATTCTTTTACAAAGTTACATTTTAAGTATAAATAGGATAAATACGCAAGGTTCAGAATTTCATCGAAAAATGGTACTTGCTTACTCTAGAATACCCTGCGTCAAACAAATTGGTCAAATATCATCATGATCAATAGGGAAACTTTATTTTTTTGTCTTTTGAGTACCATTTTAATCAAACAAATGACATGTTTAACTTTGCATTACATTTTGACGAATCTTAGTCTGTTAAAGTTGAAACCATCCAATCTTATATTTCACTCTTATTTATTTTTCATTATATCGTAAGTCTTATAAAATACTAGCTTGTGATATTTCGTATTAGAAAAATACAATATTCACACATTGATTTATTATGTTAACTTATTGTTTCTTCTGTATTTTTCTAAGTTCCCAACTAAGTTGGTAATCTTGAAATAAGCATGTTTAAGCTCAAGTCGTAGCAAGATCCAAGCGAAGGAATACTACGACTCTCAAATTACTAATACGATGAGTTGTCCTTACTTTTTCTTAGAAAAAAAAATTAAAATAAATGTCTCTGAATTGAAGCTAAAAATTGGCTGCCATTTGGAGTTTTCAGCCTTAAATAAATCCATATTAACATAATGACACAAGATATTGATTTTGTGGCCCTTAAAACCACTGAATAGATGTGCCACACTTGATATATTAAGTATTATTACATTTTACTCAGTGGTAGGGGACTATTTGGAGGCCATTTTGAATTTCCCCCGATGACAAAAGTTGTCCTACAAGTATATGTGAACTGGAAACAACCAAAACAGCAAAATAAATGTATTCAAGGATCATTGCAACTACAAATAAGATGTGTAACACAATTATTTTTATTGAAATCTACACATCGTACCATAATGAGGTTGAAATTTGGCGGCCATCTTGAAGTTTTAGCCTAGAACGAGCTCAAAATGTCAAGATGACATTGGAAATTAGTTTGTTGACCCTCAAAACCCCTGATTTGATGTGCTACACTTAATATTTGAAGAAAGAATAAAATTTCACCTATTGATGGAAGGCATGTGGCGGCCATTTTGAATTTCCCCCGATAAGCAGAGTTGCCCCAGAGGCATATGTCACCTGATAACAACCAAACCAGCAAAATAAATGTATTCTAGGACCATTGCAAGTACAAATAAGATGTGTTACACGAACGTTTTATTGAAATATTCACATTGTACTATAATAAGGTTGAAATTTGGCGGCCATCTTGAATTTTTAATCCTGAATGAACGCAAATTGTTAAATTGACTTCGGAAATGAGTTTGTTGACCCTCAAAACCCCTGATTTGATGTGCCACACTTAATATTTAAAGAATGAATTTAATTTCATCTATTGGTGGAAGGCATTTGGCGGCCATTTTGAATTTCCGCCGATAAAAAGAGTTGCCCAAGGTTGCCAGAGTGGCAACCAAGCTAGAATCATTCAGTACTATCCCATAGATAAGAATCATCAAAAAAAGTTCATAGGAAAGGAAATTTCTAGGTCGGCCACATGATATATAAGGCTGTCAAATCGACTAGTTGATATTATAGCGATTCAAAGATTACGAGAGCTGGACGTGGGACAGGCCGCTACACTATCATGACTATGTCGTTGTCCAGCTTTCTGGGTATGCTCTGGTAGTACCAATTATAATACTGAAACCAATTAATTCAGAAAGTACAAGTATATAAATGATAGAGAGTTATTATTTTTTTTTTTTTTTGCATTATCACGGGTCTGTGGTAGTTATGCTCCTGATACTTTGTTTGATCCCTTGAATCCAGGATCTTCGGAAATGGGTGTGGTCATTTTCTCCTATATTACTCCATGTAAACCTTGGAGCACCAATTCTCAGAAAGTATACATGACGATTAATTCTTTTTTTAGCATTATATTAATCATTCTCTTATAGCCCCTCCTCCCCCCCCCCCCCGAAAATTATGCATGATATTAAATGTTGATAAATTGTAGACATTATCTGAAATAAAAGGTGACTTTATGACAGTAGTGATTTGTTACGTGATACAAACTGATTGGGCTTCTTTTGGCGATAGATGACATATAATACGAGGTCGCCGCTGTTTATTCCAGTGACGCGACCATGACGACTGTATAATGTCAGCGGTAGAAGCGGCAGTAATTTTGATCAATTTTTGAATTCAGTACAAAATCGATATTAAATTGGTAAGAAATTGTCAATTTTTAAGAGACGAAAGACAACGATTAATTCCAAACAGATTAACAAGAACAACAAATATAATATCATTTAAAAATATAATGGCATCTAAGAAACAATCTGTACTTCGAAAATTATGTATCTTTATCCGTAACATAAATAAAGTTTGCCCCCCTCTCCCATAATTTTCCCCATATTGCAAAATCACGTGCTTATTATGAAATATTATCATTGTTATGTTATTATATGTCTACATAAAATCTTTTGTGGGTTGTTAATCAAAAATGTTAATAAATATTTTTGGTTTGGAGGTCACAAAATATTTTATGTTGACGCCACACTTCTTGATCATTTTATGTGATATGTTCACGCATGCATATAAAAATGTTTTGTAACATCATTGTATTGTATATTTCTCTAATATACTTTTGTAAAAAAGTGATGAGAATAAAGTATTGATTGATTGAGTAATTTTGATCAATTTTTAAATTCAGTACAAAATCGATATTAAATTGGTTAGCTTAGAAGTCAATGTGCCAACCATTGATTACTATTGTCCTATGACATATTTGAAATGTTAACACATTTAAACATGCATTATGATATTGTCCGTATAATTGACTTTTGCGACATCACTCATTCTTTAGCTTTTGATGTCTTAATCAGATTAAAAACGTAAGTGTTTCTCTGAGGACAAAGAAATTAGGGCGTGGTTTTGGTAACGGTCAATTTTGGGGTTGGTGAGAAAATTAGCCAAATTCGGGGAAACGATTTTAGGTCAATGGGGTCAAAATTCAAAATGAAGATTTTGATTGGTTAAAGCCTGAAAACGAAGCCTTGGGTTTTGGGAATAGTGGAGTGAGCCAAGTGTCGGTCACTCCATGCCAAGCTTCGAACGAATAAAGATCAAAAACTTATTTTTGTATTCGGACTTTATTCCAGGTAAATAGCCATTACAATTTCTTCAATTTTCATTTCTTGATTCCAGTTTAAAGTTAATTTTTGGGTCAAAGTAATCATATTTTAAGTATAGAGTTATTTGTTCAATTTGAGCTTTCGTGACGTAGTTAGGTAGTAAAATTAATGTATTCTTTGATTTTTGCTAGTTTTGAGTAATATTATCTTTTAATAATTGTGTTCTCATTTGTATATTGTTCATGTTTGTATTATATTTAGTTTTTAGTGTGATTTAGAAGTCACATATATTTTAAACACTCCATGCCAAGCTTCGAACGAATAAAGATCAAAAACTTATTTTTGTATTCGGACTTTATTCCAGCATCCAAAGAGTAGAGACTCAGAGAGCCTGCCGAAGCGGCGGCCCGGGGAAACGCGAACCCCGTGGCCCGCCATCCCCTCCTGATATGTATACAGTATTCAGAGAAAAGTTTCTATAGCGTAAGAGCAATTGTGGCGACACGGGATTCGATACCACACCCTGGCTCGCCACACCTTTTGCTTTAGAAATGGCTGCGAGCGCAAGGGAGACAACGAATGGCGCGCTCGCAGCTCCGACATAACGTTGCACGGGAGGCGTGCAACGTTCGATCATGTCACTATATAAAAAGCTCTTAGATTCAGATTCTTTATTCACTATAAGCCATACGGCCCATAAGCATAACATATGTACAATATTTACAAGACAGAGTGAGAGTTCAGGAGGGTGGAAGATACATGTACATATACTAAACGAAAAAATAATTATAATGATAAACATGTAATGAAAAGATTAGTACACTACTTAAATTTGGTAGAAAATACAAGACATATAAAATTGCTCATTATTACGTTAAAAATTATTACGTAGTTTGTAAGCTTCAAACAAATATTTTCCAAGTTTACATAATTCAGATACATTATTTGTACTTAATAATTGTATAAGTTTAAAAACGCTAGGTCTCAGGTAGTAGTATCTTTTAATATATTTTACTCTTAAAGTTCTGTATGCTGGACAAACCAAGATGAAATGAAATTCGTCTTCAATATCGCTAAGGCTACATTTATCACAGATTCTTTGACTTCTTGATTCGTTTACAAATCTTCCACTTTCTATTTTTAATAAATGGGACGAAAGTCTAAATTTAGTAATGTATCTCATATATGTCGGGTTTATTGGCTTACTCAGGTATGACTGAAGAGTGAAATTATCAACAATATACTGATAAAATGAAACCTTAGGAGATCTGCTTATATCTGAGCGCAAAGACTGAACAATTCTTGTCTCAATTAGTTTAATTTCTGTTTTTCCAACATAAGAATTAAATAAGTAACCCATTCCTATTTTTTCAAGTTCATTGCGTATGTTAGTTATCCATGAATCATTATTTTCATTCATTTCGTCATAACAGGATTTCAGTATACAATTGGAGGAATTCTTAACTTTCATCCAGTACTTAAAAATTCTTATTTTACGAAGAAAGATCAAAGGCAATCTACCTAATTCAAAGTAAATTAAATTATTACAGGTACTTTTTTTAACGCCAAGAATGTTTTTGCAAAACGCAATATGAAGTTTTTCAATGTCTAATCCTTTATGGAAGCCCCAGATTTTAGCTGCATATCCCAGAATGCTCCCTATGTATGTATCAAAGACTGAACATTTGGTTTCCGTATTAAACTTAAAATCTTTTAATTTATTGTTTATTGCAAAGTATGCTTTTCTTGCTTGTTCAGCAATATGTTTCTGAGTTTTTAAGAACTTTCCATTATAATTGAATAACATACCTAAATATGTAATTTCGTTTACAATTTCCAGGTCATCACCATTAAATGTCCATTTTTCATTATCTTTAATTTTACCCCCATTTCGAAATATGACAATCTTGGTCTTTTCAGTATTAACAGTTAAATCCCATTTCGAGGCATATGTGGACAGAGAGTCTAACATCTTCTGCAACCCAGACGGTGTTTCCGCCATTAAGACAGTATCATCAGCGTACATTAGGATGAATAAATTAATTAGCTGAAGGTGAATACTTGGACTATTTTCTTCAATAAAATGCATCTCAAAATCGTTTACATACATAGAGTAGAGTATCGGCGACATCACCTCCCCTTGTAATAAGCCGGTGAAAGCAGAAAAGTATTCAGTTAAATGTCCGTTGTGTTTAACACATGATTTGACGTTTTCATATATAAAGACTTAATTATACCTAACATTTTCCCTTGAATTCCAATATTTACTAATTTACCCCACAAGGACGATCTGTTTACGAAATCGAAGGCCTTTTTATAATCTACGAAACAGCAATATAATCTACCCTTTTTCTGTAATGTTCTATTAATAATACTCTGCAAGACAAAAATCGCGTCGACAGTTCCATAACCTGGCTTATATAGCCATATATAAAAAGCTCTCACGACTATTAGTTCTAATTCGACAACATATACATACATGTATACATGTAGATTGTAGATGTATTAATACAGTTGCAGCATCAAAATTGCAAATTAATGATATGAATGAAAAAAAAAAAAAGTCATTTTCAAAGAATCACTGAATAAAAAAGGCCAAAAAAAAATCCATTTTTCAACGTGGAATAAATCAAGATGGAACACCTTAAATGAAAGTCAACTTATACATGTATATAAATACCTTGTGATACATGTATATAAATACCTTGTGATACATGTATATTAATACCTTGTGATACATGTATATAAATACCTTGTGATACATGTATATAAATATCTTGTGATACATGTATATAAATACCTTGTGATACATGTATATAAATACCTTGTGATACATGTATATAAATACCTTGTGATACATGTATATAAATACCTTGTGATACATGTATATAAATACCTTGTGATACATGTATATAAATACCTTGTGATACATGTATATAAATACCTTGTGATACATGTATATAAATACCTTGTGATACATGTATATAAATACCTTGTGATACATGTATATAAATACCTTGTGATACATGTATATAAATACCTTGTGATACATGTATATAAATACCTTGTGCTATTTTGTTAATCTCGAAGATGAACAGGGCTCTTTTTCATTTATTTGCTTTCTTTTTTAAATATCTTTTTTTTTTTCATTTTCATATTGTTCATTGCTTGTGTAATATATTTAAAAAAAACCCACAAATGTAAATTGAAAATGACATGAATAAAAAAAAAAGTCATATTCAAAGAATCTCTGAATACGAAATAATTCAACATTCAGTTCATGAAACCTGTGATATAACATCATCTTGTTATCAATTTAATGTTTGTGCTTTGTCTTAATGAATTTATATAGACAGTGGCCCAGAGTTATGTTCAAGTTTAAGTTCAAGTTCAAGTTCAAATAATTTATTATAGTGTCACATGTTATAAAAACATTGTTATGATTACAAGTATAAAATTCAAATAAAATATTTATAACATCCAGCCTATAAGACTTATGAGACACTTGTCATTATATACAATAAAATCATAAATCACAATTTAAAAGGTCATTAAAATTTGTGTTAAGTGATATACAAAAATCATTCTGAACACTCTTAAAATTTATCATGTAATACTGTATTTTTCCTATTTTGACCAGTGACTTTCAAAATCTATAGAGAATTATTTTAAATGTATAACATAAATGAGCAAATGACCTTGACTTTCTGTTGTTTTATGATAAGTTTGCATTACGCCACACACAATAATTTACATTTCTTTCAAATACATGTATTCAAAATACAAATGACAACTTATTATTTAAGTAGTATATTTAGCATTAACCCAAAAATATCTTTCTACGATTAAACATAAGATATAGTGTCTTTGCAACATCATGTTGTAAATTGATATGATTCATCAAAAAACATAATTTATCTTTATCTGATAAGTGTTCAAAACTTTCATATATATTAATAGCTTTAGAATACAATTCAAATCTAATATCTGAATAAAGATCACATTGAAGCAAAAAGTGTTTTTCATCCTCAACTTCATTTTTATCACAAAATTTACATAATCTTTGATCTAACGGGATAATAGGCTTGACATATCTACATGTTTCAATTGCTAATGGAAGTGAGCCACTTCTAAAGTTTGCATAAATTTTTCTATATAAACGACTATTTATGGATAGTTAAATTACCTTTCAGACAGCCTAACTTGCAGAAGTTTAGAGTTTCGATAACCTACTTTTGCCCAGACACAATTTCACTTTGACCGGAATGATTCATTCACCACGATTTTGAGATATAATTTAATTTACTCTGTCTGGACATTCTAATAATTTGTTCAACAATCTTTAAACGGCGAGACACAAGAATTAATAATTTTCCCCGCTCGTGTTTGCACTTTCATTTCAGTTTACCTGTTTGTCTGTTTCAAAGGACCGCCAGTGGTCAATAGATTAGGGGCGCTATTGAAATAGACCGCGCAAGGGGGATAACTTCGTCACAGCGACTTAACCGATTTAATTGTCATCTATTGATAAGCCATAAACGAGTAATTAGTAAACAATTAATACCTGTGTTGTTTTTTAAAGGTATGGATGTCCGTCGTCCCAGACAGTTTAAGTAGTAATTGGGTAGACGCGGAAGCTATTGAGAAATAGACAGTCCAGACGGACTGATTTGGAAATAAATAAAATATAGCTGTTATTGACACTTATTATCTCTATCTGATAATCCGATATAAATTACGGTCAAGGGAAACCGCAAATGTCATAACTGTTTCGGACGTCCAAGCGAGCAAAGTAATTTATATTGAAAAAAAAAATCATACATACTTGTACTCGAAAAAATGGAGCCGTCGATATATCACACCTCACCGAATGACACAGATTTGAACGGTGATCAATGGAAACAAGGTATGTTTTTGATACATACATGTGTAAAAGCCCCTGTTTATTGGTTTTTTTTTAAATTAAAATCATTGTAAATTCATCTCCATTTTTACTTTTTCCTGTTTTTTTTTATTAAAAGAAAACAACAACTGTTTCTTCAATAAATGTACTCTATATATTGATCATTTATTTATATAAATTTCCATTTTTAAAATACTTCATCTTCTGATTTCATTTTTTTTTTAAATTTAAAACAAAAGCTGTTATTTCAATAATGGTATCGTATAATGACTTTTTTCGTTTTCAAATGAAAATTTTGGATTTAATTTTCTCATTTTCATAGCTTTCTTTCTATGTTCAGTGTATAATAATTATGCAAGAAGTATACAAATATACTAAATGTGCTCAAATGGCGAATATAGAGAGGTATCCGTCATAATACTTATTTTCCGATGTTTACGTTTAAGTCATAAGCTACAAGGTCCTCTCATTCATTCATTCATTCATTCATTCATTCATTCATTCATTCATTCATTCATTCATTCATTCATTCATTCATGATTTTCTGTTATTTAAGGAGCGCCTAGATGTCACCACTGTTGCAGTCCTATTCTTGACGCAACGATCGTTACTTCCGGTGAGAAGACATGGCATCGGTCCTGCTTCCGGTGTATGGAATGTAACTGTGAGCTGGATGAGGCATGCGTAACGGACGGGAGACAACTCTACTGTAGATACGACTTTGACAGGTAACGAGTACAAATTGTACTTAGTTAATTAATACTGTGAATGTTCTGCATATTCGAATCATTTATATCAAGATTTCAGCGCACAGAAAAAAGTTGGAGAGAAAGATAAAAGTGTTAAAAATTTATGTAAATTTGATCATTCTTCTTTCAATAGTTCATAAACAAGTTATTATTAGGATTTAAAGTAGTTTATTAAACATATTTTATTTCAATAATTAAAACAGAAAAGGAATTGCACAACAAGTCTTAACATCAGAATTTAGAAGTCACTTGATCTACAATAATTAAGGCTCTTGTAGGATTTAGCCAGATTTGAAATTAATTGTTGGACTGTATTACATAACCTATCATTGTTTTGCTTCGTTTTTCTTTTCTGTGAAAAATTCTTCGAAAAAGGTACCCTCCATAGGAGATAAAACGAACAATTCCTTTATTGTTCTATTCCTTCGACAAAGATGGTCACCAAGAGGCGAAATTGGCCGATTTATTTGAGACTTTTCCCAATTTTAACTGCCCTGAATTTCAATTTCAAATCTATTTATCATCCCTTTTTCAGACTGTTCAGATCCCCATGTGCCAGTTGTAACATCCTAATGCAGCCTTCTGAGTTTGTACGCCGTGTCTATGGCAACCTATACCACGAGGATTGCTTCAGATGTGTCATATGTAGGAGGAAACACCAAACAGGAGAGCGTGTTTACTTGAGGGACGATAATAAACTTGTCTGTCAATGGGACTATGATAGACTTAATAAAAATGGTATGTAGAAATGATGGAAATGTTACGGGAAACGCTCTACATGTCTGTAATAAAACCACAAGGGTGGACACATCCTATATCATCGCAATACATTGTATTTCCCTTTTGTACACGTCTAGCAATGTGGATTCGACCGGCGCAACTTTTAGGATAATTTCTCTTTTCGTATCAGTTGGGCCGTGAAATCAGCCTATAGGAAGGAAAGTTAGGAAAGTGTCCACCCTTGGGCTTTTTAATATAGACTTGCAGAGGAAGGATTTGTGTAGCTACTGAGGAAAGGATTAACGACTTAAGCTTTGCATGATACCTCACCCCTGTAGTTTTTTGTAACCGATCGCTGGTAGAAATGGCAGAATGAGTAGATAAAATGTACTTCTATTACATGTACAGAGAAAAAAAACTAACATAACAAAGATTTTCTCCCTATCTCAATCAGAACAGAATTTTTTTGGTTTTTCATTTGATATAAATTCATTTACATTATTTGTTTTCATTTTTGTTTTGATATTTTAAAGGTGAAATATTTTTTTCTTTTCCACGCTTCAGTTCTTTTTTTTATTCATATTTCTATCATTTCTTTTACATAGTAAATCAATAAGAATACTGATATTTTCCAGAGATGCATGCTGTTTTAATAAATGATGTTTTTTTTGTTGATATTTTAGATTTGTCGTCAGACGAGGAAGACTCTTACCAAATGGATTTACGAATGGGTGTTAGCATCACGGAAAACCAAGCTGAAATTTTGACATCTGCATTTTACGCATGCGCAAATCCAACACGTGACATCAAAGACAAACTTAGTAGTCAAACTGGATTGGACATTCGTGTTATTCAAAAATGGTTCCGGAACAAACGAAAATTCGAAAGAAAACACAAGAAGAGATCCGAGTTTCATAAAACGAAATCGCTAATGTACGCGAACAATATATTGAAATCTGCGGGTCAATCGATTTCAAGTTTTACTTCTAAATCTGATTGGTTGACGTCATTATTTGCTGCAGACTATGTACCCCCAAATGTTGAACTTACGCCACATGACATCAAAAATGGAGAAGTGTGTATGCCACTTTCATTCATTCCACATAACGAAAATGACAGAAACTATGGCAACCAACAAACAACTCCACCGAGGTGGCTGCCATGTGTTTGAATTTTTTTTTTCTACTTTTGCGAGGAAACAAGTGCGGAAAAAACCCCAATAAATCTGACACGATTTTGGATTGATGATTAATTATATATATATATATATTGTTCAATAAACTTTGAAACACTCTGAGATGAACATTTGTTTAAATAACATGGTAGAGAATCAAGGATAATGTTCACGAAGTACATGTATTACGACACCATATTGTTTCGACTGATATGATTATTATATTTTAGAGTTCTTTCTTTTATTTCATCGAATTTTTTAAATACCTGAGTATGTCCATTAATACATGCCCTATTTAGTAACTGACAACCGTTATTTTGGTTCGTCTTAGTTTTCTGACAAATAAGGTTCACGGTTCTTGTAAAAGCCTTACGCATTATAGTCCTGTTTACAAGACTCCGGTACTCTTTTTTTTTATGCTGCTGACGCACCGTCTCGTAGCGAGGTTTTATATATCGAACTATATTCATTAGATCAAAATATTGAAAGAATGAGAACTTGAAATTTAAGCAGAACCAAAATGATTTGTGTTTTATATGAGATATGACGGTGTACATTAGTATGCTACAATTCGATAAAATAAAAGAAAACCAGTATTTATTCGCTCAAATCTTAACGTTTCGGCCACATGCCTTTATCAAGAAAAACAAACTTTAAACTATTGTCACATTTTGAAAGAATGAGAATTGTCACATTGGAATTTAAGCAAAACCAAAATAATTTGTCATATCTCATTAAAACACAAATTATTTTGGTTATGCTTAAATTCCAATGTGACAATAGTTTAAAGTTTGTTTTTCTTGATAGAGGCCTATGGCCGAAACGTTGAGAATTGAGCGAATAAATACTACATTCCCTCTGGAATAATATTACGGAAAAGAAAACCAGGCAAACATTTAACCCTGTCGATACAAACGTCGTGACATCTCCCTAGTACCATTAAGAAATTGTCTTACAGTAACATCATAACTTTACCACAGAGAAATTATTTGACTTCTGGTTGCTCCGCCATTTGTAGATGGTTCGCCTGATATTTGACTTCTGGTTGCTCCGCCATTTGTAGATGGTTCGCCTGATATTTGACTTCTGGTTGCTCCGCCATTTGTAGATGGTTCGCCTGATATTTGACTCCTGGTTGCTCCGCCATTTGTAGATGGTTCGCCTGATATTTGACTTCTGGTTGCTCCGCCATTTGTAGTTTGTTCGCCTGATATTTGCGGCATCTTTTAATCCATCAATAGAATAAAATGGCGTGGATTTTTGTCAAGACATCACCGTATATGCGTTTAGAACATTTTATAGCCACAGTTCAAGGTTTCGTCAGATTGTACGGTTCTTTGGCCTGTGTTGCATCTAATGGATAACATAGAAGGACATTCGGTCTTGTGACGGTACAAATACTATAGGAGTCCAAATTGACTACTCAGGGGTTCTAGTCAATAGGATAGATTTTAAGGCTAAAGCCAGGGACGTATATATATATTTAGTTATATACGTCCCTGCTAAAGCTAAAGAGGTCAGGACAACAGCAACTTACTCAAGTTAAACATTAATATCGAGGTCAGGATACATCAACTTACTCAAGTTAAACATTAAAATCGAGGTCAGGATAACAGCAACTTCCTCAAGTTAAACATTAATATCGAGGTCAGGATAACAGCAACTTACTCAAGTTAAACATTAATATCGAGGTCAGGATAACAGCAACTTCCTCAAGTTAAACATTAATATCGAGGTCAGGATAACAGCAACTTACTCAAGTTAAACATTAATATCGAGGTCAGAATAACAGCAACTTACTCAAGTTAAACATTAATATCGAGGTCAGGATAACAGCAACTTACCAAGTTAAATATTAATATCGAGGTCAGGATAACAGCAACTTACTCAAGTTAAACACTAATATTGAGGTCAGGATAACAGAAACTTACTCAAGTTAAACATTAATATCGAGGTCAGGATAACAGCAACTTACCAAGTTAAGCATTAATATCGAGGTCAGGATAACAGCAACTTACCAAGTTAAACATTAATATCGAGGTCAGGATACATGTAACAGCAACTTCCTCAAGTTAAACATTAGTATCGAGGTCAGGATAACAGAAACTTACTCAAGTTAAACATTAATATCGAGGTCAGGATAACAGCAACTTATTCAAGTTAAGCATTAATATCGAGGTCAGGATAACAGCAACTTACCAAGTTAAACATTAATATCGAGGTCAGGATACATGTAACAGCAACTTCCTCAAGTTAAACATTAGTATCGAGGTCAGGATAACAGCAACTTACTCAAGTTAAACATTAATATCGAGGTCAGGATAACAGCAACTTACTCAAGTTAAACATTAATATCGAGGTCAGGATAACAGCAACTTACTCAAGTTAAACATTAATATCGAGGTCAGGATAACAGCAACTTATTCAAGTTAAGCATTAATATCGAGGTCAGAATAACAGCAACTTACCAAGTTAAACATTAATATCGAGGTCAGGATACATGTAACAGCAACTTCCTCAAGTTAAACATTAGTATCGAGGTCAGGATAACAGCAACTTACTCAAGTTAAACATTAATATCGAGGTCAGGATAACAGTAACTTACTCAAGTTAAACATTAATATCGAGGTCAGGATAACAGCAACTTACTCAAGTTAAACATTAATATCGAGGTCAGGATAACAGCAACTTACTCAAGTTAAACGTTTCTAATAAATCGAGGCCAGGATAACAGCAACTTACTTATGTTAAACATTAATATCGAGGTCAGGATAACAGCAACTTACTCAAGTTACATATTGATATCGAGGTCAGGATAACAGCAACTTACTCAAGTTACACATTAATATCGAGGTAAGGATAACAGCAACTTACTCAAGTTAAACATTAATATCGAGGTACTCTTCATTAAATGAGAATGATGGTCAGTGTTCCAACTCTACGAAACAAGGAATTAAAAAAGAACCCAAATTGAACACAGAACAAAAAACACACAAATAAGACAAAATGAAAAAAAATCGGAAAAACGAAAAATACCCCCTTCCCCACTAACAAAACTAACCAGTGCAATACTCCACATTTCATTAACCATTTGTACATTCTATAACATTTAATTCAAAATCTTTCAGAAACGTTATACGAATCACTGAAATATTCTGAATCAAAAAATGATAATAAAAATGTGAAAATATGAACCCCCCCCCCCCCCCCCCCCCAATGATTATTATACTTTTATTTGGATTCGAACTCACAATCCAGGGATTATTTTGGGCACAGTTATTACAACTTCAGCATTTTTTAAAGACAGTAGATCTCGCATAAAATACCTAATATATCATCATTAATATCAGGAGATTAAAGTAGTTTTTTTCTCAAAAGTAAAGTAGGAATTATCCTCTTTACTTGAGAAAGATACTAGTAGTTTTCTTTTATGTTTTCAGTCTTCCTTTCAAAATTCCTTCATATTGATCTTGCGTTTGTGTGTTTCATTACCTGGTACCTGGTGGAAGGGTAACTTTCAGAAAAAGTTCGTGACGTAAAACAAAATATTAGATTACTGTTATAAATAAATCTTTTCTAGTATAAAGCTGATGCGACTGTATCAGTGGATAGTGTTCGCAGTGTAGACATAATTTATATATGAAGAAGAACTTTGTATGAAATAAAAATGAGAATAATGAAAGAAAAAAAAACCCTTGAGTAATTATAGCATTGTCAAATATTCAAGATCATTTACTGATATTTTTCACATCAAAAATGCATGTTTTCTATGTGTGTTTTATTTTCATGAAGAATTTTCCAAAACGGTACCCGCCCGCGGATTTAATTAATATGGCCTTATGCTTAAATTACAAATCCATCTAAAGCGGATAAAATGATGCTGTGGGATTTCTTCAACCTGAGCATGCGGAAGTACAGCGAATTAAGCACATTTTATTGGTCACTTTTCATTTAAGTCGAGAAACACGCTGGACATGGATCGCCCACATTTCCTTGTATCAATTTTTTGTTGTTTACTTCAAATATTAAAACCGCATGCTGATTATTTGCATATTTCATGACGAATACCAGCGTACATCTTGAGGTAGGAAATGAATTACTAGTTTTAATTTATTTCTATAAAAGTTTTGTGATTCAATACAAGTCCATTGATTTACATGTAGTTCGCTCTGTTTTGTTTTTACTGTCTACACTAAAATTTAGATTTTTTCATCTCATTGTATCAATATTTCCGTGTATTCTGACAGACCAGATGCTATTTTTAGTTCTATGAATACATTCTAACTATTATAGTAATATTTTTTACCATATAACTACTTTTATTTTCATATCTTTTTATAATATATTAATATTAAGATGTCTAATAGGTAAATTCCGCTTTATAAATCAGTATTATTCCAGAATGATTTCAGAATTATTCCATAATTATTCAGAATTATTCCAGATCTGTATACAAATTCATACTAAAATGTGAAAAGGTGCAGCTGATCACTATTTGCACTGTCTTTAAAATACATGAATTTAATTTTCATCAAGATTTTTTTCACATCCTCAATAATCAATTACATTTACTATTTGTCAAGACATCATCTTGATGCATTTATTTTCTTACCTCTATTTGATATTAAAAATGCATGGATGTTTAATAGCGATTCTCCATTAACAACATTAGCGCAAAATTGGTGTCCATAGGATTACCAATGAAGAATATCGTCGTAACAGAACCAATTTATAGCAGCATTGAAGAAAAGTAGTCATGAAGTGGGAACGGAACACCTTGAGCAAAAATTGTATCTTCATCTCTGCATTGTCAAAGGTACCACATTTGATTTTTCATAAAATCACACATACCCCTAATTTTTTAAACAATCTGAAAACATTACTGAATTCAATTGATAAGTTGGAGTCATGAAAAGTCATGTTGATCTCACAGCAGATCTGTGACCTTGTCACGCACTTAAAATTTCAGTGACTCATAAATAGGTCGATGAATTCTTTTTTGGGCGGGGAGGGGGATTTCTAAACTATTTTTGAAGAATATTGTTCTTAAAAATGGATGGGGATATATGTATTTTCTGCAAATTTCTCATTAGATCCATGTGCTCTTCAGATGTATGATTTTTAAGCTTTTTCAGTGTGTTTTTCTTTATTTATACCTTAACATTTGATTTTTGTCAGAGTAATCTACTTGTATTTCTTCTTTTAGGTATCAATACAGATTAAAGCTAATAACTACAGAACAAGTTTTGGAAGTCGGTGAAATTGAAAGTAAGTCGTCAATATCAGTTATATTTAGATAACAGGGAGTTGTTACATAATCATTGTGAAGGTCAATATATATCTATTTTCATCAGGTCAAGACCATTCGCGTGGGATCGAAACGTATGATGTTGCTCATGCGGTTTTTTTTTTTATTGTTTTCTCATCATTTAAGTGATACTGCACAAAACTGATGAGACGTTGCAATGACTAATAATTTAAGTAAGTCCATATCGTTTATATATCTGAAAAGTCAATGGTTTTTGCAAATACTTCAAGAGTTCTGCTTGGTCAAGAACGTTTCCGCTAGGTCAAGAACGTTTCTGTCGCAAGTGACTGCAAAAAACTATGAACTTTTCATATATCTAGACGATGTGGATTGATTTATTAGGCATTGTCCAACTGCAACGGCTAAACAGTTTGGTAAAGTTTAACTTAGAAAATGAAAATATACCAAAAAAGACTACCAAAGAAAAAAAAAACTGTCAAAGGAATCACAACCCCAATCGTTTCAATTCCACGCGGTGAAGACCATCTGTTCTTATTAAAATTGGGACCTCTCGGGTGATCAGACATTCACGAACTCACTAATATTACAGTGCGAATGAAAAAAATCCTGATAATTTAAAAAAGCAGTTATTGACTTTTGATTTCGGTCTTCTCGTGACTATACAGACCTGATCAGGCATTGGTTAACCTCGGCCGAGGTTAACCAATGCCTGACCAGGTCTGTATAGTCACGAGTAGACCGAAATCAAAAGTCGATAATTGTATATTATTGTATGACTGTAAAATATACCCATCACTGATTGGCTGAAAACATGTCTGGGGCTTCTGAATATATCGCTATAACCACCTCCAGAGAGCTAAATTTTGAACAACCCTTATATTTTCCCCAGTATACATACATTTCGCGTCATCAGAGAATACTTATAAATTCCTAGAGCAATGGATGCTATCAAGCTAATCGTTGTATTTCATGATCATACAATAATATACAATTAATTGCCTTGTGTGCAGTAGATATGTTATTGATCTTATTGACCTCGAATATTCATTGCTAGTATATATTATCAAATATCAACAATTTTTTTTTAATATTCAATACTAGTGTATATCACCCACGGGTAAATTCTTTTTAAAATAATCAATGCTACTACTATATACGTGTACATCTATCAATCCTGGCCATTTTTTTATATATTCAATCCTAGTATAATATGCTGAATAATACTCAACAATTTTCCATCAAGTTTTTATGGGCTATTACAACCCCCCCCCCCCCCCCAAAAAAAAAAAAAAACCGGGGGTTTAGAGGGATATAATGACAGCCTGTAAATATGATTGAATGGAACAAATAATACGTTTCCTTCATAACCCCTGGATATGATATCAATAAAACCGACAGAGAGGATGTATTCAATACCGATTCCTAAAATTGAAAGAGAGAAAAAGGAGATGAAGAGATCCTTATATACATATAAAGTAACCATACAAGTCTTATTAGGTAACTGAATTTCTTTTTTTTTTTTTTTTGCAGATTAAACGAACCATGAACAACACAAATTCAAACACAGAAAAGCGTGGTCCAGACGAATTGTATACAGCACTATTGCATGCAAAATGGCTTAAGATGAAACACGAAGGGGATGAAAAATACACATGGCTAATGCGCCTTGATTCATTCGAAGACGTCTACAATGTGACCCTTTATTTTGAGAGTTATGTTTATCCTCCCTTATCTGTCCTCTACCTTGTTCTCATCATAGGATTAATTATTATTTTCCACAGAAATCGATTAATGAGTTTTGTACACTATGTCCTTATAGTTAGCACCCTGATCAATTTTGTTCCCCCAATGCTGACCACACCGTTCTTCATCACCTTTTTCGCCTTTGCCAATAACAATGCTCCGATTCCATACCCATGGTGCATGGTCTTCGTCCTTTTAAGAGAATACATCCCAAAAATGACCTACTTGATTTCATTGTACTTGAAGGTTCTTATGGCTGTCAACAGGTTTTGTAGCGTCTTCTTCCCTTTCAAAATGAAATTTTGGTTTTCAAAATCGAGGACGCGACGATATTGTACAGCTATCATTTTCTTCGTCCTTGTTGTTGAATGCCCATTAAATTTCATTGATCTTCCCTTCGATAAAGCCATCTGTCTTGATGATTTATGGAACAACGGAAATACCAAAGTATATCACGCATGCTCGATGCTAAGGTTCATTTTTGATTCCAACAACCCAATGGGCTCAGGCAAAACCTTCTTAAACATTGCTATCTTCGAGTTTTCCCTTTTTGTTCTAGGAGATTTCCTATTTACAATCTTGAATGTAACGTTAATTATAAAGATGAGAAGTCTGACAGCAAAACGAGACAGCGTTCTCACTGCAAACAACGAAATGAACAAATCAAGGCTTACCCTCTTCAACAAGATTTACACTTGGGTTGCTTTAGCTACAATTGTTGTAGAAACACCTCAGCACGTGTTACTTAGCTTTAAAGCCTCGAGCCTTTTAGGTCTTACGTTCGGTTCATTCGTTACTGATGACAATACTCTCGTACAACGTATTGCCGGGATCGCCTTTAAAATCCTATCACCGTTTGATGTTTTCATTTTTGCGTTCCTCAACCAAAGGGTAAGAAGAGCAATAAGAGAGATGATGTGCTAGTATGATACCAGTGTCCAGATTCACACAAAAACAATCAAGCATCAAAATTTGAGTCTTATATTCAACTCTGTAACGACAAATTGGGTCTAACAGATTGCGAAAATCGTTCTCTTCACACTTGTTAAAAGTTTCAAAACATTGCAAACAAAGTGGAGAAGGTAAGGCAAAATCATTAGAATTTGCATGGGAACAGTGGCGAACCTCGGAATGAACAGCATTCCGTAATTAGACCAGAGCGTCTACTGTTAAGTAAATCAATATGTAGATCGAGACAATCACCGAATTTAACAGGTTTTCATGGATTGTATGCATTATCCGTCGCAACAGCTCTATGGGATGGGATAGAGGAGGGAATTATATGGGATAAAGGAGGGTGCTGACAGCCATTCAATCGCAATCCAGAATGTCACTGATCATTCTGGAAAGAGGGATCTGATATGCTTTTATAACATCCCCGTAGCTAATAAAGAACTTCCCGAATAACCCGAACAAGTCGCTTACTTGTTAGCCGTCTGGCTCTTACGAAGAAATCTTCATATTTGGAACTTATATAACTTTATGTTCTCTATGTAATAAGAGAAATAATTGAATTACGTGCAGGTCTGGTCCATGCAGTACATTTATCTGCTCTAAAATTATGCTAATGAATTTGAAGACGTTAAACGATTGAATTGAATTGAAAATACCCCTGCGTACCGTATTAGCTGAGAAACAAAGACGCAAAAAGCAGGAGAAGTCGGAACGTTGCTATTCATGTAAGTGAAGTTAGTTATGCGGACGCTGAAATCATCACTCTTGTCATACAGTGAGTTCAAATGGCCGTTTGCGTCGGAAGATAGAAGTATATCCAAGTACTAAACGGATCTGTTGCTCTCAGTTGTTTAATGTAGATGATCCTTAAAGTTCGGATTCTTGATGGCCAACACGTCATCTATGTATCTGAAGGTAAAATTGGACTGAGATGCGAATCAGAGTGTTGCTTCACGAAATAAGTATCCTCCTGCCCTATGACAAGGTATTTGTATCTCCTGTCCCCATTTAAAAAAAGAAGGTGTTGCGAATTACATTGGCCAGTCTATTTTGAGCTTTTGGTGTTAAAAGGTAGTGTAGAGCGTGGAGAAGCCGAAAGACTTTATGCTGGTAATTAGTCCCCTACCGACAACGCCGAAGGGGACTCTAAGTTTCCTATCGGTCTGTCTGTCAGTCTGTCCGTCCGTCCCTCTGTCTGTCCGTCTGTCCGAGTATCAGTTTTCCGGACTTTTTTCTGCAACGGATGGAGATATTGTGATGAAATTTGGTACACAGCTTGGTCTTGGATAGTTACAGAGCAAGTTTGACTTTCGTCACGCTTGACCTATTTTTCGAGGAGTTTTGCCCCTTGATGACTTGGAAAATTCAGTTTTTGTCCGTTTTTCGGACTTTCGTCTGCGACATATAGAGATATTCAGGTGAAAATTTGATACATAGCTTGGTCTTGGATAGTTACAGAGCAAGTTTAACTTTCGTTACCCTTGACCTATTTTTCGAGGAGCTATGCCCCTTGATGACTTGGAAAATTCAATTTTTGTCATTTTTCCGGACTTTTTCCTGCAACAAAGAGAGATATTCAGGTGAAATTTGATACTCAGCTTAGTCTTGGATAATTACAGGGCAAGTTCGCATTTTGTCACGCTTGATCTATTTTTCGAGGAGGTATGCCCCTTGATGACTCGAACAATTCAATTTTTGTCAGTTTTCCAGACTTTTTTCTGCAACAAGTAGTGATATTCAGGTAAAATTTGATACTCAGCTTGGTCTTGGATAGTTACAGAGCAAGTTCAACTTTTGTCACCTTGACCTCTTTTTCGAATTGATAAAGCAGATAAAACCTCAGAAATGAGCTGCACAGACAGTAAGTTTAATTAAAACTCATGTTTAATTGAAGAGTAATTCATAGGCAGAGTTGCAGGACATAAATATATGCCACCGGTAGGGGACTTATATCGCTCAGCGATCATAACATTTTTGAAATTGGTGGCTTTTAATTTTCCAAAAGATCCTTAGAATTCTTTAGGATCCACATCTGATTGATTCCATGTTTGGAAAATGTTGTCTCTCAGTATATTTGAATACCTTGTTTTATGCACGTCAATATTTTCATAAGCAATCCCTAGATTATGAATTTTGGGAATCCAGTAGACTAAGGAAGTTCAAGATCAAAACCATTAGTGAAAATACCGAAGGAATCAACAGCAGATTTGTGGTTGTCAAGTATTTCAGGTACAGATAAATTTGTAAATTTGTAAGTGTGTATGTTAGATTGTTGAAACGTCTTCAAATTCATTAGCATCATAAAAGAACAGATGAATTTCCAGCATGGACCAGATATGCATGTTTCGGGTACTTAACCCTCGTCAGTGATCCTCAACCTAAACAATGTAATATTGCCAAATAGTGCGAAATTATTATGCTCAAAAATTTACCGAAAGACGTAGCAGGATGGTTATGATATGATGCTACAGGACCCTCGTTTTAGAAATTGCAAGAATGTTTGATAACAGAACTTTTCGAATGCGTTGAAGAGACGATCAACCGAAGTTGATCGAACTTGGTTACATGTTCCCTCGGGGACTCCTAGATTTCAAGGTGCTGAATGTAACCCCAGTTCCTTTCTCTGAAATAGAATGAATTGCAAACGAAAGTAAATTTATTTGCAGCTTTGTCAGCAGGGACAATCATATATTTTTCATGGAGGTTAGAAAATTCTTTGGCAACAGCAGGGTCATGAAAAAGTGACTCGTGTCCACTGTTAAACGAGTGTTGAATACGCCCATATTCTTCAGTTAAGTATTTCACCAATTTGGAGTCAAGTCCTGCATTTTTTGTCAACCGTCTGGGGTACTCCTCACATGCATCCATAATTATTTCAATGTTCTCCCGCCATGTGAAAGAACGGGGTTTCCAGTACTTTGGGCCTTTACAGAGAATGTTCCTAAGTTTACTGTTAACGATGATATTAAGATCACCAGTAACGGTTGGTAGATGAAGGCAGAGGAAGAGCATGTGCATTGTATGGGGTTATGTGAAAGGTGGCGTACATCTAGTGATTTCAAAATTTGTTTATAATTAAATATTTTGGAACGGATTATGTATATGTGTAGGAAATGCAAACTGACTCCTGGTATTTGATATAAGGAGGGATTTTATCCTTGACAGAACTGTTATTTTGGATGTCGATTTTAAGGAAGGAGCGAGTCATTCAGAAATTATGTTAGTTTATTTTATATTACCGACTGACATGTTTTACCTTATATTACAGACTGACATGTTATGAATCATCAAACGCCTTTTATACCGTGGATATGATCCGTATGTCACCAGACGGACACTAGGCTTGGTACTTGACCAATCTACAGTCTTGTACCAGCGCATTCTTGAGACTTGCAGTCTGACTGACTGACGCCGGACGCCACACTATGACAATAGCTCACTTGAGCCTTTGGCTCAGGTGAGCTAAAAAGGGGAAAAAAATTTTGTTGGGGTCCCGCTGGGGTTTGAAGCCACTCCCCATGGGTCCATTGGGCATGGAAAACATACATTATACCTATGTACAATCTTAAAAAATATTCCTTAAAAATCCAAAAGTGGATATCTGGACAAAATTCTTTCACTTGTAGGGTACCATGCATGAGTACCTCATACCTACAAATTGTCATGACAATCTGAAGAGTGGTTATAGAAAAGAAGCAGAAAATGTATGAAAATCACCCCCCCCCCCCCTTCCTTTTTTACATAAGAAAAAAATTCATAAAAAATCAAAAAAATAAAATTTAAGCATAAAATACATATCAAAGCATTAAGTAAGTTAAATATGATAAGTATGTAGTAAATGAGTGTGTAAAATCATACACTTATTGAGTTATTTAAAGAAATAGTGCAAAAATGTGCATTTCTGACTAAGTCCGAAAAGACGTCAAAAACGCGTCAAAAATTAGTTATCGGAAATTAACGAAATGAACAAACTTGAATCATACATCCTTCTAGATCACATAGATACAATTAGTTTTTCAATCCATTTAGTGGAACTGGAGAAGAAGATTTTTGAAGAGGGGTACCCTCCGGGGCCTATTTGACCCCGCCCTGGATCCACCATGACGAACCCTGTCCAAACCTCTATAGAGAAGACAGGGCCCCGACCACCTGTCCTCTCTAAATGTCAGTCGGACTCCTTGGGTGATAACATACATGAGCTTGCTGCAGCCGGTAGAGCACGGACTGTATTACGTAAGCCCTCTTTTTATATCCATTTACATATTCATCTGTGTTGCTTGGGCCCCTGCGTTTTGCTGTATTGTTTGTGTGGTCATATAACAGTGAAGAGGTATTTTACACCACAATTGTGCGTTCTTCGAGACTTTTTGGAAACCGGAAAAATGGGAGGCTTGTGCGCACGTTATCCGGATAACAACATCATTTGTTACTTGCGTAGCTGTCCCAAGTCGACACCGGGTGCCCGTCGGCCTCGTTGGTTTATGTGTAGTCTTTTGTTTTAAATGTTTCTATGTCGTATGTCTCTTTTTCGTCTTTTGCGTCTTCTCTGTGTTTTCGCATTGGGTGTTTCGGTGTTTTGCTGTTGGTACTGCACCGGGTCTGGTTGGAGATCCCCTTACTTCTTTTACCTGTTTATGCGTGTTTGATAACAGTGCTTTTTTTCTCTTTTTTTAAGTGCTCAGATGTTTGGCTTTTTTATCATTTGTCCGATTCCTTCCTGTTAGATTATTAAGATTATTAGTGTTAATATGAGTGTTATCTGATTTATAACAGAAAAAGCTATTTTTACAACCTGTATTCTTATACAATGATACAATGATACATGTAATCTTAATCACTGGTATGTTTTATTTCTTACAATTTAAAACAAGAAAATAAAACTAAGAGGAAAGAAGTACTTATTATTAGAAAATGAAAAATGTGAATAGGTGATCAATGCAATATGCGGAAGATACGGACAATTATTTGTCATCATCATAGCACCATTCTTTATTGGATATTACTTCTATATTATAAACAATATATACTTTACACATTGTCACATTTCTTGAAAAGGCGATGAACTCTATAATGTACATATTGCCCGTGTAGAAAAAGGAATAGAAAAAAGAGATGAAGATATATAAGATAATAACGGAAAGAACAGAGCTGATGAGAGTTCCTCACCGAGCTCTTCGGAAAAAGAATATTAAAACCGGGCTGATGAGATTATCATCGGTTTGCTTCATAGACATGTGACCCTATATTTTAAATGAATTTCAAGAAAATGTAAAGTATTAATAAATTTCATTAGAATTAGTTTTGTTAATGGTGTCGTGCTGTAAGTGGTTTTAAGTAATAGAAGCATCTGAACACGTATAATTTATATATTTATATATATTTTTTTTAGTTTTTTTTAATGGCCTCCATCCTCCAATAATATTAAAAGGTAGAGAAATGAAGACATTTTTTCTAAAATCTAAGAAGGAAAAATAGAGGAGAGAGAGAGGGGGGGGGGGATGGAGTTGAAAACTTAATTCATTATCTGCAACATCGATAATATTATCGAAGCATTCCCATTTTTTAAAGAACGACGACATATTATTATTTTTAAAGCTTATATATTTTTCAATTTGGATGTAATATTCTATCTGTTTCTTGAGTTGGTCAAAAATAGGTATTTCTTCATTCAGTTTTCTTTGATATATGTATTTTTTGTAAAGAAGTAAAATTGTATTTACTGCATGCTTATTTTTGTCTGGATTCTCCAAAATCACATCTTTTTCTGATAACCTTACAGTATAGGTGTTTTGAATACTATTTAGCCAATTTTCTAAATGAGCAAGAACTGGTGTCACTTTATTACAATCAAAACAAATGTTTGATGGATTCCTCGCATTGTTTACAAAAAGTGCATAGTGAGTTGTTTCTCATATTCATTATATATAAACTCTTGTTGGTACCAAGTATTCTGTGTACAATTCTGTATTGTAACCATTGTAGATATGTATCTTTAGTAGTAAAAAAAATATTTTCATTACATTTTTGCCAATTGAAATTTTCCAGATCTAACTCTGATTCCCATTTTTCCATGTATTTTCGTTCAAAAGAGTTTTCAGAAATGAAAGTGTCATATATAGATTTTGAGCCTTTCTTATCTTTAATCAACAGATATATTGGTTTTGTTATATTTGGAGATAATTCAATGTCATTATTACTAATTGAGGGATAGCCTTTACGAACAGCCTTTATGATACCGTGATACGTAATGAAACATAAATTTGTATCTTATAGAGATGTAAATTCTGTAAATGATAAAAGACTACCTGATTGGTCGAATAAGTCGCTCAGAAATAAGATGCCATTTTCAAAGAAACTTTTGAAGTGTAAAGTCTTCCTTTCAATGCAGATATTTGAATTATATAAGAGTGGTATATTACCTAGAGATTCTTCATTTCTCATAGAAACAGTGATAACAGTGCTTTGATTTTGCAATACAGTACTAGTATAATGTTTATAAAGTCAAATTATGCTTCAATTATATTATATAATTGTACTGAGTTTTCTTTTGAAATGAAAAATGTATAATAAACAGTTTTTATTTGGAAGTATTCTGTATTTCTGACTTACAAGAAAGATAACTCCAATTTGCATTATGAAATACTGCAAATATAAATGTCATTTTACACAAAGTATAGACGGAAAGGTTTCAATTACTTTGCTTATTACAATCAAAACAAATGTTCTTCATAGACTTTCTGAATGATTCAGCTATTCTGATCCATCCTTTATACATATTACTTTATCAATGTACATGAATGCATTTAACTCAAACTATATAGAATACTATTACATGTATTTATTAATGATAGAGGGTATAGAAAGTATTTTCTAATAAGTCATTATTTTGGTAAAAATGACATTTATTCATGTACTTAAATTTTATAGAATGAAGTAGTGTCCTCCGTAGGGAAGTTTAATATAATAAATAACAATGAACACTCTATATCCACAAATTTTCGGCCACTCGGCCTTTATCAAATGGAAAAGCACGATGAACTCTTTTCTAACTTATGCCCTGTTTACACGACGGGTTTAATGCGCATTAAATCGAATTTAATGCGCATTAGATTTTAGCTGCGTTCACATGGAGAATCTAATGCGCATTAGTTTAATTCGCATTAGATTTAATGCGCATTAGATTTTGTCGTGTGAACGCAAAGCGAATCGAATTCGCATTAAATCTGGCGCATGCGTATATTATTTACTAGAATTCTACAGTACGTTTACATCATAACTGGGCACTTTTAATCACCCTTGGACCTCGAAACGTAGAATAAAAGGTAAAGATACTTGATTTCATTCACAATGGACACTGTACTACGTCTCTTATTGACTTACGTAGAGTAACATTGTATTATGACGTCATCTTATCTCAAAATGGCGTCATGCTATGCATGGATTAGCTTAAGATTCATGGTTACACCCTTTCCAAAACACCCCCAAAACACTATTAAACATCCCAGGTTAAGTTTTATTGATTTTATTGGTAGAGAACAATGTAATGTATAGTATTTTAATGAAAAAATTATATGTCATCGAGCCTCCAATTGATTTATGACCTTCCAAAGAAGTACATGTCCAATTTTTCTTTAATTTTCCCCAAATTTGCATCATATCATCAATAGACCCATGTTATTTTAAACCTGATGCATGAATGTATATGGTCATTCTTTTAATAACGAAAGAAGGTCTGAAACAAATAAAAAATAGAAAATACATCAATGCTGGTAAGTCAAATTCTATGAAATAGTAAATATTATACCATTTTAGGCTCTATTCTTGACGTCATTATTTTTAGAGTCCAACCTGTAAATGACGAGTTTAAGTACTTTCTTAACATGCCAATGAGCGGAAAATTTGCTATCTTAATCTAAGTTAACATATCTTTCAACAATAAAAATAAATGTTGCAATCATCGAACAAAATTTTAAGTTTGATACAAAATTATGACCTTACCCCCCTCCAGATTTTGTCACAAAATGCTGGCAAGATTTCCCCTCCGTGCTCTATTTGGATTTATATCTCCTGAACCTTTCATCTAAATTACTCCATTTATCATCCATATATCAATTGGAAATAGAACTGATCAAAATGTGAATTCTGTAACCCATTTTATAATATTCAATACCCATTATATAAGTAATATTAACGCCTGCAACATTTTTAAGCAAATGACGTCTTGTGATGCAGTTGGCCATTTGAACGTCAAATCAAGTTGATAAAGAAATAAAAACGGTCCAGAATGAAATGGGGGGATGAAAACAAGATGTATATCTTATGAATAGAATTATAAATAAATAGAATGTATTCAGATAAAAGAATACGCAAAGAAAATTACTAATACTTGAATGTAAGTGCAATTACAATATACAGGCTTAGGTCATGTATGTTGCTATCCATTGGTTTTGGATGAGGAGAAAAGCCGGGTAGGGCTAAAATCGGCCTTGTGACAGAATGTCATTTTGAAATAGTTTTTTTTTAATTCCTATATTTATGAAAAATCATATTTATTTCCGCATGACATTTGTTTTCTTCTAAGAAAGGGTAAACAATATCACGAACAACGTCGTTTTGAACCAGGACGTCGCCTTATAATTGCACGACGTTTTGAAACCTATTTGTAAGAATCTGTGTTTCAAAACAGAAAACATTTACAAGGATTTTTTAAAATATTTTTAACCAAAAAAAAAAATCATTATAATGTAAAATGCAACTAACTGACTTATAACAGTAAAACAGTGCTGCAACTGAGTTCTATCTTCGATTAATATTATAAACGTTCCATACCCCCCCCCCCCCCCCCGCTTCCTCCTTTTTTTACTGGTCTGCGTGCACATATTTCATTATAGGCGTTTATTGACAAATTCTTTCCTGATTGCAAAATAACTTTAGTGTACTTCAATGTAATACGATAAAAACAGTATTCCTTGCATTTACGTATTTATGGAGACCATATAATGTAGGTAAGTCGGCATTCGCATTTTTCATCAAACATGCTGGGATATTCAGCATTATGGCATCCAACGTGGGTCAAGGTCATCCTCAAGGTCAGTGTGACTTGTTCAGGATCAAATATCCTTGAGGTAATCAGTGACGGATCCAGCGCCCCCTTTGCCGGGGGGTGGGGGTCAAGGGGCGAATTTTGCCGATTTAATTGAAAATGGGCAAAAATATACCTGTTTTTTGAAAATTTGGGGTCATTGCCGGGGGGGGGGGGCGCCCCCTCCCCCCACCTTGAATCCACCACTGGTAATTTTAAAATATGTATGTACTTTCCATTCCTATAATATTTAACGCATACCGGTAATAATAATTCACTGCCGGGGAGAGGGTTAAATTTAGGCAATAATCCTGAAATCATTGATTTATAACAGGTCCATGAATATTCGCATTGTAAGAAAAGGAGAAGAACAAATAATGTGAAAAAGAGAACTTTTTCAAAAGGAGGATTCACTTTGAGAAGATTTGACTTATAGTACTATGTCATTTGTCATGAAAAGTCTTCTGTTCGATAAATTCAAAATATAATTATTACGGTTCGCTTATAATAAATGGCGAATCTTACACATAGCGGAGAGAAATTGCTACGTAGCAGAAATACTCCCCTCTCCTTTGCCCTTATCGTGATGCTTGCTGTTCTAGATATCACTACTCCTAGATATAAAGACATAGAAAAGTGCTATTTTAACCCCGGGTATAAATCAAACGGTTGTTTACAAATAAAACAAGCATAAAATTATTCTTTCGTGATTTTCTCGTAGAGATGACGGCGAGCGGCAGAATGCGCTGTAAGCCTTTTCTCTGAATGAACATACCCATCAAAGAACTGTTTTACATCAATTTTTAATCAAGATTCAAAGGAAAACGATAGAAGTCCCAATCTTATCAAAATACGGCAGTTTTATTTAGCACAATCCCTAAAATACTAGTTCATGTTTCAGGACGTAGGTGAGTCAGCGTCAAATAATAACAGTGCCGATGCAATTTTGGCGCGTTTTTTCGTGACGTCATAGACAACGTGACGTCGATTTTGGCGACGAGAGAGACTCCGAAGTGATTTGTTGTTCGGATGGTGTATCCTTGAACCTTAACCTACGAAGAGATAAATAATTTTGAGAAAAACCAATATATAGGCATGCATTCGACCTTTTTACTATCTAAAGTATACGATTCTCAGTGCAAATGTACCAACATCTAATGCGCATTAGAATCTGTCGTGTGAACGCAACGCGAATCTAATTCGCATTAGAATAAAGCGCATCAAATCTAATGCGAATTAGATTTAATGCGCATTCGTGTGAACAGGGCATTATTTACGTTCGATAACGGTACGCAGATTTAGCGGTTTTATGTAACGTCATTTTGGCGCTTTTCGCATTGTTGATTGTTATGTGTGACGTCATACCTTGTTCATTTTACGCTGGGCTTTGTTTACCAGCAGTTATGGATATTACGTAGAATTCTTTTGTATTCGTGCTTTTCCACTTGATAAAGGCCGAGTGGCCGAAAATTTGAGGATATAGAGTGTTCATTGTTATTTAAAATTTATAATTGCACCAGAAATGTTAAAATTTGTGCATACAGAACATGAAACCCCCATATTTTTTTTTTAAATCTCTTCCTTCCCCCTTTTTTGCTTGTTAGAAAGTTTGGGATGTTGTGCCCCTCCACTTTTTCAGGCATAGCTACGTCGTTGAAACGTTCAGTGCACCATATGTGCATTTCAACAAATCATGTCTCATCAGTGATGCTCGAGACCGAAAAAGAGTTCAAATACACGTAACATTACATCATGAAGAGAAAAGTTTTACCTTGACTTGCAAAAGAAGATATGTGGTGACAGAAAGATGATGTTAAATCAAGATCAATATAAGTCATGTATAATGTTAAACGTCTTCAAATTCAATAGCATCATATTAGAACAGATACATTTTCAGCATGGACCAGACATGCACGTTTCGGGTACTTAACCTTCATCAGTGATCCTCAGTCTAAACAATGTAATGTGACCAAAGAGTGGGAAAGTTATTATGTCCAAAACTGTACCGAAAGACATAGCAGGATGGATGGGATATGATACTACAGGACCCACGTGTTAGAAATTTCAAGAAATTTTGATAACAGAAATTTTCGAATACGTTGAAGAAACTATCAAGCGGAGTTGATCGAAATATGCTACATGTACCCTCGGGGACTTGATTTTTTTAGAACAGATAATTGTTATAGCATGGACCAGACATGTACGTTTCGGGTACAAATAAGCTGTATTCTTTTTATTCTATTTTAAACAAGTAAAACAGACTTAAATAATCATGGCCTGCCTTGATCCCCAGAAGTCTAAAACTCGATGATATTTTCTAAGGATAGATAAAATTTCATTGCACATGTAACATGCATGTGATTACTAAACCCTAAAAAGTCCTAATCTCTTTGTAAAAGCAAGAAGTGAGAACGATAATATGTTCCGTTGTCATTTTTACTTCTTACGTGGAAATTGCCTACGTATACCTACGACATGTACAAGCGTTTTTTTTTTTTCTGATTTTGAATAAAGCTTTGGTAGATGATAACCTAAATCTTCATAATTGACAATTTGCCCTTAAAGGGACATTGACTCAGGTGCACAAGTGAATAGGAGACGCGATAGCTGGCGATTTATGCAAAGAAGGAAAGTGCTCATCAGGTAAAAATTGCCATTTTATCACTTTGAATTTGAAGGATTCAGAATGTACATACTTTGATTTTTCTTTTCATTTTAGTCATAACAAAAATCATTTTGTGCACCATTATGAAAAAAAGTTTAAAGAGGATATTTGCGGAGCTACATTTGATGTTTATGTCATTTGTTTTTATTTTCCTTAATGAATAACATAAAACTCAGAACGTCAAGAAATTGATGGAAATACAAGTGAAGTTTTATTCAAATTATATCGTTGCCTAGTTTCATTGCGCTTTTGAAATAAAAATGACATAAAATATATTTGAACATTTTCCTCTACTGGATTGACATATTATTCTTAATCTGAGGAGTATCTCCCAGTTGACATAGTCTTGTTCATAGTCATTAGCTTGTCTTCTTAGCATTTATTTTAGGTCTAATTTACAGTTGACATAGTACTGTCCTTAGTTTGTCTTCTTAGCATTCATTTTAGGTCTAATCTACAGTTGACATAGTGCTGTCCTTGGCATGTCCTCTAAGTATTTATTTTAGGTCTAATTTACAGTTGACATATTGCTGTCCTTAACTTGTCATCTTACCATTTATTTTAGGTCTAATCTACAGTTGACATAGTGCTGTCCTTGGCATGTCTTCTTAGCATTTATTTTAGGTCTAATTTACAGTTGACATAGTGCTGTCCTTAGCTTGTTATTTTACCATTTATTTTAGGTCTAATATACAGTTGACATATTGCTGTCCTTAGCTTGTCATCTTAGCATTTATTTTAGGTCTAATTTACAGTTGACATATTGCTGTCCTTAGCTTGTCGTCCTAGCATTTATTTTAGGTCTAATTTACTGTTGACATATTGCTGTCCTTAGATTGTCATTTTACCATTTATTTTAGGTCTAATTTACAGTTGACATATTGCTGTCCTTAGCTTGTCATCTTAGCATTTATTTTAGGTCTAATTTACAGTTGACATATTGCTGTCCTTAGCTTGTCGTCTTAGCATTTATTTTAGGTCTAATTTACTGTTGACATATTGCTGTCCTAAGCTTGTCATTTTACCATTTATTTTAGGTCTAATTTACAGTTGACATATTGCTGTCCTTAGTTTGTCATCTTAGCATTTATTTTAGGTCTAATTTACAGTTGACATATTGCTGTCCTTAGCTTGTCGTCTTAGCATTTATTTTAGGTCTAATCTACAGTTGACATAGTGCTGTCCTTAGCTTGTCATCCTAGCATTTATTTTAGGTGTAATTTACTGTTGACATATTGCTGTCCTTAGATTGTCATTTTACCATTTATTTTAGGTCTAATTTACAGTTGACATATTGCTGTCCTTAGCTTGTCATCTTAGCATTTATTTTAGGTCTAATTTACAGTTGACATATTGCTGTCCTTAGCTTGTCGTCTTAGCATTTATTTTAGGTCTAATTTACTGTTGACATATTGCTGTCCTTAGCTTGTCATTTTACCATTTATTTTAGGTCTAATTTACAGTTGACATATTGCTGTCCTTAGCTTGTCATCTTAGCATTTATTTTAGGTCTAATTTACAGTTGACATATTGCTGTCCTTAGCTTGTCGTCTTAGCATTTATTTTAGGTCTAATTTACTGTTGACATATTGCTGTCCTTAGCTTGTCATTTTACCATTTATTTTAGGTCTAATTTACAGTTGACATATTGCTGTCCTTAGTTTGTCATCTTAGCATTTATTTTAGGTCTAATTTACAGTTGACATATTGCTGTCCTTAGCTTGTCATTTTACCATTTATTTTAGGTCTAATTTACAGTTGACATATTGCTGTCCTTAGCTTGTTATTTTACCATTTATTTTAGGTCTTATTTACAGTTGACATATTGCTGTCCTTAGCTTATCATCTTAGCATTTATTTTAGGTCTAATTTACAGTTGACATATTGCTGTCCTTAGCTTGTCATTTTACCATTTATTTTAGGTCTATTTTACAGTTGACATAGTGCTGTCCTTTGGATCTTACCATTTATTTTAGGTCTAATTTAGAATGTTTCATAAATTCAGTTTTTTAGTGGATTTCCTCTATTTCGGCCTCGAACATCACTTATGAGAGATTATTTGTTGAAATGCCAATACGACGCACTGAATTATTTTGATAGAACATTTAAATGGTTATATATATAATATAAGACATGGAAAACGAAGCCAATCGTGCTCGGGTACTAATTGCCCAACCAATATTAAGTACGTTGAAGGGCTAAGATATTAACGACACATTGATGAAAACATATTTTATGAAATCTCTCGACTTTGAAAGGAGCTGTTAAGATGAGACGTAGAATCTGCCACGAAAAGTCAAAATTTCAAAATTTAAATTTGAGTAAATTTTTCGGTAAAATTGACAAGTAACATGGCTACATACTAATCAACTGTCATGTTGGATAAATATTCAAAATAAAACCGATTTTGAGTCAAAATAAGCATTTTTCCCCATAGAAATAAACAGAAAACGGAAAAGTTTTTCTACATTATTGTCCCCCCCCTCAGTTCAGATTGCCACTTTCAACAAAGGTGTATATCAATAAAACAAATTTTCTCGCCACGTGGGGTTCTGAACCGAGGGTCGGGTAATGTCCTACAGGCGGGGGATGACTATTTTAGAATTGGTCTTAAGGTGGTAGTCTCACCATTACCCAATACATTCAATTTTCTTCATAATTGCAATATTAATTAACTATGATGTCATGCATCTTTTGCTAAATTTTGAAAGAAATCGAACCAACCGTTTTGCGTGGGTCGCAATTCAAAATCTCCAAATTTTGTCCCTCTTTCAATACAGAAAATGGCGACTTTGTCACGAAATTTGTTCTCAGATATTCAATGAGCCTGCAAATTTATTAAGTATCAGCATTGTATTTCAAAGATAATACATACATCTTTCTTTTTTTTTTTTAGTAAAATTTTATGTTTTAAGGCATGTCATTTCTGAATGAAAGAATTTCAACTATTTTATGATAACCATATGAAAATATAGTATTTATGTCACTTAATCATTTTAAGAAGGAAAATTAATAGGTCCGTGATTAAATCAAGATTTATGCTTATTTGAAAACTGGGTAAAAAATGCCGGAAATTTGTTGCTAAAAATATCACATTTGTAAAGAAAATACAAAAAGTGTTGAAATGGATTCATTTGAGTTTTATTTTACTTTTCTTTGTTATTATACAATAAAAGAAAGGAGGGGATCTCTAACAGCACTAAAACAGGTTAGAAACTTTGTATAAAAGTAAAATTTGATAAAGTGCTACCTTAGGTACCTATTTCATCGATAATTTGAAATTTTCTAGATTTTACACAAAAATAACGAAAATCATCCAAGTTAAGGTCAAAATTTCAGAGATACCGATTTCAACGATTTTTCCAAATACATAGTAACACGTGCCCCTAGGGAAGACTTTTTAAAATATTGTAGAAAAAGTATTTGTCCGTGTTCAAATAAGAGAGAACAGACGCTCACAAATAGTGTCATTTTATGGTTTTCTTGAAAAAAAAATGTCAACGCTGAAAATTTGCCTTATTTTGGGTAGACTTTAAAGAATTTATAATTTTTCGGTATTCATCAGCCATACCTTATAAAAAAAAGCTTAAATCAATAATATTCCATACGTAAAACAAAATTCATGGGTAACTATTAACGTTAAAGAAATCCGAACAGTTAAAAATAAGTACCTTCACGTCAATTTTTTAAAGAAATTACCGCGAAGCATTTTCTTATGCATACTTCATTCATTTTAGATAAAATTTTCAAACTTGGCCGCTTTCATGTGTCTAATAAATTAAAATCTTAATAAAAGAGTAAGAAATGATACATTGACCATAATAAATTGAAAAATCTATGAAAGTATAGCTCAATGAGTGCTAAAACAGGAGATGCGCAAGAATAGTCCAAAATCGTGACCAATGACACCTTAATATCACAATATTAATTTAAGAAGCGATTTTAATAGAAGATAAGGATAAACATGTACCTTTCTGAAGTTCCGAAAATTGTCACATTTACATAGCTCAGGAAAAAACGTATCATTTAATTTCAATAAAAAAAACTAATGGAAAAGAGATAAATCATCTATCTTAAATCTGTGCAAATTTCAGGGAAATCGAACGTATTTTTACCGAGTTAGCGCCATTTGGGTTACAACTACCCCCATTTTTTTACGTCGCGATACGTAACGTCGAGGTTAAGCATAGCGTTGTATGTCTTGTTGGCAATTGTAAAATTAATTTGAATAAATAAGTTATCGTTATTTCAGAATTCGGACGTAATTCGTGCATTTGACTCAGTTGATATTACGATTAAAGACGGGAAGCAACCAAACAAAAAGTAAAATAAAAAAAAAAAAATAAGAAGGAAAATAAAAAAAAAAAAAAAGAAAAGGAAAGGAAAGGAAAAAGTGGATGGACTGTCCAATGCGCTTGTATAGATGGAGTCGAGTTGTTTAGAACCGAAACCACCACCACCACAACTACCACCCCCGCCCCACCCTGGACCTCTCCTTTTGAATTTCATACGTTTTTTTTTTTATTTTCCCGATCGTTTTTAATAAAAACTAATCGTCCCAGATTACCGAGCCTGACACCTTTCCCCCTTTCTACGACACATTTTTTCCTTCTAAATGATCTTCTTATCAATCGAAGGTATCGCATAAAGGTAAATGTACTCTATGTACACTAATCACGCTCAAATAAAATCGAAGAAATCATGGTCATAATTATCAGATGACACCAAATTTCTTTCGACGTTTACGTTAGGCTAAAGGATTAGTGAAGATACTGAAAATATCAAAAGAATAAAGAAACGTATAAATCTCGGAAACATATTCAATCTATAAGTAATGCTCAATTTCAGGAAATAAAAGAGAGGAAATGAAATGCTTACTTATGAAAATAGATAATGATATATAGAGAAACCATGAAAAATTTCCGTTTACCTCCGTGCACCGCGCGGGAAATTCCCCTATTATGACGTCATGATTAAGTAATGCAGATGCTTGGTGAAAACAAACGATGGTAACGTTACACCTGACAACAAACGTTTGCGAGATCAATTTTGAGTTACGTCCCTTACCCTGAGACTACCATCTTAAAGGAACAACCATTTGATTTTTTAGGGGAGGGGGGGGAGGAAGACTTTGCCAGCCGGAAATTTTTTCGGCCATTTTAAGAGCCAGAAAAGTTTTTTCGACGGCCCTTCGGGCCGAATTATTATTTTTTTGTTGTTGTAATTTTCCAATTTTGAAAATTACTCTAAAGATTAAATAATTCAGCGTGATTTTTCGGCCATATTAAACATCAAACATAGAATGAGTTCATCTCTTGCCAGCAGATCACTTCATTTTAATTTCTTGAATGGCTTATGATGTCTATAATGATACTCAACGGAGACAGGCTATATGGTGCTTATATTTCCATCGCAGAGGAATCTCCATGTTAAGCGCCCGTTAGGCAAACGGATTTATAAACTATAATTCTGGTTGCCTACTATGACGTCACGCTTTAGTTTTGAAAGTACGGAGAATTTACCAACGTTCAGATACTTTTGACGTTATAACATGCAAAAGGCTCATTATAAATGCTAAACGGGGTGTCCGATATTTAGCACAAATGGAAATATAAGTAATGACTGTCTTACTTTGGGTGTTCATGGTAGTATAATTCTGGTTGGACACGTGCAAATTTTCCGAGAATCGCTTCGCGATTCACGGAATTTGCACGTGACAAACCAGAATTATACTACCATGAACATCCAAAGTAAGACAGTCATTTCTTAAATGACCTTTGAATTTGATTTATTCACTCCAAATTGCATAAAGTTTGTTCCATTTTTTTATACTTAGTTTATGATACACAAAAAAGTGTTTACTGGGCAGTGGATAGGTCGGAAGAGAGGGGGAGGGGCAATTTCATGATCCCTTCGGGCCGGAAAAAATTCTTCCCTAAAATTTTGATTCGGAAATTTTTTTTGCAAAGTCTTCCTACCCCCCTCCCTCCATTAAAAACCAAATGGTTGCTCCTTAAGAGCGGTAAAGCAGATTGAAACTGTCTCTTTTTTTCTTTTAATATCAGGGAACAATCTTTTCAGAGTGTGTTCCGATCAAATATTTTACCATTAGGATGGAAATAAGCAAGAAAGTTGACTTTTTCTACACTGTATGCATTTCGCCCGAGAGCAACGTGTGTGGTTGATAAGTACGAAATAACACCGGTTTTTTTTTTTTTTTTGGTTTCCGGATTGCGTATCTTGCCAATTTTAATTGATAAAATGATCTCAATGTTAATTTCTCTCATCAAATTTTGTCATGAAAAGGTATAGAAGCATGATAAACACCAAAGTTGTGTAAAATAATGTCTTGTGAATTTTCGCTCGATATTTGATGTTTTCGGTCATATCTACCCCTACCTCTTCAACCCGTAATCATAACATCTTAACCCAAATTTATCTTAATAAAATACCTGCCAAGAATCTTCTTATACTTTATATTTTCATCCTTATTAACTTCGTCCTAAAATGGAATGACAGTGCACGAGAAATAATCAAGTGATTTCAGGGTTAAATCAAGCCCCTATCTTAACAGCTCCTTGTTATTGTGTTAAAATTGTCATATGTTACAGATTTAGCCTCGGTCATTTCACTTGGAATGCATTGCACAATGTTCCGTTTGAAGATTCATGAAGTAAACTGTTTAGATAGAAGAAAAAGAACGATAATCTTTGATTTATGAAAAGGAACTTCTTCATTACATGCCTTCCGAAAGGTGATCAACCAAGACATTTAATAAAAAACTGGCGTCCCATTTCCTTACTGAATACAGTCTACAAAATTGCTTCAAGAATAAAATCAGTGCTTGATAAACTCATACATCCAGATCAGACAGGTTTTATCTCAGGTCGCTATATAGGAGAAAATACTAGGCTTATTTATAATATAATGCAACTTACAGAAGAAGAAAATATCCCAGGATGTCTTTTACTAATAGATTTTGAAAAGGCATTTGATTCCGTTTCTTGGTCCTTTATTCAAAAAGTTTTGGAATTTTTCAATTTTGGTAATTCAGTAAGGAAATGGGTCTCTGTTTTATATAATAATATAACTTCTACAATAAATCAAGGGGGCAACATGTCTGACTTCTTCAAAATTTATAGGGGATGCCGTCAGGGTGATCTCTTATCACCGTACTTATTTATATTATGTGCAGAAGTTCTTGCCATTCTTGTAAGAAACAATAATCTTATTAAAGGAATATGTATAGGGGAAAAAGAATCAAAAATGTCACTTTATGCTGATGACGCTACATTTATTCTAGATGGGAGTGAAGAATCATTACGGGTTCTAAATCACTTTCATCTGTGTTGAATTTAATTTTTCTTCAATTGAAATACTATATTTATTCAATGAAATGTGCAGAAAAAAGATTATCTTTGATTGGGATGATTCTTTCTATTTCAAATATTTGGTCAAAACTTATCATAGAATTGCCCTTAAAACAACAGGGAGGAAAAATTCAAAATTGATTGGGGAGAATGGTACAATTTATCTTTTAAACCACATTTGATTATTACTTAGTTACTTATTTGGGGAAGGGACTATGTTCTGTGTGAGAGTGTGAGTGAATGATAAGCTTACATAATTATATATATCGTTTGAATACTTAACATACTTATAATATGTAAGTTCATGTGAATGTTTTAGTGTTAAAAAAAATAATAATAATTTAAAAAAAGACATGAAAAAAAAGAAAGAAAAGGAACTTCTTGGTAAGGATTAATGAGATATTTCATTGAACTTCTCAAAAGGAAAGGCTTCCTAAACCTCATGTAATTATCCGGATTAACAGAACGTAGCTCAACCCTGATATCTCAATGTACAAACGAGGTATTCATTGTATAGAAGGCACTATTTTTCAATTATCTTGACGATTATCTCAACAACACTCACAATAGAGCACAAAACTGAGCATCGACGAACCCCTAGCAAGCTAGAGGTGGGACCAGGTGCCCGGGAGGAGTAAGCATCCCCTGTTTGACAAAAGCCGCACCCGCCGTCGATGTTCATGCACGAAAATGAAAGCAATATCTAAAATACACGCACTATCCTTTATTATGTCTATATAGAAAGTGCTATGGTGACCATGCCAGGGGAAACTATTCAAAACACTTAATGAGGAATGACGCGACAGACTAGGTACCGGTATCACTATATCAAAGTTAGTGTTCCAACTGTTCACCTTCTTGAAGAAAATTACAAACCAATTTTAATGCACCTGGCACGTGATTCGGATGGTATATCTTCATCAGTGGTACCTAATTAAAGCCAAATGTATTTTAGTAGCGCCCTCTACTTTTTTAATTTACGTTCGTGCATTTACTTTGCAAAGAGGACGCGGCTCCAAATTTTCAGTAGGGTCGATTCAGTAGCATTTAGTTAAATAAAATCAAGTACGCATAATCATCTGTTTCATTGAGCCCAAATTAAAGCGTTAGCAAATATAAAGGAGACTTTTGGCCTTTGCGAGTTTTTGGATTTTATATAGTAACAATACCATATGGTTTCCGTGTCCCTGATCACATCTGGGGATTGATGATATTTCTCCAAATGTCTAAAAGTGCTAAAAAATAAGATTTTACTTATACCTTTTTCATAATATTGATCGGCAAACGCAGCAATCGTGACGTTACAGTCAAAATTTAAGGCACGTGAAAACGTTTAGTCTCATATGCCCCCATGTGGGATAGAGTTTACCCAAAGCGATGCATTACGTAGGGTCACTTTATCCCAAATGACCTCGCATGACTTTTGACGTCGGTCGTATAGGCCGTATCCATATTGTAACGTCGCTATTTTTCATTGTGACGCCATGATTTTTGCACCTAAAGCGGCGACCTCTCAAAAGAGTCGTTTTAAGACTCCTTTTTCTACATTCTACTTTTTATTTTAAAAGCCGATTAAAGCCAAGGACTATTGTTTATTCTTTTAGAATAAACCATTTTTTAGGGCGCTGAAAACGAATATTCCTTTATTTTTCGAATCCGATAAAGCTGACGATTTCATGATTTCGTGGAATTTCAAGAAAGGCCCCTAGAAATGGGAGAAAAACGATCGAGCATATGTTTTGGAATTCGGCAGGCCTCGTTCCCTGACCAGGAACCAGACCCTTCGGGTGGGCTTTTCTCATTCCACATGACAACATATGGTTGATAGTTATAATATTACCCCATAGGGGTAAGACAAGGATTTGCTCGTACCCTGTGATACAGCCTATGTGAGACAGATAAGTTGTCTCAAAGGCTCCAATTGACCAATGATAAAAGAGAATCTTATTGTGACGTCAAAGTAACGTCGTCAGAAAACATGGCGGTAGATGGCATGAAACGTTGTTTGAATTCCCTTTTTCTTGTGTATCATGGAAGAAGAAATAGATTCCATCACTTTCTACTGAGTGAGAAACAAAAATTTACACTCGTGACGGAATTCTTTTTATCCTTTTCCTCGTCCGCTACGCTTCACTCGGAAAAAGATGAAATTTCAGTAACTCGTGTAAAATTTTATGTCTCACTCAGTAGATCGTGATAGAACCTATTAATCTTTTCGAAGAGTTTCCATGGATATCTCAGTTCACAATGGGAGAAAAAGATATTTCTCCGGATCACGAACATCAGACTTCAAAATTCGAAAATTACTGTTCACAAAATTTTCTCGAAATTTCTGAAAAGTTGTTCTGTAGCATCATATTCCATCAATCGTCATTCGGTATTTTTTTTACATAACTTTTACAGTTTTTGGCCATATTACAGTGTTAAGATTGAGGATCACTGACGAGGGTTAAGTACCCGAAACGTACATGTCTAATCCATACTGCGATTTTATCTGTTCTTAAATGATGTAATAAATTGGAAGACATTGGTACTACTTGGTGAGTATCATTGCTGATGGACAAAGAGTTCTCGAGGGCACATGTAGCCACATGGATTGAGGATCACCGACGAGGGTTAAGTACCCGAAACGTGCAATTGTAATCATTGCTGCAAATTTATCTGCTCTTAAATAATGCTATGAATTTGGAGACGTGTAACATTAGTAAATAATTATCATTTGAAAATACATCGGAAATTGAAGCCTGTCCTACAAATTCGTACTGAAGTCGTAGCTATCCGTGTTCGAGTCATGGCTATTCGTACACGAGTCGTGGCAATCCGTAGGTCTACGGTAGCAATCCGTTCTTACGGGATCTTTCAAACGCGTGTCGTAGGTATCCGTATATATCCGTATACGTGTCGTAGCAATTATTTACCTAGCAAAGTCGGGACGACCCATAGTAATCTGTACTGGAGTTTCATTGTTCATCGAACATTTTGTGTCCTCCCTCGCAGCGTTGAAAATGTATCTGTTCTTAATGAGTTAAAGAAGATCTCAACACCACTCGTAAAAAAAGGTCCCCGCGAGGGGTTTGACAGTAAGTGTTTTGAATACTTTCCCTGACATGGTCGCTATAGCACTTTCTATATAGACATAACCTCAGACAGTGCATGTATTTTACATATTGTGATCATTTTCGTGCATGAACGTCGACGGCGGGTGCGGCTAGCCAACAGGGGATGCTTACTCCTCCCGGGCACCTGGTCCCACCTCTAGCTTGCTAGGGGTCCGTCGATGCTCAATTTGGTGCTCTATTGTGAGTGCTATTGAGATTTTTGTCAGGATCTTCTTTAACTCACAATAGAGCACCAAATTGAGCATCGAAGGACCCCTAGCAAGCTAGCAAGCTAGAGGTGGGGGCAGATGCCTGGAAGGAGTAGGCATCCTCTGCTTGGCTAGCTTAACCCGTCGTCGATGTTTACACACAAAACTGAAAACAATACCCACAAAGCATGCACTGGCTGAGGTTATGTCTATATACATGTAGAAAGTGTCATGGTGACCATTTCAGGGAAAAACATTCAAAACACTTACTGTCAAACCACTTGCGGGGAACTTTTATACGAGGTCAACACTGCAAAATGATGCTATTGAATTTGAAGACATTTAACAATTGAAATAGCGTGGCTTGATCCTTGAAAGTGTGAAGGGAGCTTAAAGCGACTTACCTTAATTCTACTCAACAAATGGTATTTTTGTGAGCAACTGACTTTGTCACTGCAAATTATATTTTGATTAAACAACCAGATTTTTCATGTTCTCAATATTTAATTATCCAAAATTACTGAATTTGACATATCCACCTGTTTTGACTTTCTGTGAACGGCCGACATGGCCAAAGGGTTACTATACAAACAGGAGATGCTTATTCTCCACGGGTACTTGATCTCATTTTAATTTGTAATTCACTTTGCTTCTTTGAGTCTAAGGTCAAGGGAAAAAGTTAGAATTTTACCATTGTGTACCAACTGCATATAATTTCTAATATTTTACTTTTCTGGTATTTCTGGATTAACATGTACATGACAAATATCGATAATGACCATATCCCTGTATACAGCACAAAATCGATAATTCAGAAAATCAGAAACCGAAGGCATACAAAATCAGGATAAAAGAGGAACCAAAGCAAACAAACAAAACCTCCACCGCATGAAAAGAAGCGAAATCCCGATATGGGAGTGAGACCAGGTGCCCGAAGCATAACATGAATGAATCTGGATTATTCAATATTCAATGACGTAGATGAAAATGTGACCTCCAATTTATTTAAATTATTTTAAAAATTCTGCGTAGCTGCTTCTTTGTGATTAATCTCGTGCATGACATTCCATATACATAAGAATGAATTTAGTATGATTCCAACTAACAGGTGATTTAATTAATGAGAGAAAAATTACTAAAAGAAAGGATGGGATCTCCAACAACACTCGGTTGCAGCACCACCAGCAAATTCCCAAAACACCCATTGCAAAAACACAACGCAGAAACTCACGGAATGAGATGGAAATGGTACAATGAACGCCAAATCACATAGATACACCAAAAATAAATTACTACACATAAACCAACGAGATCAATTGGCAATCGGTGCCGACTATGGACGGCCATCTGCCACGACAGTAGCAGACGGTGTGGTTATCCTCCTGGATTACGTGCGCACAACCCTCCCACTTTAACGATCAACCAGAGGTCTCGAAGAACGTACAATTGTGGTGCAAAGCAACCTCTTTATTGTTAGATGACCATACACAAACAAGACAGCAAAACTCATGGGCCCAAGCAACATAGATGAATATGTAAATGGATATGAATAGAGGGCTTACGTAATACAGTCCGTGGTCTGCTGGCTGTAGCGAGCTCAAGTATGTAATCACCCGAGGAGTCCGACTGACATTCAGAGAGAACAGGTGGTCGTGGCTCTGTCTTCTCTTAAGAGGTTTTGAAGACGTTTAAGAATTTGGCAGAGCCCGTTATGGAGTCCAGTCGTAAAAGTCAGTCGAAGTGCAAGTCGCAGGTACAAGATTGTAGATTCGTCAAGTACCAAGCCTAGTGTCCGTGCGTTGACATAAGGATCCTATCCATGGTATAAAAGGCGTTTGATGATTCTGACGAACTTTCGATGGTTATGCTGTCTACCTTTTATCCTTTTTATTTTTAATTCAATATTAGAAAATTATATTAATACATTTCAAATGTATTAATGATTTATTCGTTTTATTATGTGTAGTTTTAGTGTTTTATGTTGTATGTGGTGTCCGTTGTCCCTTTTACGTCTCTTGCTGTGCCTGTTTATTTATTTTATTTATATTTTTTCACAGAAGGTTTTTATGCTTTGCTGTGGGTACTGCAACTGAATCTTGTTGGATTTGTCCTTTACTTCAATATAAGATTTCTGAATATAAAAACCTGTGACATGTGTAAAAGAATGTGCGTTTTTCTATCATTTTTAAAAATTCAGGCCATTTGGAGGAAACCCGAAGTTTAAATGAATTTTTAATTTTTACTGACGAAAATCTTTTCTTAGCCTTGAAATGGCATTAACTTAAGTTATCTTTGCCCCAAAGGATCTTTCCTAATAAACATTTGTGTGAAATGTGATCAAATTCTAGTAAGGGTTTAGGAGATACTAGCTTGGACGGACATGACAGCGATTAAATGCTTCTCCGATTTTTTACGGGGAGTATTTGGATTCATTAAAAATGGTAAAAATAAACTAAATGAGGGTAGTATATAATTAGGTTAAAGAAAACATAAGAATAGGAGAAATATCTTGGGGATAAATTTCATTTAAAAAGGCGTAAATCTGCTTGTCCGGACCTTTTAATAACGATTTCATTTTTTGGCGCCATCCGCAATGAGTTCCCTTAGGCTTCTTAAGCGTAGAGTATTGGTCTGGTTTCCTCCAATATTCTGTGTTATTCAGCTTGTCTAAATGGTTTTTAACTTAGCATACAGGTAATTTCGGTGTGATAGTCCTTGGCATCATTTTTGAGCACTTGTTGGTAATCTCGGTGTGACTGTCCTCGGCATCATTTTTGAGCACTTGTTGGTAATCTCGGTGTGATTGTCCTCGGCATCATTTTTAGCACTTGTTGGTTTTTGTTTTGTTTCCTGTTTTGCTTCCTGTCACATTTTCTCTCCCGTGCGTGTGTGTTCCGGTGTATTCAGTGAATCGTGGACTTGTGGAATATTATCTCTATTATATTAGATTTTCACGAGATGCTCTACGTTTCCTAATAGAAGGACATTTCTCTGTTTTAGGTCTTAGGCATCATGAAAAGTACTCATCCCAATGGAATAGTGGACCTTTTGGACTTGGCCGAGTCATACTCTGAATTTAATGAAAAAATGAGAAAATTGAGGATTGAGGGATACCTTAAGAATCTTTGGCTGATGCGCCTGAATACGTTTGAAGATAACGCCTTTATTAGCCTCTTTTTTGAGGTTTACATTCATCCTTTTTTATTAATACTGTATGCAGTTCTTATTACTGGAATCTCAGTGATATATCAGAAGAGGAAATTATGGAGTTTTGTACATTACGTCATCGTAGTAAATACTTTAGTCAGTATTCTTCCGTCATTGCTAGCAATGCCGTTTTTCGTATTGTTTTACCATTTTGCTAATATCAACGCACCTTTGCCGTATCCTTGGTGCCTTGTCCTCATCATTTTGCGAGAGTATCTTCCAAAAATAGCCTTTTTGACTTCGTTATATCTTAAGGTATTACTGGGTATTAATAGATTTTGTAGCGTCTTCTTCCCTTTCAAAGTGAAATATTGGTTTTCGGTGTCAAAGATGCGTATTTACTGTATGGCAGTTATTATTTCTATCGTTCTCATTGAAGGGTCTTTAAATTTCATAGTTTTTCCTGTGGAAAAAGTGCTCTGTATAGATGATTTATGGGATGACAGACGCATGAAAGTATATGAAGCTTGTTCAATAGAGAAATTAACCATTAACCCAGACTACGCTGTTAGTTCCAACAAAATCGTAATGAGTATTGCAATATTCGAGTTTTTTCTTTTCTTGTTTGGAGCGATACTGTTCACAATTTTCAATGTGGCATTCATGATTAAAATGAAATGTCTTGCCTTAAATAGCAAAACTAGTCTTATAGGAAATAACAAGAGTAATAACAATAGACTTAACTTGCTGAATAGAATATATCTGTGGGTTGTGCTAGCTACCATTGTTATAGAAATACCTCAACATGTTATGCTTGGGCTTGTTGCTTCAAGTGTCGGAACTGCAATATTTGGGTATAGCAGAGTGTTTGCCGATGAGTCAGATACTCTCATACGACGTATTGTTACAATTGTTATCAAAGCACTTTCACCGTTTGACCTATTCATTTTTGCATTCCTCAGTAAAAAGGTAAGATCAGCAATCAGGGACATCTTTGCTCAGAAATAGAATATAAACATACAGAAAAAAATAAATCGCGGTTCGGAATTTTAAGGGACACAAACTCATCAACTGAAGAAAAGGTTACATTGAAGGATAACAAAGAGCTGACAGTTATAGTCACTGTAAGCGTAGTATTGGTCGTACGGACACATAACTTGCATTGTTAGGTAGGGGTTCGAGATCTATCCCCCAATATAAATCAGAAATGAATCAGAAAATACGGTACATATATTACGAAAATGAGACAAAACTTCAATTTTCGATTTCAGAAGTGAGCTAGACAACCCTGTACTGTTCACTTAATCCATAGCACCCTGTTTTTTGGTTATTAACTCTGCCGTCTTAGGGATTATCCAGTTATTTATTGTCTCTGTAGGTTGGCTCCTTTTGTCGTAACAGGAAGTGTGCATGAACTCACCTTTTCAACTGTTTTCAACCTGTAATACGTAGTATAAAATGTCTACGGGAAATTCCCATCCATCTTAATTTCAAACGCCGCTTTATTTTTCTCCGTATATACAAAGGAAAACAGTGACGTCATGACACCCGACGTCAGGCATCATAGTAATTTGTACGACAGAAAATCCCCTTAGACATTCATTTTCTGTTGAAGGGTTGTATTTTCAGTTACGATTAAGAAAGTTCTAAAGACTGGGTATAAGTTAATCATATGACAAAAATATAAAATGATCAAAGCAGGTAGCTCTCGATGAAGTGAGCAGGACAGTAATTTTTGTACTGATTTGATATATGTTTTTTTTTTTCCGATACACACTTGATAAAATGTTATAAAACTTAGGGTTATTATCTACGGAAGCATTGAGGGGACGTGTGCAATTATTTTGTATTCGAATTCATTCCGTTAGTTTCACGCATTCTGATTGGTTCACAGGATTTTTACAAGCATGTTTAACGACGAAATACATGCCGCAAACCGACTCACTTGACATACTTTAAAATGTATTCCTACTTAAATTTGCACGTTACAAGCTTTTTGCGTATGACGTTACGCTTCCCTTCGTTCTTCACTCCTGTGACGTAAAACGACAAGGTATTAGCTTGTAAATGGCGTTCTCCACATGTTAACAACAGAGCAAGTAAGTTTATTATTGATTAAACTTTGATTTTTCGTCATTGCAATAAACACGAAGCAGTTGTATTTCATATTATGCAGCGCAATAATTTCTGTTGGTCGTTGTTAGCCCTCCGTAGCAACGTCACCTCTAATGCGATACGTGAGACCATCTGAGGGGTATAAAAAGTAACATACGTTATACCGTCGAGGACAAGCTCCGACGGTTTAACTGCGTTTCCAACAGTATATCCAACATATACCTGTCGGAACCACAAAACACAGTACGTTTATCCCCTAATTATGTCGTGGCCACGAGATGATAAGTCGTGGCCACGACATACTAAAAAAATGCACAAGTCCCCTGTATGCTTCCGTAATTACCTGATGACATATTAAAAAAATGCACAAGTCCCCTGTATGCTTCCGTAATTACCTGATGACATATTAAAAAAATGCACAAGTCCCCTGTATGCTTCCGTAATTACCTGATGACATAGCTCTGTCTTTATATGAGTCTTTGGCATAAATTTAGTTCATATTTTGAGTTTTCTTTTTTCATTTTGATGTCCTCTATTTCGGCCTCGAGCATCACTGATGAGACATAATTTGTTGAAATGCTCATATGGTGTACTAAATGATTATGATGGAACTTACATTTCAATGTCGATAATTCTTCATGGAAAGCACATAGCACATTGCAAAGGTCATCTGATTGCTTACTCAGATACTCCTTGATTAAATATTATACCGAGTTTTGTCCCATTATTTCGGTTAACATTTTTTTTTCATTGGAAAAGAAAAAGTTCATGAAGTTGTTTGATGATATATTAGGTAAATTTCGTAGTATAGGTTATTCTGTCTCATTCCTAACAAACGGTGCCTTTCTATTCGGAATGGCATGAGGCATACCTCAATATAAAACAACTTTTACATAAGCGCACAGAAACCGCACTGTGCTCTGTAATCACTTTTGAGCAGGTCTTTCAAGGAAGATAAAAACTTTCCTTTTATAAACCATATCAAAAATTTACGAATATATTAAGTACAGTGGTCAAATTTTGCGTATCTTCCAAAGAAGAGCTAATTCTTTATAACGCACATGTTTTATCTTTGTGTTTCATTCATGTATAACAACACAAATAAAAACTTTTATTTTATTAATAATTATTATGTCACAAGAAGTCTATAAAAGGATATATTTGTGGTTACGTTTTTCTTAGATCTGTGTTGGCTTATAAAGATTGTTATGGTGCTATTGTTAATCTCTTGTCTTGTAATTATACATTATTTCTATCAATTTTTCTTTTCATAACACTATTATACTCATCATCATTAAATCAAATAATAAAACTTTAAAGAAAAATGTTTTATGATTTATCATCATTACAACGAATATATGCTGTTGTGTTTTATCTACCAGGATGCATAACAATTATACAATTTGTCCTGACAAAGAATATTTGGATTAAAATGATTTTTAAAACAATGTGAGCCAATCACAATAATTCATCCCATATGGAGTATTTATTACACTTTAAATATTCAATCGCGGGAACGAGTTTAACGTTTCCACACTGCAAAAGAAAATAAGTGTTGATAATAATGTGATGGAAAAGTTCCAACCCGTTACCTTCTTGAAGAAAATTTCAAACAAATGCACCAGACGCATGTTTTGGATAGTACTGTAGATCCTCATCCGTGGTACTAAAGTGATTTTCAAACACAGGAATAAATAGGATATACAGATGTCTACCAAGACGTATAGTCGATGTCAAATGAAAAAAACCCTAATATCAACTGTAAGGTGACATCATATACAAGACAGTTTGAAAGGGACATATCTCAACAGAAACCAAAACCCATCAGCATATACAAACAGTCTACTCTGTTGATGATCAATAACACAAGCAATAAAACTGCCTATAAGGCGGGACAAAGAATCGAGGCCTAGTCTTCTCTGACGAAATTTTGACGGCGTCTGTTAAGGTTTGTCAGTATTCAATGCTAAAAAGATGCCGTTTCAAAACTGTTTCAATACAATACTTTATTCATCTTCATGACTTTAGCAGCATATCTGCTGTAAAGAAGGCAACTTATTGCTTTTATAAAGTTTCCATTGAAGTTTTATCAGTCAATGATCTGTAGCAAAATATTCAACATGATACTTACTCCGGAGCTGTCCAAAATGTCGAAAGGAGTACGTGTAACCTGATTTCATTCATTGTTCTTGCGCATGTGTTGTGCTGTGACTACTGTAAATTACACGGTTAAAGCTATTATCCTCATTCAAAGTTCTTTCGGTCAAAATTTTGGGAATAATTCTTACATAATTAAAATTGAAGAAAGGAAAATCAGTTTATAATATTTTTCAGGTAAATTTGTTGGATCGTTTTCTTCCAAACTGTCGCCTGAAAGAAGCTTTATTCTATTTATCAATTTAATTCATATCTAATTTTGCAACTTTGGAAACTTGTCATATTACATTGTTTAGATTTGAGGATCACTGACGAGGGTAAAGTACCCGAAACGTGCATGTCTGGTCCATGCTGCCAACCTATCTGTTACACATGTATGTTATATATGTTATGTATGTTGTATGTTACAGCTACATGTATATATGGTGCACCGTTTATAGACAGTTACATGCGTATATGGTGCACCGTTTATACACAGTTACATGTATGTATGGTGTACCGTCTATAGACCGGTTTGTGTATGTAAATTGCACCGTTTATAGACAGACACATGTATGTATAGTGTACCGTTTGTAGACAGGTATGTGCATGTATATTGCACCGTTTATATACAGTTACATGTATATATGGTGCACCGTTTATAGACAGTTACATGTATATATGGTGCACCGTTTATAGACAGTTCCATGTATATATGGTGCACCGTTTATAGACAGTTACATGTATATATGGTGCACTGTTTATAGACAGTTACATGTATATATGGTGCACCGTTTATAGACAGTTACATGTATATATGGTGCACCGTTTATAGACAGTTACATGTATATATGGTGCACCGTTTATAGACACTTACATGTATATATGGTGCGCCGTTTATGGACAGTTCCATGTATATATGGTGCACCGTTTATAGACAGTTACATGTAAATATGGTGCACCAATACAAGTTTTTTTTCAAATAAGCAAAAATCTTGATTTTCATCACTGACCTACTAATTTTCCTTCATAAAATGATTAATTGACACGAATAGTATAATTTCATATGGTTATCATTTAAGGAATGTTTCTAGAATTATTTTTTGGTTATGGGAAATAACCTCAAAAAGCCGATGCACAAACGGTATAATTCGCGTAGCGAATTATACCACGTTTGTGCATCGGCTTTTCGAATGACAAGCAATACATATCCTTGTTTACATCTTAAGCACGCTTTTATCAAGACATCTTTTTACATTTGGCCTAAGAGTTTACGTCATCAACGGGAGTTTATTTATATATATGAATCATGACGTTGCAATTTTCCGCGAATTATGATGAAAGTGCTTTGCATTTGTTCGTAGGGCATTTCAACACTTTTTGTATTTTCTTTACAAATGTGCTATTTTTAGCAACAAGTTTTCGGCATTTTTTCCCAGTTTTAAAATAAGCATAAATCTTGATTTTCATCACGGACCTATTAATTTTCCTTCATAAAATGATAATTTGACACGAATACTATAATTTCATATGGTTATCATAAAATCGTTAAAATTCCTTCATTCAGAAATGACATGCCTTAAAAGGCAGCAATATGTATGCAATTTGAGATGAACTGAGCATTGCATCATGCATGGGGCAAGATTGTTATCAATTTATACATGTAACCGATAATGTGACACAGGTGAGCTTCCAAATAACTTACGAATGGACATTTTTTTTAATTTAACGCCTCATGTACAATTCGATAAAAAAGGAAATTAGATATACCAAATTTCGCGTCAAAAGTAATTAAAATCTATTCATATTTTCCCCCAATTGTGTAGAATTCTGCTATTTTCCCCAGATTTCAAAGGCCCCGGCCATGGTCCCAAAATATTGATGGGTTTGAAAGCCCTAGGATGACTTAGATTTTAATACCCAATCAAAACTGATGGAAGAAAATACATAGAACTTGATAAAGCTAGGCGAGCTCACGTGTGAACAAATCACTCTTACCTACTGACCTGTCTGAAAAATAAAATTGGACGATACAAAACTTTACCGACTTTGGGTAACCGCTATTTAATGAAACTATCTAAATACTGAGGAGTAAGAAGACGCCAACACATCCCGTTGTCCAGACAAAGCATCACTCGTGTCTACATGTACACGTATAGATAGATACGCTTGCATGGATGCCGCAAAATCAATCTTCAGAGAAAGAATATATAGAAAGAGCATACAAACGAATGAAAACTAGGAATCCAAAACATGAATTTATTTTTCATGGACTGAGATCAAAATTATACAAGACTGCCGACCGTTACGTATAGTGAGCGTTACGATGTGCGATTTCCTTTTAAATTCATTTTTTTATCTTCAGCATGTATCACTAGATGATAATAGAAACATTTTATCAAAATTCTTTTATGCCAACTACTTTGAAAATTAATGTCATTAAACTTTTCATACAATATTTACTGTAAAAATGGGAAAAAGATAAATTTCCTTCTCTAGCATGGTTACCATGGCAACAAAAATATTTTTTTTTGGAAAATGATAAATTCACTTCATATACTACGCCAATGGACCAACAATTGCTTCGTTCTATGCTGTATTGATTTTTAAAATAAAGACTAAAGTTGGTACATTGAAGTAAAATGTCACACGTATTATTTTCTGTAATTTTGATCCGTTAATAAGAACTTATCACATTTATATATGTATTTCTTTATAATCTCATAATGCGCGAATAACATATCACTTTCGCACATCACTAAGAAGATTAAATGTTAATTACATATTAGTTGAGAAATCCAAAGGGGTTTTTTTTCTTTTTTTTTTTTTTTTTTTTTTTTTTTGCTGGATAAGAGTTTTATCCCCTAAGCCGTAAAGCACGCATTTACTGAAATGATAGTCTGCGGTAATGCTATTTTAAAGTACGCATTTGTCAAAAAAAAATCAGAAAAGCGCTGTAAGTCTTTCTTTAGTTAGATTTGATGAACCAAGGGTTTCGTTGCTTTCCATATGACGTTTTAAAGAGAGACGAATAGGTAGGAACCTAAGACATTGCGGTAAAAGACGTCTTCAACACAGAATCAAGCTTAGGAGACGATTCTCAATACTATTTGCAATGATTGAAGAGCAAAGAAATGATTGGTATCGTCTATAAGGTTAAGAAAAGGTAGGTTTATAATTTTTTTAGTCTCAGTTAAATTTTCTACATATGCAATCGTCATGAATTATGACATTTCAACTTTAGGGATAAATAAACAAAGAAAAAAACATGAAAAAGGCTCAAAAGATTTTTATGATATTTTTGTATTCAATAATTATGAAAAACCAAACAGTGAATCTTAATGGGAACATGACTTAGAATTTCATCCAGGAAATCAATGGTGAAAACAGCACAATAATTTTGTGAAATCTATATCAAATGACATGACATTAAGATGGTTTCACTCTCGCATTATTCACCGAATAATTGGAACTTAGTCTAACAATCTTCTTTTTAAAATGAGAATATTCGATTCGAATGCTTGCACTTTTTGTAATAACCATCCAGAAACAATTAGTCATCTATTTTTTACATGTCAAATTACAGCAGATTTTATGGAAGAAGTTTTCAATTGGATAAATACCGTTTTGTTTAGACTTTGATTATACTTATACCATTACAGATGTGATTTTTGGAAAATTTGGCAAAAGATATAAAACATATAATTTAATAATTTGTCTTGTTAAAAAATATATGTATCAGCAAAAATGAATTCTAACCTACCACATATTACAGAAGTAAAGCAGTATATAAAATGTTATATTGAAATGGATTATTACATACTGAAGAAAAATATGGAAATTAATAAGAAATGGGGAAATTTTGCAACAATGCCGATACAATTTAATTAATCATTATCTTAACCATTATCTACAAAAATATGCCATTTTATATGCTTTTTCTCATAAAAATATCTATACTTACATTATATGCTTTTTCTCATAAAATTATCTATACTTGCATCTATGTGTGTGAAAGGAGTGTGAAAGGTATGAATGTCTTGTAATGTCTATATATGTTGCTATATATGTCAGAAAATGCAAAAAAAAAAAAAAAAACAAGGTGAGAAAATTAAAGATTTTATTTAGACCGTATCAGATGTTTATTAAGAATGGTATTGGGAACAAAATAATTATAACAGATAATCATTAAGCTCTGGTCATCTTTAAGAAAACACAAAAAAGTGAACATTATTGAAACTAATCCTGTTTTACAATATCATTTCTGTAAGTAATCATTGGTGGATTTAGACGGTGGGGGCGCATCCCCCTCCTAAAATCGTCAAAGTAAGGTATTTGTTGGGCTAAAACTAATATGTGTAGACTTACTGTCCTGTTCACTAATTCCAGAGCACCCTGTTTTGGCAATTTATTCTGTCGGCTGATGAATTTTCTTATTATTCATTGTTTCCGAGAATTGACCACCTTTAGTCGTAACTGGAAATTAACTCCAACTTACCCTATCAGCTGCCTTCAATCCGCAATATGAAAAATAAAATGTCTACGGGAAATCCTCATGTTAATTTCAGGCCGCCGCCATATTGTTCTCCGTGTCAATAATAGTAAATAGTGACGTCAAAGCCTCCGACGTCACACATTTTGAGCGATTTTACTATAGAAAATCCCTGTAGACTTTTTATTTTCCGTCATATTTCTAACTTAATTGACGTACAGTCAAAACAATGGTATTTTCTGTAACGACTAAAGGAGTACTATAAAACTGATATCTTTTTGGAAGATGACATTATCATATTTTAGAGAAAATCGGGAAAACAGGGTGCTCTGGAATTAGTAAACAGGGCAGTAATTTCTGGTCGTTTGAAGTCACACAGCAAATTTTCGCTGGCTTGCTACCGCTCGCCATCTAAGTTTATATTATCTTATATCACTTTTGCAATAAAAATAGCATTCCAATGAATTCTTGTGTCTCCTGCAAAGCGGCTTTTTCTTAAAAAGTGGATCAAATATGTATGTCAAGGTCACTTGGTTCAAAATTATTGGTATCAGATGGAAATTCTTATCTTATAAAATTCATGTGTGAAATATCATACCTCTTACTCGACGATTAAAAGTTACTGTAATCTTAAATTTTCAGAAAAGAGGGTCAATCATCAAGGTCAAGGTCACTACTTAAAAATTAAGGATTTGTACATTTTTGAAATATCGATATTTGTTTGTGAATATTTACACACATAGTGCCACAAGATGATACCAGAGTAGTGCCACAAGATGATGTCAGAATAGCACCACAAAGGTGCCACAAAGTAGTGCATATATCTTATAATGTACAATATGGTACCAGACTGATACCACAATAGCGCCGCAGTGGTGCCAGAAAGATAGTGCCTCAAAACTCATTTGCACACTAAAAACTCCAATGCCGCGATTGTGCGGCGCTATAAGCAGGAATGGTGCCGCGCTTTTTCTGCAATAGTGCCACAATATGGTGCCGCAAGCCTAAAATATCTGCAAGGGTCCATAAAGTTTTTTGACTTTTTATTTTAGGTTGAGGGCATCATGGACAATATACAAATAGACTCAAACGATGTGCCAGAATCGGCGAACTTAAGTGATAGATTACTTCAAAGTTGGCACAGAATGAAGTATGAAGGGGATCTCAAGCACAGATGGCTGATGCGACTTCATTCATTTCATGGAGACTCAACTATATCTGTCTTTTTCGAGGGGTACATCCATGCCCCATTGTTGATTTTGTACCTTGTATTTATTATTGGAATGGCTGCTATTTTCAATAAGGAAAAATTGATGAGTTTTGTACATCATATCATCCTTGTCAATGCGTTGGTCAATATTATACCGTCAATTCTTGCAATACCATTCTATTTAGTATTCTACCACATTGCAAATAACAACGCCCCTTTGCCCTACCCATGGTGCTTTCTTTATGTCATCTTAACAGAATATGTCCCCAAAATGACATTTCTGCTCTCCCTTTCCTTGAAAATTCTCCTGGCTGTCAATAGATTTTGCAGTGTGTACTTTCCTTTCAAAGTAAAATATTGGTTTTCAAAGTCAAAGAAGCGATTTTACGTCATCACACTATTATTACTTTTCATTGCTGTAGAACTTCCAATTAATTTGATCAATTTTCCTCTCGAAAAATCCCTTTGTTTGGACGATTTGTGGAACAGCGGAAGTATGAAAGTTTATACTGCTTGTTCGATGGTAGGTTTCACTGTCAATTCCGATAACGCCCTTGGAACCAACACGTTCTACTTGAACGTCCTAATCTTCGAAATTTTCCTTTTCGGTTCAGGAGCCTTACTGTTTTCTATCATAAATGTAGCCTTTATGGTCAAAATGAAACGGTTGATGTCGAAGAGAAAGACAATTTTGGAAAGTTGTAACAAATTGAATCATCATAGACTATTCTTGCTGAACAAGATATATCTATGGGTTGTTCTTGTTACCTTAGTCATTGACATACCTCAGCATGCTATGGTTGCCGTTATGACAATGAACTTTTTGAAACTAATTATTGCTCCGAATAATTTCTACATAAACAAGGAGTTTACTCTCGTACAGATTTGCGTTACAATTCTTTACAAAGTCTTCTTACCACTTGATTTGTTTATTTTTGCTTTACTTGGGAAAAAGGTAAGGACAGCCATAAGAAAAATCATCTGTCGAGGGTATTGCAACTAAACTTTCTACAATAGTATTGATATGTTTGTGAATTACATGTATTTCGGTAAATAGTTTTGTCGCTTTATTTTGTCTTTCTGTAAATAATGTTTTTTGCTTTTGTTTTTTGGTAATTTCTATTGTACTTTTCCATGGACCATTTCTATTGTACTTTTCCATATTCTTTAATGAATAAAAATGCAAAGAACTTAATTTATTTCATAACCTAAATGGATATTCAGGTTGTCGAATTGTATAGTATTAAAATCCCATAGTACGAATTGCACAGCGATCTTTTTTTTTGTAACAGGACCCGAATTAGGGGTCGAGCGCCTGTCTTCAGGTTCGTAGGATTTCTAGTTTGTAGTCATATAGCAACTCTGAGTGGAAATAACAAGAAAAATATAAAGTTTCACAGTTTATTACATTAATGAACAAGAGTGTATATAATGAGAATTGATGCCCTATAGTATCAGTCCCCCCGTACTTATATAATTACGAACGGACGATGCGCTATGTCCATGAAAGTGAAAAATGTATAAGTTACATGTACTTACTATTAAAGTGGAGGATAGAGAAAGAGAGTTCAATTGCCTTCGGCAATATATAACAGGGCACTGAATTTGGCTTGCGTTCCCCTATTTATACTCGAAACCCACCCGTGCGTACCTAGCTCAGTTAAAAATAGCACCGTACCTTGGTAATTTGCATAGCCTATCGAGGGATATACACGATAGATTTGTTAAATATCTACTCAGGTAACTTACATTTGAAAATGTGATATAAATGAGAGGGAATGATAATACAGGGTATGTAAAATGTACATAAAATAATAATGAAAATAATGTGTTCCCGTCACACTTTTTTTCGAAAGAAGCCGCAAAGCACAGTTAGATTTGATTAAAACACAATTGCCCAAATTCTACATTGAGTTACGGAAGCCAGTTCGTGCCATGTTATATTTTTTACTATTTCGTAGTTACGAGAAAACATTCTCGTAATTACGAGAAACTTTTCTCGTAGTTACGAGAAACTTTTCTCGTAGTTACGAGAAAAAAATCTCGTAGCTAATAGAAACTTTTCTCGTAGTTACGAGAAACTTTTCTCTTAGTTACGAGAAAAAATCTCGTAGTTACGAGAAACGTTTCTCGTAACTACGAGAATTTTTTCCCGTAACTACAAGAATTTTTTCCCGTAACTACGAGAAAAGTCTCTCGTAACTACGAGAAAAGTTTCTCGTAACTACGAGATAGTAAAAAATATAACATGGCACGAACTGGCTTCCGTAGTGAGTAGCCCTCTTGGCAGAAATATCCAAATATCGGTCACCGGAACTTAAACTTTACATTGAGATAGATAAAAAGATGAATTCCCCGTCACTACATTAGGTATTGTTTTGATAAAGACGGAAAATCTCTATGACCAACGTGACAATTTCAACTTCAACATCACAAACTTCCCATTTCTAGAATATAAAACCCTCACTTGCGTGCATTTCCTTCTCAAATGATACGCTATTAAAGAGCGATGTTTGCTTTCAACAAAGCAAAAAGAAGCTAGCATTGCAGTTCAACTGAACATAAGTCCAGTTGATTCATTGATACATGTATCCAGAGATACATTGATCACGTACTCTCAATCAATAATCCAACCATTTGGGACTACCTTGGCACCATCTATCCCAGGGAACTGGAAATCAAAGAAACAACCGAGAGCAGCACTTCAGCCTCCTTCCTAGACATACTACTATCGATCAGTGACAACGGTAATTTGAACACCTCTCTTTATGACAAACACGACAATCTTAATTTCATCATCATAAACTTCCCTTCATGTGCAGCAACATCCTCCTTCGTCTGTCTGTGACATATTCATTTCTTAACTGCCATAAAAATATTTTTCGCTTGGGGAAAATTCGCGAATTTAAAAGCTATGGAAAATATTCGCGATATGAATCTCATTTCCTTAACGTCCATGTCTGGTCCAAGCTGAAAATTTATCTGCTCTCACCTTGAGTTTGCGTGACCGAGCGTGGGTAACCGGCGTTGATGATGCTATTGAATGTGAAGACATGACATTTGAAGGGATGCAACAGGAATAATTTCACGTGCGGAAAAATGTTTGTGAAGTCAGTTGATTCGTTAAATCCGCGAAAAGTATCAACACGCCAAAATATTGACGCTCACAGAAAAGTATCAACACGCCAAAATATTGACGTTCACAGAAAAGTATCAACACGCCAAAATATTGACGTTCACAGAAAAGTATCAACACGCCAAAATATTGACGTTCACAGAAATACGCAATGCAAGAACATGTTTCTTTATACGAAAACTTCTTGTTAAGGACCATTTTGCTCACCAGTAAGCGTAACTGGTTAAGATGTCAATGAGGAAATTCTACGGTCGCTACAAAGAACGTATTGCACACTTCGATATTTTTCAAGGATCATAAAGACATTTCAAATGTCCGTCAATTACCTATTTGGACATTATCGGCTTGACACGTTTCTATTTGGCATTCATGGCGGGTTTTGCATGCAGTCAGATGACGCTCATCTGGTCCTGCGTCCATTCAGGGGTTTGCGGTTGCCTTGTCAATGGAGCTAACACAATTATGTCATATTCCCCTGGATTTTGTACTCGGGCATGCATGTTTCGTATACTCAAATTCATAGTGGTACGACAAGCCTAAGAAGTTATTACTTTGAAAATAGTCAAAATTTTAATAAGTTATCTAACGAAGAGTTAGAAGATCAAAAGTTTGTAAGAAAAAGAAGTATCTCAACCCAGCTGTAATAGAGCAGCCTTCCGGATAAGACGCATATCGCTCGCCTAGTTTTAGTGTTTACGTACTGCTTTGAAACATATTCTAATTTTTTTGTCATCAAGTAGGACCAAAATTTCTAAAACTAAGAGGTATCTCCCTAAGAGGTATTGCACAGCTCTGTCCTTAGCTGGGGATTTGCATAACTTGTTCGGTCATGTTTAGATTTAAGTTCCTGATAGAAGATATATTTCAATATTGACAATACAAATACTGTGCTTTAGAGCAGCTTTTCGGATAAAAGAAAGGAGGGGATCTCCAGCAACACTAGGTTGCAGCACCCACAGCAAAATCCCCAAACACCCATGCAAAAAACACAGAACAGATACCCACAGAAAGAGACGCAAAAGGGACAAGGAACACCAACTCACAACATAGAAACATGAAACATAAAAGACTACACATAAACCAACGAGACCAATGGGCAACCGGTGCCGACTTAGGACGGCCATCTGCCACGCAAATAGCAGACGGTGTGGTTATCCTGGATTACGTGCGCACAACCCTCCCACTATTCCGATTTCCCAGAGGTCTCGAAGAACGCACAATTATGGTGTAAAACAACCTCCTCACTGTTAGGTGACCACACACAAACAAGACCGTAAAACACAGGGGTCCAAGCAACACAGATGAATATGTAAATGGATATAAAAAGAGGACGTGCGTAATACAGTCCGTGCTCTGCCGGCTGTAGCGAGCTCATAAATGTTATCACCCGAGGAGTCCGACTGACATTCAGAGAGGACAGGTGGTCGGGGCCCTGTCTTCTCTAAAGAGGTTTGGACAGGGCCCGTCATGGAGTCCCGTCGTCACAGTCAGTCAGAGTGCAAGTCTTAAGAATGCGCTCGTACAAGACTGTATATTGGTCAAGTACCAAGCTTAGTGTCCGTCTGGTGACATTAGGATCATATCCACGGTATAAAAGGCGTTTGATGACTCTGACGCATTTTCGATACATATGCTGTCTACCTTTGATCCTTCTTATTTTGTTAATTATGTCACCATAAAATGCAGGTTGTGAAATACCCAAAGTAATATACTCCGTTGCTTGTATGGGTCCGAATTTCAAAAGAAGTTGATCATAATTTTTGTAAAATTTCCAGAAAGTCTTTACTAGTTTGTGAAAGCGAAAACCTTGACCTAAAAGTTTCTTTGTAATTTGTAGATTTCTATTATGGAAATCCAAAACATCAGTACATGCTCTAGCATACCGGATGAGCTGTGAAATGTAGATACCGTATGACGGTAATCTAGGGACATCACCGTCAAGCCAGGGAAAATTTACTATGTTGAATCCAAAATCATCTCGTTTGTCATATACACTTGTATGAATTTCTCCATTGACAATTTTGATATTTAGGTCCAAAAATGGTGTTTCAGTGTCTGTAAAGTTTGCCTTGTTTAGAGTCAATTCTTGTGGATAAATAACATCTTTATACTTTTCAAAAACAGGATTATCGATAGTAAGAATATCATCCAGGTACCTAGAAGTACCAGTGAAGCATTTCACATCATCATGTTTTCTTTGCTTTTGAAGATTTTGAATAAATTCCTTTTCATATGTGTATAAAAATAAATCTGCAACAAGAGGCGCACAATTTGTACCCATAGGAATCCCTACAACCTGCTTGTAGAGATTCTCACCAATCTTACATAAATGTTGTCCAAGAGGAAGGACAAGGCACTACACAGGTCGCTACATGTCCATGATTTGTATGATTTATATTCTGTAGCGGAAAAGAAACCCTTTGATTCAGATGTACATATATAAATTTTCCCCTCTCGATTATAGCACCATTTAATGAGTTTGGACAATTGATCATTGATCTTGTCGTGAGGAAGCGTGGTGTACATATTTGAAAAATCGTATGAAGCAATCGTATTGGCTTGAAAATTTCTAGATTTTATCTTGTCAATCACATCCCCGGAATTTTTTATAGACCAAAATAAATTTACATCATTCCTGTTAAGAACAGTTTCACAATATTTTGCAACGTGTTCCTTTACCGCCGTGAGGGCTGACGTCAGATGTCTAGACAAACTTGTAGTTGAGCAGTTGCTAGAATTAGCAATGTATCTAAATTTGTAAGGAGATTTGTGCAGTTTTGGTATGCAGTATATTGTAGGAAGATCCAATTTAGAAATAGGGATGTTGAATGAAGAAATTTCACCGCTATGTTTGCTAAAAATGTTAGGGACACTTTCATTGCTTTTGATATAAGTATTTGTTGACGAAAGTTCCGAAACTAAAGTTGATATATAGTAAAGTTTTCATATGATTATGGTGTTGTTGGCTGCTTTATCTGCAGGAGCGAAGACAAATTTTTCATGTAAATTACGTAATTTGGATTTAAAATATCTTTCAGATCTAGAACTTGGATTTTCAAAAAGATGAGGATTTTTGTGGAAGTTGTCTATTCGAATGTCAGTAATGTCCAAAATGAGGTTTTTCCAGTCATTCAGAGAATGCGATTCGACTCCTTCCGATTTACAACATCGTTTGGTATAGTTATCTAAGGCTTCCTTTAGTACTTTGCGACATTTAACAAAATCTATCTTGGATGGGATTCTATACTTAGGTCCTTTTTTGAGAAGACCACGGACCTGCCTGTCTTGGATAATTGAAAAGTCACCTGATATAATATGACCAGCTGGTTTATATAGATATTTAGATGTTGCACATTCTCAAGAAGCAGGATAAGACATCCAAATACTAGCTGAACAATAGAGCAGCTTTCCGTATAAGACATACACATACTGTACAATAGAGCAGCTTTCAGGATAAGACATAAACATACTGTACAACAGAGCAGCTTTCCGTATAACGGATAAGACATACACATACTGTACAATAGAGCAGCTTTCAGGATAAGACATACACATACTGTACAATAGAGCAGCTTTCCGTATAACGGATAATACATACACATACTGTACAATAGAGCAGCTTTCAGGATAAGACATACACATACTGTACAATAGAGCAGCTTTCAGGATAAGACATACAAATACTGTACAATAGAGCAGCTTTCAGAATAAGACATACACATACTGTACAATAGAGCAGTTTTCAGGATAAGACATACACATACTGTACAATAGAGCAGCTTTCCGGATAAGAGAAAGGAGGGGATAAGACATACACATACTGAGCAATAGAGCAGCTTTCCGGATAAGAGAAAGGAGGGGATAAGACATACATATACTGAACAATAGAGCAGCTTTCCGGATAAGACATACACATACTGTACAATAGAGTAGCTTTCAGGATAAAAGAAAGGAGGGGATAAGACATGCACATACTGTACAATAGAGCAGCTTTCCGGATAAGACATACACATACTGAACAATAGAGCAGCTTTCCGGATAAGAGAAAGGAGGGGATAAGACATACACATACTAAGGTGGCGGTGAAGACCCCGCGGCCTGTTTCGCTTGCATGAAAGAAGACTAGGCATCAATTTCTTATTTGGTTACCATAGCAACCGTTTTACAGACTTAATTTTTTTGTCAAAAAAGAAGAATTCTCTACAAAATCAAACTGTTATTTCACAAATTAGTATTCATGTATACAACCCCAGGGATTATACATTCAAAACATGCCCCCAATAGGAGAAATAGGAGCAAAAAATGGGCCAAAAAAGTCACCTTTTCACCCAAAATAGCAAGTAAAGAAAAAATTGTGTGAAAATCTGCTACTATACAATTACAAGAAAAAATCTTCCTCTTTCCATACATACCAAATTTATATGATGTTTATCGGTTTGTTTTCTCGGTATTTTCCATGACACAAGCAGGACCACAAAAATACATGTTATTTCTGGCATTGAAATCAGCACATGTGAGAGTTGCTCAAACCGAAAGTAGAAAGTGTGTACTAGCTCTCAGAACATCTCATACTTCTGCATATGGACTTTTTACCACCTACAAGTCTTACAAAATTATCAGAAATCCTGAAAAACTCATTGTGATTACTCATATCCTAGAAATTCTATCACAGAAATCCATTTTCAAAAATCAACAGTGGTGACTTTTACGAAACTATGGCTAAGGGTCAAGGTCAGGTCTTCACCGCTACCTTAATGTTCCTCGTTACCTCTGTCGAGCAAAATTTTTTGCGATTTAATTTAATTTAAAGATTTTTCACATTTAACGGTACCATGGTTTTCTCATTACGCATTATAGTTTTGTCGCAACAAGCTTATAAGGGGTCCATGCCACCTAAGGCCTTTGCTGTTATACTTATTGTGTTACCTTACTGTAGCTAAAACCTAGCTTACATATATGTTCAGTAGGAATGAACTTTCAGATATCTGTACCCAAATATTCAATAAAGAGATAGATTAAAGCCTACTTGTCAATTTTGTTTACTTGTTGCCATGGTAACAGCAAATTTTGTCCCATTGGGGCTTCATTAACCATATACTCTATATCCCGAGGTATTAAAAGCAGTATTTACATCAAAAAGGCTATAACTGAAAAAATGGTTACTATGGTAACCAATATATCATAGATTTTACAATATTTTGCAAAAAATGACATTTTCTGAATAAATGTATACTCACTTTTAAGTTTTAACCATAACTCTATAACAATGATGTATACCAAAGATACCTCAAAGATACAGGCTGAACATGTTTTCTCTCAAATAGGGTTCAACACAGAATCAGCATCAATTTTCATGACAATCAAAAAATTTTCAATTTTCGTTGAATCTCATAAATTTTGGTATAATAAGATACTACAGGGTCAAGACCTATATATTATGTACTTTGTTACACTGGGAACCTCATATGAAAATTTAATTCCGAGTAGCATATCATGCTTAATGTTCCTCGTTACCTCTGTCGAGCAAAATTTTTTGCGATTTAATTTAATTTAAAGATTTTTCACATCTAACGGTACCATGGTTTTCTCATTACGCATTATACTTTTGTCGCAACAAGCTTATAAGGGGTCCATGCCACCTAAGGCCTTTGCTGTTATACTTATTGTGTTACCTTACTGTAGCTAAAACCTAGCTTACATATATGTTCAGTAGGAATGAACTTTCAGATATCTGTACCCAAATATTCAATAAAGAGATAGATTAAAGCCTACTTGTCAATTTTGTTTACTTGTTGCCATGGTAACAGCAAATTTTGTCCCATTGGGGCTTCATTAACCATATACTCTATATCCCGAGGTATTAAAAGCAGTATTTACATCAAAAAGGCTATAACTGAAAAAATGGTTACTATGGTAACCAATATATCATAGATTTTACAATATTTTGCAAAAAATGACATTTTCTGAATAAATGTATACTCACTTTTAAGTTTTAACCATAACTCTATAACAATGATGTATACCAAAGATACCTCAAAGATACAGGCTGAACATGTTTTCTCTCAAATAGGGTTCAACACAGAATCAGCATCAATTTTCATGACAATCAAAAAATTTTCAATTTTCGTTGAATCTCATAAATTTTGGTATAATAAGATACTACAGGGTCAAGACCTATATATTATGTACTTTGTTACACTGGGAACCTCATATGAAAATTTAATTCCGAGTAGCATATCATGCTTAATGTTCCTCGTTACCTCTGTCGAGCAAAATTTTTTGCGATTTAATTTAATTTAAAGATTTTTCACATCTAACGGTACCATGGTTTTCTCATTACGCATTATAGTTTTGTCGCAACAAGCTTATAAGGGGTCCATGCCACCTAAGGCCTTTGCTGTTATACTTATTGTGTTACCTTACTGTAGCTAAAACCTAGCTTACATATATGTTCAGTAGGAATGAACTTTCAGATATCTGTACCCAAATATTCAATAAAGAGATAGATTAAAGCCTACTTGTCAATTTTGTTTACTTGTTGCCATGGTAACAGCAAATTTTGTCCCATTGGGGCTTCATTAACCATATACTCTATATCCCGAGGTATTAAAAGCAGTATTTACATCAAAAAGGCTATAACTGAAAAAATGGTTACTATGGTAACCAATATATCATAGATTTTACAATATTTTGCAAAAAATGACATTTTCTGAATAAATGTATACTCACTTTTAAGTTTTAACCATAACTCTATAACAATGATGTATACCAAAGATACCTCAAAGATACAGGCTGAACATGTTTTCTCTCAAATAGGGTTCAACACAGAATCAGCATCAATTTTCATGACAATCAAAAAATTTTCAATTTTCGTTGAATCTCATAAATTTTGGTATAATAAGATACTACAGGGTCAAGACCTATATATTATGTACTTTGTTACACTGGGAACCTCATATGAAAATTTAATTCCGAGTAGCATATCATGCTTAATGTTCCTCGTTACCTCTGTCGAGCAAAATTTTTTGCGATTTAATTTAATTTAAAGATTTTTCACATCTAACGGTACCATGGTTTTCTCATTACGCATTATACTTTTGTCGCAACAAGCTTATAAGGGGTCCATGCCACCTAAGGCCTTTGCTGTTATACTTATTGTGTTACCTTACTGTAGCTAAAACCTAGCTTACATATATGTTCAGTAGGAATGAACTTTCAGATATCTGTACCCAAATATTCAATAAAGAGATAGATTAAAGCCTACTTGTCAATTTTGTTTACTTGTTGCCATGGTAACAGCAAATTTTGTCCCATTGGGGCTTCATTAACCATATACTCTATATCCCGAGGTATTAAAAGCAGTATTTACATCAAAAAGGCTATAACTGAAAAAATGGTTACTATGGTAACCAATATATCATAGATTTTACAATATTTTGCAAAAAATGACATTTTCTGAATAAATGTATACTCACTTTTAAGTTTTAACCATAACTCTATAACAATGATGTATACCAAAGATACCTCAAAGATACAGGCTGAACATGTTTTTTCTCAAATAGGGTTCAACACAGAATCAGCATCAATTTTCATGACAATCAAAAAATTTTCAATTTTCTTTGAATCTCATAAATTTTGGTATAATAAGATACTACAGGGTCAAGACCTATATATTATGTACTTTGTTACACTGGGAACCTCATATGAAAATTTAATTCCGAGTAGCATATCATGCTTAATGTTCCTCGTTACCTCTGTCGAGCAAAATTTTTTGCGATTTAATTTAATTTAAAGATTTTTCACATCTAACGGTACCATGGTTTTCTCATTACGCATTATAGTTTTGTCGCAACAAGCTTATAAGGGGTCCATGCCACCTAAGGCCTTTGCTGTTATACTTATTGTGTTACCTTACTGTAGCTAAAACCTAGCTTACATATATGTTCAGTAGGAATGAACTTTCAGATATCTGTACCCAAATATTCAATAAAGAGATAGATTAAAGCCTACTTGTCAATTTTGTTTACTTGTTGCCATGGTAACAGCAAATTTTGTCCCATTGGGGCTTCATTAACCATATACTCTATATCCCGAGGTATTAAAAGCAGTATTTACATCAAAAAGGCTATAACTGAAAAAATGGTTACTATGGTAACCAATATATCATAGATTTTACAATATTTTGCAAAAAATGACATTTTCTGAATAAATGTATACTCACTTTTAAGTTTTAACCATAACTCTATAACAATGATGTATACCAAAGATACCTCAAAGATACAGGCTGAACATGTTTTCTCTCAAATAGGGTTCAACACAGAATCAGCATCAATTTTCATGACAATCAAAAAATTTTCAATTTTCGTTGAATCTCATAAATTTTGGTATAATAAGATACTACAGGGTCAAGACCTATATATTATGTACTTTGTTACACTGGGAACCTCATATGAAAATTTAATTCCGAGTAGCATATCATGCTTAATGTTCCTCGTTACCTCTGTCGAGCAAAATTTTTTGCGATTTAATTTAATTTAAAGATTTTTCACATCTAACGGTACCATGGTTTTCTCATTACGCATTATACTTTTGTCGCAACAAGCTTATAAGGGGTCCATGCCACCTAAGGCCTTTGCTGTTATACTTATTGTGTTACCTTACTGTAGCTAAAACCTAGCTTACATATATGTTCAGTAGGAATGAACTTTCAGATATCTGTACCCAAATATTCAATAAAGAGATAGATTAAAGCCTACTTGTCAATTTTGTTTACTTGTTGCCATGGTAACAGCAAATTTTGTCCCATTGGGGCTTCATTAACCATATACTCTATATCCCGAGGTATTAAAAGCAGTATTTACATCAAAAAGGCTATAACTGAAAAAATGGTTACTATGGTAACCAATATATCATAGATTTTACAATATTTTGCAAAAAATGACATTTTCTGAATAAATGTATACTCACTTTTAAGTTTTAACCATAACTCTATAACAATGATGTATACCAAAGATACCTCAAAGATACAGGCTGAACATGTTTTTTCTCAAATAGGGTTCAACACAGAATCAGCATCAATTTTCATGACAATCAAAAAATTTTCAATTTTCTTTGAATCTCATAAATTTTGGTATAATAAGATACTACAGGGTCAAGACCTATATATTATGTACTTTGTTACACTGGGAACCTCATATGAAAATTTAATTCCGAGTAGCATATCATGCTTAATGTTCCTCGTTACCTCTGTCGAGCAAAATTTTTTGCGATTTAATTTAATTTAAAGATTTTTCACATCTAACGGTACCATGGTTTTCTCATTACGCATTATAGTTTTGTCGCAACAAGCTTATAAGGGGTCCATGCCACCTAAGGCCTTTGCTGTTATACTTATTGTGTTACCTTACTGTAGCTAAAACCTAGCTTACATATATGTTCAGTAGGAATGAACTTTCAGATATCTGTACCCAAATATTCAATAAAGAGATAGATTAAAGCCTACTTGTCAATTTTGTTTACTTGTTGCCATGGTAACAGCAAATTTTGTCCCATTGGGGCTTCATTAACCATATACTCTATATCCCGAGGTATTAAAAGCAGTATTTACATCAAAAAGGCTATAACTGAAAAAATGGTTACTATGGTAACCAATATATCATAGATTTTACAATATTTTGCAAAAAATGACATTTTCTGAATAAATGTATACTCACTTTTAAGTTTTAACCATAACTCTATAACAATGATGTATACCAAAGATACCTCAAAGATACAGGCTGAACATGTTTTTTCTCAAATAGGGTTCAACACAGAATCAGCATCAATTTTCATGACAATCAAAAAATTTTCAATTTTCTTTGAATCTCATAAATTTTGGTATAATAAGATACTACAGGGTCAAGACCTATATATTATGTACTTTGTTACACTGGGAACCTCATATGAAAATTTAATTCCGAGTAGCATATCATGCTTAATGTTCCTCGTTACCTCTGTCGAGCAAAATTTTTTGCGATTTAATTTAATTTAAAGATTTTTCACATCTAACGGTACCATGGTTTTCTCATTACGCATTATAGTTTTGTCGCAACAAGCTTATAAGGGGTCCATGCCACCTAAGGCCTTTGCTGTTATACTTATTGTGTTACCTTACTGTAGCTAAAACCTAGCTTACATATATGTTCAGTAGGAATGAACTTTCAGATATCTGTACCCAAATATTCAATAAAGAGATAGATTAAAGCCTACTTGTCAATTTTGTTTACTTGTTGCCATGGTAACAGCAAATTTTGTCCCATTGGGGCTTCATTAACCATATACTCTATATCCCGAGGTATTAAAAGCAGTATTTACATCAAAAAGGCTATAACTGAAAAAATGGTTACTATGGTAACCAATATATCATAGATTTTACAATATTTTGCAAAAAATGACATTTTCTGAATAAATGTATACTCACTTTTAAGTTTTAACCATAACTCTATAACAATGATGTATACCAAAGATACCTCAAAGATACAGGCTGAACATGTTTTCTCTCAAATAGGGTTCAACACAGAATCAGCATCAATTTTCATGACAATCAAAAAATTTTCAATTTTCGTTGAATCTCATAAATTTTGGTATAATAAGATACTACAGGGTCAAGACCTATATATTATGTACTTTGTTACACTGGGAACCTCATATGAAAATTTAATTCCGAGTAGCATATCATGCTTAATGTTCCTCGTTACCTCTGTCGAGCAAAATTTTTTGCGATTTAATTTAATTTAAAGATTTTTCACATCTAACGGTACCATGGTTTTCTCATTACGCATTATAGTTTTGTCGCAACAAGCTTATAAGGGGTCCATGCCACCTAAGGCCTTTGCTGTTATACTTATTGTGTTACCTTACTGTAGCTAAAACCTAGCTTACATATATGTTCAGTAGGAATGAACTTTCAGATATCTGTACCCAAATATTCAATAAAGAGATAGATTAAAGCCTACTTGTCAATTTTGTTTACTTGTTGCCATGGTAACAGCAAATTTTGTCCCATTGGGGCTTCATTAACCATATACTCTATATCCCGAGGTATTAAAAGCAGTATTTACATCAAAAAGGCTATAACTGAAAAAATGGTTACTATGGTAACCAATATATCATAGATTTTACAATATTTTGCAAAAAATGACATTTTCTGAATAAATGTATACTCACTTTTAAGTTTTAACCATAACTCTATAACAATGATGTATACCAAAGATACCTCAAAGATACAGGCTGAACATGTTTTTTCTCAAATAGGGTTCAACACAGAATCAGCATCAATTTTCATGACAATCAAAAAATTTTCAATTTTCTTTGAATCTCATAAATTTTGGTATAATAAGATACTACAGGGTCAAGACCTATATATTATGTACTTTGTTACACTGGGAACCTCATATGAAAATTTAATTCCGAGTAGCATATCATGCTTAAGGTGGCGGTGAAGACCCCGCGGCCTGTTTCGCTTGCATGAAAGAAGACTAGGCATCAATTTCTTATTTGGTTACCATAGCAACCGTTTTACAGACTTAATTTTTTTGTCAAAAAAGAAGAATTCTCTACAAAATCAAACTGTTATTTCACAAATTAGTATTCATGTATACAACCCCAGGGATTATACATTCAAAACATGCCCCCAATAGGAGAAATAGGAGCAAAAAATGGGCCAAAAAAGTCACTTTTTCACCCAAAATAGCAAGTAAAGAAAAAATTGTGTGAAAATCTGCTACTATACAATTACAAGAAAAAATCTTCCTCTTTCCATACATACCAAATTTATATGATGTTTATCGGTTTGTTTTCTCGGTATTTTCCATGACACAAGCAGGACCACAAAAATACATGTTATTTCTGGCATTGAAATCAGCACATGTGAGAGTTGCTCAAACCGAAAGTAGAAAGTGTGTACTAGCTCTCAGAACATCTCATACTTCTGCATATGGACTTTTTACCACCTACAAGTCTTACAAAATCATCAGAAATCCTGAAAAACTCATTGTGATTACTCATATCCTAGAAATTCTATCACAGAAATCCATTTTCAAAAATCAACAGTGGTGACTTTTACGAAACTATGGCTAAGGGTCAAGGTCAGGTCTTCACCGCTACCTGAGCAATAGAGCAGTTTTCCGGATAAGAGAAAGGAGGGGATAAGACATACACATACTGAACAATAGAGCAGCTTTCCGGATAAGACATACACATACTGTACAATAGAGTAGCTTTCAGGATAAAAGAAAGGAGGGGATAAGACATACACATACTGTACAATAGAGCAGCTTTCCGGATAAGACATACACATACTGAACAATAGAGCAGCTTTTCGGATAAGAGAAAGGAGGGGATAAGACATACACATACTGAGCAATAGAGCAGCTTTACGGATAAGAGAAAGGAGGGGATAAGACATACATATACTGAACGATAAAGCAGCTTTCCGGATAAGAGAAAGGAGGGGATAAGACATACACATACTGAACAATAGAGCAGCTTTTCGGATAAGACATACACATACTGTACAATAGAGCAGCTTTCAGGATAAGACATACACATACTGTACAATAGAGCAGCTTTCCGGATAAGACATACACATACTGTACAATAGAGTAGCTTTCAGGATAAAAGAAAGGAGGGGATAAGACATGCACATACTGTACAATAGAGCAGCTTTCAGGATAAAAGAAAGGAGGGGATAAGACATACACATACTGTACAATAGAGCAGCTTTCGGGATAAGACATACACATACTGTACAATAGAGCAGCTCTCAGGATAAAAGAAAGGAGGGGATAAGACATACACATACTGCGCTATAGAGCAGCCATTCGGATAAGATATACAAAAATGATAAACGTCTTCAAATTCAATAGCATCATTTAAGACCTGATAAATTTACAGCATGCACCAGACATGCACGTTTCGGGTACTAAACCCTCGTCAGTGATCCTCAGTCTTAACAATGTGAAATGGCCAAAAAGTATGAAAATTATTAGGTCCAAAAATGTACCAAAAGACGTAGCAAAATGGTTTGATGTGATGCTACAGGACCAACGTTTTAGAAATTTCAGAAATTTTGTAACAGAAAATTCAAATGCGTCGAAGAAACATACGATCGAACTTGGCTACACGTGCCCTCGGGGAATCTTGGTCCACCAGCAGTGACTTTACAATAGAGCAGCCTTCCGGTTAAGTCATACAAAACCTGTAAAAAAGAGCAGCCTTTCGCATAAGACAAACAAAAACTGTACAATAGAGCAGCCTTCCGGTTAAGTCATACAAAACCTGTACAATAGAGCCGCCTTCCGGAATCCAAATACTGTGCACCAAAGATGCAATTTTCCAATAATGAATCCTAATTAGTGATACTAAACTTGATAACCACACCATTTGCTACTACCGTAGCAGATGGCCGTCCCAAGTCGGCATCAATTGCCCATTGGTCACGTCGGTTTATGTGTAGTCTTTTTTGTTTGGTGTTTTGATGTCGTGTTTGCTGTTCCTTATCCCTTTTGTGTCTCTTGTTGTGTATGTCTTCTCTGTGTTTTGATGTCGTGTTTGCTGTTCCTTGTCCCTTTTGTGTCTCTTGTTGTGCATGTCATCTTTGTGTTTTCACTTAGGGTATTTTGATGTTTTGCTGTTAGTATGCTGCAACCGGGTCTTGTTGGAGATCTCCTCCTTTCTTGTTTGTGTCGTCATCTTGCAGTGAGGAGGATAACATAAAACTGCACGTTCTATGAGACCGCTGGACGATCAGACAAATGTGAGCATTATGCGCATGTCTTCCGGATAACCACATCATTTGCAACTTGGCGGTCTATTCTATTTTTGCAACAGAAAGTGTTTTGCAGTGAAAGCTATACCCAGCACGATTTTTCCACAATTTTAATACAAACTGTATCACTATCCTGTTTTCAGTTCTTTTGCACCTTAAGTATGGATTTTCTGTTATTGGCCTCGAGCATCACTTATAATTTATAAGTTGTTGAAATGCGCATATGGTACACGGAGACAATAGAATATTTATTTCAATATTGACAATTTCAACCACTAGATTGGTATCTGTTAAGTCACCGTTTCGTTCGCCTAGTATCACAGTGTTTCGGCACTGAACTTGAAATATATTTGTAAATTCTTCTCCACAAAAATGTAATGAAATTTTCCTCAAACTAAGTTATATCTCCCTGATGGCAAAGCTTTGTCCTTACCAGGTTCTTTGGCAGAAATTTTAGGACAAATTTAGATTTTTGCTCTTTATAATTTCATGTTATTTGAATTTCCTCTTATTCGGCCTCGCGCATCACTGATGAGACATAACTTATTGAGATGCGCATATGGTGTACTGAAATTTTACAATAGAAAATAAATTTCAATACTGACAATGTATGCATGAATTCAATTCATATGATAAGTCGGGCCAGGTCTAGTTTCTAAGAAGAATAACTCATCTGCATCTGTTTTGTGGGATTTACGTCTGATTCATACCTCCATCTTGCCCCGTGATCCTCATTTACCGGACAAGTTGGAGTGTTATGAATACTAAATCGGGATAACCACAACATTTGCCAATAATGTAGCAGATTTCCAATGTGGTCACCGATTGTCCATCGGTCTAGTTTAATCTTTTACATTAAGTAATTCGATATCGTCATTCTTCTTCGATATATTTGCTAGTGTTTTTAAAATCTTTTTCAAAATCTCTTTGTTGTTTATTGCTGTGTTTTCTCTTCCGTGTTTTTTGCAACTATTCGGGTAACCACATACATGATCTCGCTACAGTATTTTGTATGCCTTCTGTTTTACATCAATTTATATATCCATCTTTATTTTTCTGGGGCCCCTGTGTCATACCGTCTGTTTCTATGTTCATCTTACAGTGAGGAGATAATTTTACAGCACAACTGTGCGTTCTTCAAGACCTCTTTGTAATCGGAAAAGTGGTAGGGTTGTGCGCACGTAATCCGGACAATCACACCGTCTGCTACTTGTAAGGCAGATGGCCGTCCTTAGTCGGCACTTGTTGTCCATTGGTCTCGTTTGTTTATGTGTGGTCTTTTGTGTTCAATGTTTCTGTGGTGTGAGTTGGTGCTCCTTGTTCCTCTTGCGTCTCTCAGGCTCTGTGTTGTTTTGTTTTTGTTTTTGTTTTTGTTTTTTTTCATTTTGGTGTTTTGAGTTTGTAGTGGGTACTGCAACCTGGTGTTGTTTGAGATCCCCTTCTTGGTTTTGGATTTATGTGTTATTAAGGATGTGTGTTGCTAAGAGTGCTGCAACTGAGTCCCTTTGGAGATCTTCACCTTCTTTTTCCTTCATGTTTTGCTTCGTTTCATTGTTAGTAGACTCCTTCTGTTTGATAATGTTTCCACAGGGGTCACTATAGCATGGACTCGATGCATTCACTTCACCATTGTTATAATATGTTTAAACTTCAAGTTTTTAGTTAAACCATATTTAACCATATTTTCATATTTAATCATCTTGATGAAGGAGGTACCTATCAACTTTACACAATTCCTCCAATGATGTTGTCCACATTTTTCATTTAATCACGAATCTGAATAGACCCTATGCATAATTTGGTCCAGCTTACTCTTTTCATAATTGATACATGAAAATTTGAAATTGAACTAGTGCACTATTTTTCATTCGTATCATTTGCCTCCGAAGTACCACAGCGTATTTCTTCCTACTGTCCTGTTCACTAAATCCAGAGCACCCTGATTTCGCGGTTTTCTCTAAAATATGATAATGTCATCTTCCAAAAAGATATCAATTTTATAGTGCTCCTTTAGTCGTAACAGAAAATACCATTGTTTTGGTTGTACGTCAATTAAGTTAGAAATAGGACGGAAAATAAAAATTCTACGGGGATTTTGTATAGTAAAATTGCTGAAAATGCGTGACGTCGAGAGCTTTGACGTCACTGTTTACTATTGTTTACACGGAGAACAAGATGGCGGCGGCTTGAAATTAACATGGAAATAAACCGTAGACATTTTATTTTTCATATTGCGGTTTGAAGGCAGCTGATAGGGTAAGTTGAAGTTAATTTCCAGTTACGACTAGAGGAGGTCAATTATCATAAACTATAATTTATACGAAAATTCTTCAGATGACAGAATAAATCGCCAAAACAGGGTGCTCTGGATTTAGTGAACAGGACAGTAATCAAAATTCCCTGAATGGGATATCAAGAGGTGTAATCAAGTGAAAAGTAATAAGCGTGATGATGCAAGGATGTCCTCCATTTGAGCCTCTAGCACCATACCACTGATTAGACATAGCTTGTTGAAATGTGCAAATGGTGAAATTAAATTATTATAATGCGGTACGAAATTGATAATTAAGTTTAGATAAAGACATTTTCTGTCTAAAAGTGCAGAACGATAAGAGTTCTCCTCGAATTATTTTCCTCATGTGAACAATGTTTTATCAACTGATGTAGAAGGCAACATCATTTTCTTTTTCATTTTAATGTGCCAATAAATACCTGTCACATCGATGGATGACTCAACACAATCCTATATAAAGTGTTGAAGATACATATCAAGTTAACGTCAATATTAAGAGGATTAAATATGGTATTCAGAGAATGAAAGTCAATTACAAAAGCCGACATCAGAATCTAAACTCACAAGTAAGAGGCAAGATATGTATCTTTGAAAAACAAACCTATGATTGGGAGGAGATCATTCCTACGAAAAAGGAAAAGGCTGACAACAGATTCAATAATAGAAGGAAAAAGAAAAGAGGGAATCGATCTCCAACAACACTCGGCTGTAACATCCACAGCAACAGCCCAAACACCCAATGCAAAAACACAGAGCAGACACGCATTGAAAGAGACGCAAAAGGGACAAGGAACACCATCTCACATCATAGGAACATGAAACACAAAAAGACTACAAATAAACCAACGAGACCGATGGGCAATCGGTGCTAACTTAGGACGGCCTTATCACACCATAGATACACGAAGGACAATTCCGTCTTTTCGAAATAGAGAGTTACTTTCCATTTGTGCAGGTATCTGACGTCAACGAGTTGTGACGGCATCAAATTCTATGGAAACCAACAAAGAGATTCAGGGAAACAGGGTTACATATATGACGTTTTCAAAGGAATATAATGACGCCACAATGCTTTTACTTCGGATACCTGAACAAATCAAACGTAGGACTGTAAATTCGAAAAAAACGGAATACTATATTAATGACCAATTTCTATATTGTCAAGTGTAAACACCAAATTTATCATAAAGTTATTATTCATCATCATTTATTAAATCTATTACTTACCATGCATCGCATGTTTTACAAGATTAAGGGGCAATTAAAATCAGTGCTTTTTTGGATCTTAAGTTTTTGTTCCATACAAAGAAGAGGTTGAAAAGATTATAGTGAAATAAACACGCACTCATCGAGTAAAGGTACTCAATACCATTTAACGGACATGTATGTTTCAAGTAATAAAACTGAAATCTTATCAAAAATCACACGGCGGAACCATGTAAAAATGCAACTAATACACCTTTGAACTGTCCTCTCCTATATCTGTAGCAAATGGAATAGTCATCTAGATACGTGCGCATAACTTTTTTTAAACGAAATCTGTTTCCAACAAGGTGTCATTATGTACAGCGGTAACACCGGAACAGAGAGACATTCTTTGACCAAAACTTTATTCGAAAGGAATCTCTCTTATCAAACAACTAAAAGATAGGGGGATCTCCAACAAGACTCGCTTGCACTACCCACATCAAAACAACCCTTTGCAAAAAACAAAGAGTAGACACGCATAAACAGAAACGTACAAGGGAAAGGAACACCCAGTGTGACATTTAAACAAAAAACGTTAAAGACTACACATAAACGAACAAGAGCAATTGGCAATCGGTGCCGACTTAGGATGGCCACGTGGCTGGTAAGAAGAAAATGGTGTAGATATACGGATTTCATGCACACAATCCTCCCACTCCTCCCACCTCGTGAGGTCAGGCACACCTAGATTTGAAATGCATGAAACAAAACAAGACGTCAATGCGGCTTTTGCGTGTAATAATGATGAAAGCGCCGTTTACAAACATTCACAAGATCAGACAAAATCAGCATTCTCTTTGAAAGCGTTATCGCTCCTTTAACATGTACGCTTATACAAATACGCGAAGATTTTTTTTTGTGATGTAATATATTTAGGTGGCTAAGTGGGCAAGAAGTTAATCTCTCGCGCAGACGACCGGGGTTCGAGTTCCGGTGCGGTCGTATAAGGGACGATTCCTGGAAAATTTTATTTCGTTTATATTACACGCGGTCACTAATTCATTTTAATTTTCAGTTCGAAAACGTTGGAGTACATGTACAAAATCGTAGCAAGTTGCAAACATGAGAAAGTATTGTGTCTGATGGTAGATGTAGTACATATTTATTGCACACGATAGCGAACCATTTTGACAAATCAGAAGCCCTCATTTTGTTTACATCAGATACACGTGTTTTTGTTTTTTATTGGTGGGTGGGGGGACTTCTGTACATTACTACGGAGTTATCAGGAATGTATTCTATACTGAGTTATAGTTCATTTCAACGTGTTCCTGTTTGTTTTATTTTCCCAAGGGTCCATCAAGTCAAGACTACGGGGTCAGGAAAGTCGCTGTTATTTTGTTAAGGTCAGTCAAGCTTTTTTGAAAAGCTAATACTTGCTTCCATTGGTTTTATTTATTGTTTTTCTCATTATATTCTTTCTTTACGTTTTTATGCGTACGTATAACAAATGTTTCTTCATTAGACCTTTCTAATAGATATCTTTTTAGGTTATAGTCATCATGAACAATATGCTGATAGTTCTAGAAGACTTGACTGCAATGCATTTCACCGTGAAAGTACTTGAATAATGGCATAACATGAAGACTGAGGGTGAAGCACAGTTTACTTATGCGCTTTCATACTTTTGAAGATAGTTTCTCCGTCTTTTACGAGAGTTACATCCATCCTCCATTGTGTCGATTTCGTATCTCGTATTCACTACTGGAATAACTGTAATATTTTATAAAAATAATTTGATGAGCTTTGTACATTTTATCATAGTGTTAAATAATTTGATCAATGTTATTCCTTCACATGTCACCATGCCTTTCTTCATCATATTTGACTATTTTGCTAATAAGAACGCCCATTTACCATATCTATGTCATTTTAACAGAATATATCCCAAAAATGGCAATACTGCTCTACGTGTTCTTAAATGTTCTTTTGGTCGTCAGTAGGTTTTGTAGTGTGTACTTTTCTTTAAAATGCAATATTGGTTTTCAAAGTCAATGAACATGATGATGATGTTTGAAGTCTTTTAAGGGGTATGGACAAACTGTTATTCGCCATATTGGATTGTATGTTGTGTGTTATTGAAAATCTTTCCTAACACGGAGTCATGGCTCCAACTTCAGCTATTTTAATCCCAAGTATTCTCAACCTTAATAGCTACATTTTCCCATATTTTCTACGGAAAATTACATTAAGATGTTAAAATTAGATTTTTTTTAATTCATGCACCGAACTGCACAGCTGCACCTCAGAAGAATTTATGAATAACACTATGTTTAATGTCTTCAAATTCATTAGCATAATTTTAGAGCAGATAAATTTACTGCATGGACCAGACATGCACTTTTCGGGTAATAAACCCTCGTCAGTGATCCTCAATCTAAACAATGCAATATGACCAAAATCTTTAAAATCATTATTAAATATACCATAAGACATAGCAAAATGGCTAGGATATGATGCTTCAGGACCCAGGTTTTAGAAATTTAAGAAATTTTGTGAACAAAAATTTTCAAATGCGTTTGAAGAAACGGCCAACCGAAATTGATCGAACTTGGCTACATGTGCCCACCGGGGACTCTTGGTCCATCAGCAGTGACACTCACCAAGTAGTACAAATGTTTAACGTCTTCAAATTCATTATTATCATTTTAGAGCAGATACATTTACAGCATGGACCAGACATGCACGTTTTGGGTGACATGCTTTCAGATAAATTATAACTTACCTTAAACATTACATTGATACTATATGGTGACATGCCTTCAGATAAATTATAACTTACCTTAAACATTACATTGATGCTATATCTACAAACATTTGTCCTTCGATTTTGATTACAAGGTCTCATTATCTTATAAATCCCTTGTCTTTTCGAACACGAGTTTTTACAGGTAGCCATTTTCACGTGCCGATCCGCCCAACATACGTAGAAAAAATAAACGATTTTAAAGTTACTTGGGTAATTCACTAGAATTTCGACTGTTTACGATTCATTTATTAATTATTTACATGGTATATGTTAGAAAAGTGGGATAGTCTTGTGAATTATTGGTGACAAATTACAAATGTGCAACATTCCGGGGATCCGCCCCTGGATTCCTTTCTATGTTGATATGCATGGCTACTACATGTAGCCCCCCGCGTATAAAATGAAGATACCCGGTATTTTGAGAAAGTATGATCAAAATTGGAGGACAAATGTTTGTAGACATATGATGATAGCAATATTTAAGGTAGGTTTTAGTATTAATTATGAATCCTGAACACCTGTAGCTGCGCAGTTCGGTGCACTAAGTTCAAGTGGTTGTCATTAAAAATATTGATGCAGCTTTTGCTAAAAAAAAAAGACGGGAAAAAGACGATGTTGAGGTAAAGAAAACTGGTTTTACAGTATGACGATTATATTCTTTTTCTTAGCTGTTGAACTGCTTATGAATTTGATCGAGATTCCTCTTCAAAAATCACTTTGTTTGACGATTTGTAGAACAGCGGAAATATGAAAGAGTATATAAATGCTTGTACAGTGCAGGGTTTTCTGGCAATGTTCTTGGCTCCATAAATTTCTACATGAATCTTATTATCTATTTGGAGCATCACTTTTTACTACTATAAATGTAGCATTTGTGTTAAAAATGAAAAGGTTGTCTTTAAGTAGAGAGACATTTTATGTATCCATAACAAAATGAACATCACTCGCCTATCAAATAGGGTGTATCTTTGGAAAGTCCTGGCGACATTGTTCCTTGACATATCACATTATAATGTTGGTAAAACTTTTTGCCCAATCTCTTTTCGTTTTATTGAAATAAAATATGTATAAACTATAAAGTCTTATTCAGGATGGCCCTCAATGTTTTGAAAATTGTAAGTGACCCCAGTAACTTCTACACCAATAATGAGTTAACATTCATACAGTGCTGTTTTTCCTTCGTATTCAAGTTGTTGTTATCTCTACACTTATTCCATGTCGCAGTGTGGATTGGCTAGTACAATTCCACGCGAACCGATGTTTAAAGTGTTTTTATCCCATTTTTTGTTCTCTAACTTGTGTTGTTGGAGATCCCCTTCTTTCCTTTACTTCTACACTTATTTCGTGTTGGTTATACAATTCCCCGCGACCAGAAATTCATATATATATATATTTTTAAATTTCATTTTGTTATCTAACTTGTGTTGTTGGAGATCCCCTCCTTTTTTCATAATTGAATATAAGATACAAAAGAGTCATGAATTCAAAATCTTAAAAAAAACTCCAACAAATCATTCTTAACGTTAGTATTGAATAAAATTACATCAAGCACTAAATCACTTGAAAAGGTAAATAAAACTTGTTTTATTTTTTGGAACTCAAACGCGACTTCTTTATTGAACATGTTCTATGAAGTGTTCACACAAATATTTTGAAAGATTGTGATTTTTTCTTATCAGGTTTCAATACAGCGTTGTTTTAATTTTGATTTGTTGTCTTTTTTCTGTAATTCTTTGTTCTTGCTTGGCACTTAATAAGTACAACTAATGATTTAATAAGTACAACTAATGATTTACTAACCGAAACACGTGTCTGGTGTATTAGAATTGGTTTGAAAATTTATTTCAAGAAGGTAAAGAGTTGGAACACGTCCGTTTTGTCTCTAGCATTCAATTTGGGAAAAAAAATAAGACTTACAGAAATGTACTAACTGCGTGAAATCAATTAAGAATTTATATTCCGTAAATAAGATATCATTAAACAATCACCACCCCAAACTTAAAATAGAAGCCAGATATAGAAAACAATGAGTCCCCAATGTGAATGCAAGTCAAACACAATTCTTAAAATCAGCAATACAAGCAATCACATTGGGACAAAGTTTCTGTTCGTTGCTATGGCAACATGACCTCAAATCGCAAAAATGAAAGCAATTTCGGACAATATTTAGAGTCCTTTTTTTTTTTACTAGATCATTGAATTTTAATTGAAAGTGATGAAAATAAATGAATGTATTCAAAGTAGATCTTTCATTACATAAAAGAATTTTTTTTTAAATATCCTGGAAAAAGCCCGTTGCTAAGGCAACGATTGTGTAAAATTGCACATAGGCCCACTTTGAGTCCTTGGATACGGGCATCAAAAGTTAAGTAATCTGGGTTTTTTTCAATCTAAAATAAAGTTTAGACTTTGCTTTATCGTATATGTAAAAAAGGTTGTGTAAGCCTGTTTCGTTTTATGAGGAAAAGGCTTTAAAAAAACAACAAAAAAATGCTTATTTTTATAATGTATGGCCAAATTACTATAGCAACCATTAATTATTTGAATTTTTTTATTGTATTTTGATAGAGGCTTACTTGATCTTTATTGGATTGAATTTGAACTTCCTGGGATTAATAATTACTGTTTTATAAAAATAATAAAAATGGTTGCCATGGTAACATATGTTCCCCATAACTTTTTCACGGTATTTGAAAGAGCTCTTTGTGGTGGATATTTTCCAACAATTTTTATCTGTTCATCATGATGCAAAATTTTATTAAACGACTCTGAAGTTGCAAAATAAGTAATATTATAGACCATAATTACCGTTGTCAAGGCAACTTATGTACATAGCAACAAGTGGGTTTATCTTGAATTTGCTTATTTTATAAAATAAATCCTATTTCCTTATCATATACCCATCAAGAGAGAAGGAAAATTTGAAAATACAAACAGCATTTTGAAATCAATATATATCAAAATTAGCTAATTTTGTTGCCATGGTAACCAGTCCTTTTTTACAATATCAGACACTTCTAGTGAGCTTATTTAAAATTTCATGTCTAATCTTTAGGATGCATAAAAAATCTTCCATTAATGTCGTATATAGACCAAAATATAGAGCTTCAAATGAGCTCAATTTTGCCAATTTCTAAAAATTAAAATGCCGTTGCCATGGTAACCAGATGACCTAGAAAGATTTTTTGTCAAATTTTCCTTTTTTTCATTGGTCCCTACTTATGTGTGAAATTTCATGAAAATCGGAGACCATGCGTGCCGAAATTGTTTAAATGGTTACAGAGAATTGCTATTAAACACAAGGGTGGGGGTGGGGGTTGCTCATTGGCCCCGGTATCAGAGCTCAAAACAAACAAAAATCACCAAAAATGACAACAAGCTGCGCCACCATGAATCAATTCAATGAAGAATCAGATGTACACCATAATTCAAAAATGCAATTCCATTGATCCTGTCAAACATAATACTTATTTGTGGAATATGCTATTACAGAATAGATACACTGTCACAGGAAACACTGAAGACCTCCATAGCGACAAAGAGTAAAAAACATAGTTTTATATGCCAACAGAAAGGAAACGAGCACCATCTGAATTTTTAAACAATTTATTTAACAATAACAAATAAAATATATAGTTACTTTTGTAAATTTTGGAATGTAGTGATGTTCGTGTCCGTTTTCTTTAATACGCCCCATCTGGTTTAATCGCATCTTCGTAACTGATGGCCAATATATGACTATATTAAATTTTGTAAATTCTCTGTCAGAAAAGTTAATGATAATTTTCTAAAAGTACGGGATATCTCCTGATGGCATACCTCTCTCCTTCAGCAGGATTTTTTACTTAACTTTTAGATCAAGTTTAGACTCTTGCTCTTCATAATTTCATATTGTTCTGAATTCCTTTTTTCCATGTTTCGTCTTCGAGCATCACTGATAAGACATAACTTGTTGAAATGCGCATATGGTGCACTGAAATTTTACAATATATCTGCTCTAAAATGATGCTAATGAATTTGTGGACGAGCGCATTTATATTGTCGATAAATACATGTATTTTTGTCTGATTTTGAATTACATTTTTCCCGTACTTTATTTTAACCATTCTTTCACATTATGCCAATGGTCACCTGTTCTTATTGGTCATGATGCTATGATATAGGTATTTTGACAATATTTCTACGTAAAATGTTCGTATTTGAAGTGTAATGTAGTTCTACATGTTCAATGAAATATATGATACTCATTTATGAATCTATGTGCATTGTACTTATTGGTAATTATTTTCTTTCTTGTAGATCTATGTCATTGCCTTAAGTTTTGATGATTTAATAAAGTGCAGAACCTATAGAAACTGTCTTATTCCACTTGGTTACAAATTGAAGACGTTAAACATCATATATTTCAATATTGACCATATAACTCATTAGCGTTATAATTAACGGATCCCCAATATGGTCGTGTATATTTGCTGACATTTATTGGTAATCTCAAGAGTGGTAACTAATATTAATTTGAGGTTTTTAGTTTTCTATTTTCATATTTTTCTCCCGATTGATTATGTATTCTATAGCGCTCCTTTGATAATCCTATAATGTGCGGATAACACATATTACGTTTTAATCACGAAGATTAGTTTTTGATGTCAACTTGATAAAATCATGAAACAAGCTAAATTTGTATATTTTGTCAGCTTAATATTTTTCCTTAAGCCGAAAAACACGCAATTTGTTGAGTTTATCCCATATATAGGTTGCTGTCAAGCTAACTAAACCCAAAATGTCAAGATAGGAAAAAGAAGGCGAGAGACAGGAAGGTAAGATTCGAAAAGAGTAGCTTTAACTTATCTTTGTTAATAGTTAATACATATAATTTTGTGTTTACAGTTCGTATATGTACTTTTTCTTCAATTGAAATTAATGAAACCTTATTCAAGATAGCGAATTACGTTCATGCAAATAATCTCTTGCATGGGAATCCCCTTTTATAAAAATTAAACAAGGTTAATGCTGTCTAAATCTACTTTACATGAAGCTATTTAGGTCTATCATGTGAGCATCGTTATCATTTTAATGATGGTAAACTATTCTGGTCAAGAATAGAGGTATATTTAGAGAGCATTTAAACAGAAAATTTTCTAATTCTTTTTACATGTCATGATGTGGTGCACGTAAATAAACAAAATTTTCTGTTTTAATATTCTCTGGATATACCTCTATTCTGGACCAGAATAGATTTCAATCATAGCTTCGCTTCTTCGCGTTCCGTTTTGGCAGGCGCAAATTTGATGAACACGATGGGTAGCACATAAAGCGCCTTTCTCGGTATTTACTTCTAAATCTTGAAATTGTATCATTTATTTCTGAGCAAATTTTCATGTAAGAAAAAAGGTTCTCCTCCTTATGTCCTATATATTGCAATAAACCTAATCCTCGATGCGAGGAAGCGAACAACATTACCTCGTAGCTTAACTTCTTCGCCTCGTAACTTCACTTCTTTGCATCGTAACTTCGCTTCTTCGTAACATCGCTTCCTCGTATCATCACTTCTCTTCTTCGCATCGTAATTTCGCTTCTTCGCTACTTCAGTTCTTCGCATCGTAACTCCGATTCTTCGCTCCTTCGCGTCGCAATTTGTTTACGCGAAGAAGCGATGTCCCCAACGGGTAACGTAGTTATAAAGAAAAGGGAATGATCTCCAGCATGAACACCCTGCACTCAGCCAGCGAAACAAACCCACAGGAAATTAACACATGAATGACATTACTAATAGACAAAACTACAAACGGTAAAAAAGACACAACAATATTCACTAGAACATCGTACAAAACAATCAAAACAGACGTACAGAAACATCAAACATTAATGACAACACATAAAAGGAAGGAGACCAATGTGCACCCGGCACCTGCACGGCCATCTCCTATGAACAAATTGTGTGGCTATCCGGATGACGTGCGCATAACCCACCTACTTTTCCGGATACACAGAGGTCTTCATAGACACACACTTGTTGTATAAACATAAAACTTTTTACTGTAAGGTGACATCACAAAAAAAGACGATTAAACTTGAACATCGACGGCGGGTACGGCTAGCTAAACAGGGGATGCTTACTCCTGACTTATCGTCAGGATCTTCTTTAACTCATTTGTGTCACACTTATGCCCTTTGTCGTGTGGAGCTCGTACAAAAGTTCCCCGCGAGGGGTTTGACAGTAAGTGTTTTGAATATTTTCACTGACATTGTCGCCATAGCACTTTATAAATAGGATATTAGACATAACCTGGGACAGCGCAACCATTTAAGATATTGTTTTCATTTTCGTGCGTGAACATCGCCGGCGGGTGCTGCTAGCCAAACAGGGGATGCTTACTCCTCCCGGATACCTGGTCCCACCTCTAGCTTGCTAGGGATCCGTCGATGCTCAATTTAGTGCTTTATTGTGAGTGCTGTTGAGATTATCGTTGGAATCTTCTTTAACTCATTTATTATGTGGAAAATACGTCCACACTCCATATCTGTCATTCTTGATAGGGATATGGTCTTATTCCATATTTGTCATAGATTCTATTAATCTTACTCTCTTGCGTTTTGTTGATCTAAGTGTTAACGTTAACTCTTACTGTTATCTTTGGGATGTTATTGTTAATATCTGTTTATTCCTTTTTTCTCGTCTGCAACCATCGGTTATCATTTCAACATCTCCATGCATTAGAATCTCCTTCTTATCAAGCTCTCTTACGTTTTGTAGATATTGGATGCATTCTGTGATTCCAGTTTAACAGTCATATCTGAAAAAATATCAATTCAAAAGGTACAAAAGGAAAATACCTTATTTTGAACAGGCATGCTTTCAACTGAATTATACTGAGGAACCGTGAGTATGAATATCTTCTAGTTTCAATCTAATAAATAGATAAGTAATAGATAATCTTTATATAACGTCGCATATATTTTTTTAACTATGAACATAAGCTGTGTAGAGCCTTTTGACCGACGAACATTTTTAAGAACAGTCTAAGAACATACCTACACAGGGTTAGGGAGAAAATGTTCAACCCCAACATCATCCCGTGCCGATGGTCAATAGGGTTCGAACCCGAGACCGGTCACGAGTCCGCCTTTCTAACCGCTAGGCCACGTAACCCCCTATACTTATATGAATATAATATATTTCGAACATTTTTGAAATATACCAACAGAATATCTAGAATTGACAATAAATTGGAATCACAAGTAACAGCACCTTTTTGTACTTCCATCTAGATCATTGAATGAAAGTAGAACACACAGCCGATATCAGGAACACACAGCCGATATCAGGAACACACAGCCGATATCAGATTTTAAAAATAACAAAAGGCTACAATTTCTAAGCATAAACAAAAAATCACAATTAATTGGCATGCTAAACCAGGCGAAATATGAGACCAAAGAAAATATATAAATATTTAGCAACGGGGCTTTAAGTGAATCCCAGGTGCCGGAATAAATAAAGCAATCCATGGTTATTTCTTGTTTTTCTTCTGTTTTGTGTCCTTTTGAAATTGAGAAAGCTATCAGCCAGCCAAGGAGAAAAACAATTAAGCTATAAAACAAAGTTGCATTTTTATAATATGTGACTATGTGAAATCTGACAGAAACTTGTTTCACTTGATTATCAACAAATTTGAGTCAATAAAAGATAGATAATGCATTGAATAAAGTAAAGCCCTCCGTTAGGAAGTATGAAAATTCTCATGTGACGCATACCTTGCCCACTTTTACTTCAAACGACGTAGAAGCCTTTCGTTATCTATTTAGTAGGGAGTGATGTTTCAAAGAATGAAGTAAAGTCCTCCGTAGGGATTATTAATTAGATAATGCATTGTTTCGAATCTTTGGAGTACTTTTAAATTCTTAAATGAATTGCAAAAAAATTATCTTAATTTCTTGTAGATTTGCAAATTATCTTATTATTTGAATTTTATTTTGTGACTTTTGGCTGGAAACCTATCAGCACGAGAATGCCAAACAGAAAATAACAAAGAAATGGCCTTACTCTAATTTTAGCCTTGTAAATAAGGTCAACACCAGTAACTGTATAAAATCTGTGTTTTCTATCGTGCCTTGTAATAAAAAGGATAACAAACCATCTACTTGTCGGATATACTATTTGTTCAAAAAATTCTAGTGTCCTCAGCTGGCTGAGCTGTGTGTCACACTTATGCACTTTGCCGTGTGTAGCTCGTAAAAAAAGTTCCCCGCGAGGGGTTTGACAGTAAGTGTTTTGAATGTCTTTCCCTGACATAACCGCCATGGCACTTTCTACATAGACATATCCTCAGACAGTGCATGTTTCAGATATTGTTTTCATTTTAATGCATTGACATCGACGGCGGGTGCGGCTAACCAAACAGGGGATGCTTACTCCTCCCGGGCACCTGATCCCACCTCTAGCTTGCTAGGGGTCTGTCGATGCTCAATTTGGAATTTGGTGCTCTATTGTGAGTGCTGTTGAAATTGTTGTCAGGATCTTCTTTAACTTTTTAGAATACATTTAGGTCATTTTTAGGATTTCGCTCCTCGCGTTTACACTGGCTTGGATTATATTTGTAAATTATGTATATATAAACTGTTTGAATTCCCTCTCTTCCGGCCTTTAGCATCACTGTTGGTCATGTTACTGAACACTACATCTAGAATCATTTCTCGTGAAACGAGCAGCACAATTTTTTAAACAAATATTTTGTGGAATATATGTCGTTCTATCAAACTAAATGTAATCATAGAAACAAGGGTGCATTTTTCTCATTAAAGAGTCTCTTCTCATCGTGTTGACGTCCATTTAAATTATGGTTTAAAAATTGCTCGATCGCATTTTCGAAGTGAGATAATCCTTAGTTTTAGAATATTTTATCGAATCATATTACGGTTGGGAATTACTGTTCAATGCATAGGTAGAAATATTCATTGTTTTTCATAAATACAAGGAAAAGTAGTAGACCCGCAATATGACAACACAAAAAGGTGCAGTGGAGCACACACACACACACATACCCTCCCTCACACACACACCCTCACACCCTCACACCCTCACACCCTAACACACACACGCACCCTCACAAGGTGAAAAAGAAAAAAAGATAGATAGAGACACCGAAACGGAAAGTTCGTTCTGCTTTAATGTCAATATAGAAATCTAAATGACACTATTTCCTACTAAATAACTTTATGATAAATTGTATATAAAGATGTTTTAGAAATTAATGGAGAAATCTATTGATTTTGTAGGTTGGAAACATCATGAATAATTCAAGGCCGGCTTCAGAAGAAGAGTTGAATGTCAAAATGAATCTAAAATGGCACAAGATGAAGTATGAAGGAGATGTAAAGAACTATTGGCTCATGCGCCTGCACACATTCCAAGACGCTTTCTCAGTAACTCTATTTTTCGAGATCTACATTTACCCACATTTAGCGTTGGTATACCTCATCCTAATAATTGGGATAATAGTTATTTTCCAAAGGCACCGCTTGATGAGTTTTGTACATTATATCATTGTCATCAGTACCTTGATCAATTTTATTCCGTCAATTCTCACAATACCTTTCTATGTCATATTTTACCACGTTGCCAACAAGAATGCCCCTCTACCCTATCCCTGGTGCTTCATCTATGTCATTTTAATTGAACATAGTCTAAAAATTGCTTTTTCGATTTCACTTTGCCTGAAACTTATTTTGGCTGTCAATAGATTTTGCAGTGTCTACTATCCTTTCAAAATGAAATTCTGGTTTTCAAAGTCAAGGAAACGAATATATTGCTTTGTGATCATATCACTCTGTCTGGCCTTTGAACTTCCCATCAATATTATTGATTTTCCTCTAAAGAAATCCCCCTGTTTAGATGATCTTTGGAGCAATGGGAACATGGAGGTATATACTGCATGCTCAGTGATTGGGTATACTTTTGACTCGGACAAAATTGGATCATACAACTTCTACATGACGGCATCCTTCTTCGAATTTTTTCTTTTTACTTCGGAAACATTACTGTTTACAGTTATAAATATAGCATTTATTGTAAAAATGAGGCGCTTAACTTCGCAAAGAAACACATTTTTGCATTGTAACAACGCCATAAATAGGTCTAGACTTAATTTGTTAAACAAGGTATACCTTTGGGTAGTCCTTGCAACAATAGTAATAGAAATACCTCATCATGTGCTGGTAGGTGTTAAATCATCGGCATTTTTAGCTCACCTCGACGAAGTTGAGATGAGCTTATGCTATAACCCCGGCGTCCGCGTCCGCGTCCCCGTCCCCGTCCCCGTCCGCGTCCGCGTCCGGTTAAAGTTTTTGGGGTAACTCAGTATCTGACAAAGTACTGATGGTACAGTAACCAAACTTGCACCAGTGATTCATCTTGGGATGCTGAGTTGAACCCATGCATCAGATGCAGCATCTGACCTACATTTTCCGGTTGAATGACTTTGTCAATGTCTGGTTAAAGTTTTTGGGGTAACTCAGTATCTGACAAAGTACTGATGCAACAGTAACCAAACTTGCACAAGTGGTTCATCTTGGGATGCTGAGGTGAACCCATGCATCGGATGCAGCATCTGACCTACATTTTGTGGTTGAATGACATTGTCTTATCTGGTTAAAGTTTTTGGGGTAGTTCAGTATCTGACAAAGTACTGATGCTACAGTAACCAAACTTGCACAAGTGATTCATCTTGGGATGCTGAGGTGAACCCATGCATCGGATGCAGCATCTGACCTACTTTTTCGACTTGAGTGATTTTGCCTTATAAGGCCAATATTGAGCAAAGTTTAAGTGCTACATGTACCAAACTTGCATATTAGATGTATCTTTGATCAAACTTTCATAAAATGACTTTGACCTACTTTTTCCACTTGAGTGATTTTGCCTTTAAAGACCAATATTGAGCAAAGTATAAGTGCTACATGTACCAAACTTGCATATTGGATGTATCTTTGATTAAACTTTCATAAAATGACCTTGACCTACTTTTTCTGCTTGAGTGATTTTGCCTTTAAAAGCCAATATTGAGCAAAGTATAAGTGCTACATGTACCAAACTTGCATATTAGATGTATCTTTGATCAAACTTTCATAAAATGACCTTGACCTAGTTTTTCCACTTGAGTGATTTTGCCTTTAAAGGCTAATTGTGAGCAAAGTTTAAGTGCTGCATGTACCAAACTTGCATATTAGATGTATCTTTGATCAAATTTTCATAAAATGACCTTGACCTACTTTTTCTGCTTGAGTGATTTTGCCTTTAAAAGCCAATATTGAGCAAAGTATAAGTGCTACATGTACCAAACTTGCATATTGGATGTATCTTTAATCAAATTTTCATAAAATGACCTTGACCTACTTTTTCCGCTTGAGTGATTTTGCCATTTAAGGCCAATATTGAGCAAAGTTTAAGTGCTACATGTACCAAACTTGCATATTAGATGTATCTTTGATCAAACTTTCATAAAATGACCTTGACCTACTTTTTCCACTTGAGTGATTTTGCCTTTAAAAGCCAATATTGAGCAAAGTATAAGTGCTACATGTACCAAACTTGCATATTATATGTATCTTTGATCAAACTTTCATAAAATGACCTTGACCTACTTTTTCTGCTTGAGTGATTTTGCCTTTAAAGGCCAATATTGAGCAAAGTATAAGTGCTACATGTACCAAACTTGCATGTTGGATGTATCTTTGATCAAACTTTCATAAAATGACCTTGACCTACTTTTTTCCACTTGAGTGATTTTCTTAATATACATGTACTTAGAGATATGTTTAAATTGAACTTTGTTGCCACGAGGTGAGCCTGGTAATCTTTGATTACACTATGTTTTAGGTTGCTTGCAGGTGGACCGAGTAACTTCAGCATCCAAAAGGAGAACACACTATTACTGTCCTGCATTTTAATTACATGCAAAGTTCTTTCTCCGTTTGATCTGTTCATATTTGCCTTTCTAAGTGGAAAGGTAAGATTGGCTATCAAAAACTGTTTTTGTCATAGAAACCGTGAGTAATGTATGTAAAATAACATGACAGAAAGAAAGGAATCTCCATGGCAGTTACCTTAAGACAATATGAATACCAGCCAAACATCTTTCAAGATCTCTTTTACTTTCTTTTTTTTTTATTGTCTTATGCAAAATACTGTACGTGTACCTAAAATTGCAACAGAGCAATAATGGGTAAAAATCAGCATCTTCATATCCCACTATTCGACCTGTCAATTCATTTGAATTATAAATTATGAATATACATGCGGTAAAAACCACTGGATAATTATCTCTTCAACGATATTTGGCAATATATTTTAATTAAATACACTACCAAATAAATGCCCCATAGGTATTTATGAAGTACTACCGATACGGATTTACTCTTCATGCTTGTCTGGTGTCAATGATACGGAAGTGTTCAAACTCTACTTTCTTCAAGGAAATTTCAAACGAATTTTAATGCACTTGACGTATGGTAAGTAGATAGAAGAAAGTAGATAAGTAAACATTAGACGGATAGTAAATCTTCATCATTTGTGCTTATTGAATGCCGAAGTGATTTTCTGACACAGCCAAATGTATTTCAGCAGCGCCCTCTGGCTTTGTTTTTAGACTTTTAATTATTAAAATCATTTCAAGTATTTCAAAATTGATGTCAAAAATTAAACGCTGCTTTCTGACAACAACCTTGGAACTCTTCGTTTTCCTCATAACATATCCTAAGAATAGTTTTCGTTATATCTGTACAACAAAATTAATATTAAGAGCAAATCTCGACAATTTTTCAGAATGGAGGTTGTAAAGACATGTTTATTGTCGTTAAAGGTCTCACTTAAAAGCTTAAGCACTATCTAGGAATTATATGCCTCTTCTCATACAGATTCTATGCCTCTTCTCATACAGATTCTATGCCTCTTCTCATACAGATTCTATGCCTCTTCTCGTACAGATTCTATGCCTCTTCTCGTACAGATTCTATGCCTCTTCTCATACAGATTCTATGCCTCTTCTCATACAGATTCTATGCCTCTTCTCGCACATATTCTATGCCTCTTCTCGTACAGATTCTATGCCTCTTCTCATACAGATTCTATGCCTCTTCTCATACAGATTCTATGCCTCTTCTCGCACAGATTCTATGCCTCTTCTCGTACAGATTCTATGCCTCTTCTCGTACAGATTCTGTGCCTCTTCTCATACAGATTCTATGCCTCTTCTCATACAGATTCTATGCCTCTTCTCGTACAGATTCTATGCCTCTTCTCGTACAGATTCTATGCCTCTTCTCATACAGATTCTATGCCTCTTCTCGTACAGATTCTATGCCTCTTCTCGTACAGATTCTATGCCTCTTCTCGTACAGATTCTATGCCTCTTCTCATACAGATTCTATGCCTCTTCTCGTACAGATTCTATGCCTCTTCTCGTACATATTCTATGCCTCTTCTCGTACAGATTCTATGAGTGACGGAGAGTCAAACACGAAACACAAACCGTAATTGATGAGTGCATAAGTACTGAATAATATTCAAAACAATCCAACTTACTTTTGGTCCTATACGAGGGCTGATTTATATGTTGTTAGCCTCGGTTTTCTGGGATACAGAAGGTAATCTGCTGATAGATTATCTCCAAAAAGGACAAACAATGAATGGCACATACTTTGCTTCACTTCTGACAAAGTTACAGGAAATATTTAACTTAAGCGCCGCGGAAAGCTCACTAGGTGTGTAGTTCCATCAGGACAATGCTCCTGTTCACAAGTATGTCACTTCTATGGCTGCCATTTATGATTCTGGCTTTAATTTGATTGAGCATCCGCCTTATTCGCCTGATCTTGCATCAGACTTTCCTCTATGCCCAAAACTGAAAGCAGCTATTTCTGGCACCGATTTTCAGTTCGATGATGACGTCATACTTGCAGTTGATGGCTTTCTGACCAGTCAAGATAAGGTGTTAATTCTTCAAAAGTTTTATTGAGGCCCTAAAACACCGGTGGCAAAAGCGTACTAAAGGGGACTATGTAGAAAAACAATGCAAAATGACTGATGAAATTCAAATTATTGAATAGGAGGCTCACAACATATCAATCAGCTCTCGTATTAATTGGAAATCATATATTATATTGTTATTTCGGAAACTCGTAATTTCATCCAAAAATTTCATCGAAGGAGGTTAACATCTTATCCCTCCAATGCTATTTTATTTAACTATGCTACTGAATCGACCCTACAGGAAATTTGGAGCCGCTTACTCTCCACAAAAAATGGAACAACTGTAGAGAACGAAGAAGCATTGAGTTAGACAAGGGATATCGAGATACACCAGAACGGAACGATGTAGCATTGCCACATTCAAAAATGTATAAGTATAATCATGTTTCTATTGATCCTGGCGAACAGATAGATTTTGATGATCTGATCCTAACATTGATGAAAAGCTAAACGGTATGACTCATCATATCTGAATCAAAAACGCTTCCGCCTCAAAATAAAAGCTAAGTCCCACTTATAAGACATTGTATTGCGTTTTACTATTTCGTAGAGTATCTGACAATATCTTTCAATTACTTTACTCTTGTATGAAATAATCAAATTGAAACAGATAATGTATTGATGTATTACTGTATATCCAGAAAATATGTGGTTTGATTGGTTGAATGTAGATGAATTTTTCAATGTGCATTGTCTTTTTTATGTACCTCCAAGTATTGGTATAATTAAATTTCGTGTGTGCTTATCGAATTATTGTTACTATGCAGTTTGTGAATTTATTAATCGACAATTATTAGTGGGTCATATAAGGTTTTCATTGAAAATTTAAAAGAAAATGTGTTGATTTCTTAAAACAACATGAAATATATATCAATCAAATATATCCCAATGAGTCAGATAAAGTTGTTCATTATGTTTCTACGGAGCCGTGTCATCGTCTCCGTCTGTTTGTCCAATTTTTAGCTCACCTGAGCCAAAGGCTCAAGTGAGCTATTGTCATAGTGTGGCGTCCGGCGTCCGTCGTCCGTCGTCCGTCCGTCGTAAACTTTTAACATTTTCAACTTCTTCTCAAGAACGGCTGAAGGGATTTTGATGAAACTTGGTATGCATGAAGTACTAAAGGTCCTCTACCAAGTTTGTTCATTTCGGCTCGATCCCTTCAGGGGTGGATCCAGGGCGGGGTCAAATAGGCCCCGGAGGGTACCCCTGTTCAAAAATCTTCTTCTCCAGTTCCACTGAATGGATTGAAAAACTAATTGTATCTATGTGATCTAGAAGGATGTATGATTCAAGTTTGTTCATTTCGTTAAAATCCGACAATTAATTTTTGACGCGTTTTTGACGTCTTTTCGGACTTAGTCAGAAATGCACATTTTTGCACTTTTTCTTTAAATCACTCAATAAGTGTATGATTTTACACACTCATTTACTACATATTTATCATATTTAACTTACTTAATGCTTTGATATGTATTTTATGCTTAAATTTTATTTTTTTGATTTTTTATGATTTTTTTTTCTTATGTAAAAAGGAAGGGGGGGGGGGGGTGATTTTCATACATTTTCTGCTTCTTTTCTATAACCACTCTTCAGATTGTCATGACAATTTGTAGGTATGAGGTACTCATGCATGGTACCCTACAAGTGAAAGAATTTTGTCCAGATATCCACTTTTGGATTTTTAAGGAATATTTTTTAAGATTGTACATAGGTATAATGTATGTTTTCTTACCAAAAAAGAAAAGAAATTCTCAAATCGCACCGGGTTATACACATTGATACTACTTTTGAATGAAGAAATTTTATTTGAATCACAAAAAAAAAATGCCGTAAAGATTAAAAGTACACAACTTTTTAAATATTTTTTCAAAGCCATGCACCTGGTTCCGGACCGGAATTATTCGAATTTTATGATCTGAGGACCCATTTTCACACGTATTCTTCCACACATGTAGATGGTAAACAAAGACGCCATGTTTCTTGTGTTACAAATTTGATTGGTTCAATACCTCCCCGCCCCCTTTCACACGTATTCTTCCACACATGTAGATGCCTCACACACTTTAAAACTATATTCAAAATTTTATTTCATCTATCTAGTAAACAATCACGGGAAGATAATTCAAGATAAACATTGTGTGTATTTTCCACCAATTGTTGAAAATAATAAGAAAATAATCGGAACTATTTGACCAATTGTTGAAAATAATAAGAAAATAATCGGAACTATTTGACTAATTGTTGAAAATAATAAGAAAATAATCGGAACTATTTGACCAATTGTTGAAAATAATAAGAAAACAATCGGAACTATTTGACAGGACAATGACCTAGATATGCATCTTCGTCCCCAAGGCGCATCGTATTCCGCTAGGCGCTTCATTGCAATACAAACCGCAAAGCAGTACTGCGATATATTTCAGGAGATACAGTGCAAACGGAATAGATTTTTATACTTGGAACACTTTCATAATCTGTATCTGTATCTGTATGGGTACGTTGAATTACCAATACTGGCTTGTGATCAACGGAATGAGAGAGCGCATAAACTTACTTAATCGCGCTTCAGGCTGGATCTAAAGCCTTCCACAGTCCTTGACAGCACTTGATGGTTATCCAGTTCGTTCCACTCTGTGACTGTACGTATGACGAATGAGTTCTTCCTGATGACGGAATTACATGTAGGTATGTTAAAGCAGCGAGTATGGTTTGAGCTATGAACAACGTTCATAATGGTTATCATTCTTGTACTTGGAACACTTGCATATACTTGTTATCATGTATAAAGTTTGCTCGAATTTCCTCTGTCTTAGACTCTCTTAGATGAAGTAATTTACGGACTGATTTCTTGAAGAAACGTCTAATGAGTAATCTCTTCCTCTGGATTTTGAGAATGCATAGGGCATTTAATATCTGAAATTCTTGAAAATAATTCCGTTCAGAGTTCCTGAAATCTTCCAATGAAATGTTGGACCACAGAAGCTGTTGTTTTAATAGAGAAAATAAATTATTATTCACAACCTTAAGCCACTGTGTTCGTCATCTTGTATGTATAATATTTCTAAGAGGAACACAGAGGCCTGAGGTTGTGAATAATAAAACATTTTCTCTCATAAAACGACAGGATCCTGTGTTAAGACATTTGGGAATTTTTATCTGTTCAAATAATAGATAGTATACATAATGAGTTTTTATCGGACCAAGTAACTTCTTGTCGGCAAATCCAATGCAACCGATACATTTCATGAACTCTCTCCGCTAACAACTTGTCCGTGTAACAGACCTATGATGAGGTAAAACAATTAGTTAACAGTAAATAACGATGTCGTAGGTCTGCTAGTTGGACAAGCTTAACAATTTCATGGGCCTTTTAATTTGTTTCAAACTGCGAAACCTTAGAGAAACCACTTGAGTTGTTGAACAGCGTATGCTGAAATGCGACGCTCCTTCTCGCCTGTTGAAATATGCATAGGCAAGAAGCGTCGCATTTCAGCATATTTACTGAAAATTATTTGTTCAAGTGGCTTCACTGGGTCATGAGGTTTGATACAACATACACTGCTTTTTTGGAAAACAAACTGGCACAATTTCTGCACAACTCACTTGAATTGATGAATATTGGATCAAAACGATTTTAACTGTACGTTTCATGTATTTGAGATGAAATCAATACTATTCAAAAGCATAATTCATAGATTTCAGTGAATAAAGGCAAAACCGAAAAATCTTTGTTTTTTATGCCCCTGGAATAAAAGATTCGGGAGCATAAAGTTTTTGGCCTGTCCGTCTGTCTGTTTGTCTGTCTGTTTTCCGAAAAACTTTAACATTGGGCATAACTTTTGAATGGAAGCTGGTGATAGAGGTTTCATATTTCATATGTGTATTTAACAAAATTTTTGACCTCATGACCATAACCTTGACCTTTCACGTACTTCTCAAAAACTTTAACATTGGGCATAACTATTGAATGGTTATAGTGATAGGGCTTTCATATTGTACATGTGTATTCCTTGTGACAAGATCTTTCCATTGATACCAATATTACGCTGACCCTGACCTCTCACATACTTAACAGAAAATGGTGTTTATACTAACAAAGATGCCGCCGGGGGCATTCTCGTTTCACAAACACAGGCTTTATAATTTCTGGCATGCTAGCTATCAATAATGAAAGGTTTTGTGTTCGATTTTAAATAAACTTAATTTGTGAAATCATTTCATTGTTTTATTCTTTTTCTGCTGTAAAAAAGTTATTGTTTTGAAATGTGACTATTTTTTTGTACCTTTAAAGGTTGTCTGAAAAAAAAAACACTTCTCTGCATCCGGCAAAAATCTTTTTAGAAAGGTTGTGGGCTAAAATGCTGGTACTGGCACTATCAGTATTCAATGTCAGTATGTCAGTTAGAGCGTGCATGGGTATCAGGTGAGCGTTGTGCCCCCTGGGGCTCTTGTTCTTTTTGCATGAGACAGTTTTGTTTCATTTTTTCACAAGTTAGTAGGCCTTTCGATTGTGATTTTTTGGGATCTGATTTTGACTTTTATTCACTGATCTTACATGATATAATGAATAAGGACTGTTTCGGGCTGGTTCACAAATTTCATCGTATCTATTCAATGACATATTGACCTTTCCTATAGTCCATGATTTAATATTAGATAACCTTTTTTTAACATTTTTATTTCCAAACCCCTTTTACATTTTTAGGAAAGCCTCTTGAAATGGGGTATTTCAAGACCGCACCTTACAAAACCATGATTAAGTTCGGAATAAATATTGGTCTTACAAATTGTCAATATTGATATATGTTCCATAGTACCAATTTTGTTGTACTAAAGCTAAATTTTGAAGGAAAACATTCAATTTTGTGTTTACAAAAGATGGTAGTGTCAAATATAGAGTACTAATGCAATGAATATATAACTGATAAGACAGTTTGGCTGGGCCACAAAGCTTTATTTTTTTTCCAAAGATAAATGTTAACTAGATGCCTACTGTTGTATATAACATTACAGGAGAATGATATGAATGTGAAGATTAATCTAAGTTGCTTTGCCTGCCAGCCATCAGTACATGTGTGTGAGTATATAAATGTACTAAAATAAGAAAAGAAGAAGATCTTTAAAAATCCGTAATATCCATGATAGTTGAAAATATAAAGCAACATATGTTAAAGTTTGGGGTTGGTTTTTCTAAAACATAAACATAAAGACACACATTTTCAAAGTACACCACACCTTTCACTCCTTCTTCCATACGCCTATAGTTTTAGTTCTCAATTAAGTTTCTGTATGTTTGCCATCTTTTCGTAAAAGCTGAAACTGATTTTTAGAATATTAAACGTTCTTTTCTGTGAGATAGGATTGATGTATTTTAGCTTTAACTTAAAAAAAGTTGGCTTAGTATCCTCTCTGGCTTTCTAAAATATATATATTTTACATAATATTAAGATCAAATCTAGTATTGGGTAAGGCACACAAAGAAGATGTCTGATACATTCAGACTAATAACATTTTGAGTTTTTTTTCCTCAGCCACAGTTCAATTTAATTCCAAAATCTTTCTACATAACAGCAGTCATAGAAAGCATGAGTATCTATATCATTCTTACATAAACCACAAAGGGGGCTATCTTTAATTCGCATATAGTACAAATATCTTTTTGTGGGCGGGATTCTGTGTAGAAGCCTCAGTTTGAACCATATAATCTGTATATCTTTTGTAGGTACAATATATTGTAATTAGCTTTATTCCAATTGAACTGTGGATTGAGATCCAAATCTCGAGCCTATTTATTCTCATACTTTGGTTTAGCATACATTTTCTTTATAAAGATATCATCACTCTAGATCCTTCAACCGACTTGCATATTTAATCTATAAAAAGTGTTCGAGTTGGTCTAGGAGCATTTTCATTATTATCACGTACTGGTGGCCATGTGGACAGGATAGCCAGCTTTAGTCCCTAAAGCACGGTAAAATGCGGTTTAAATCCATATTTTTGTTCAAATTCATAAATTCAAAAAGTATCCAGTAAAAGAAAAGGTCTTGAACAATATATATGCCAGATGAGTACCAATTTTTGTGACAGACTGACTTATTGTTTATTTTGATTTTTACGTTATATCATAAAGGCTGTTTTAAAATTGAGATATTATCAGATTATGGTAATGTTAAGTTGAATTCATACAATGATTGATTTTTAGTTTCTTTTTGACATTTCATAATGTAATCATTTCCGAAATTACATATTGCATTAATATTTGTGATACAATCTTCAAAAAAAGGTCAACCCCTGAGGATTTTGACTACAAGAGTCTACGAATCCATGTTAGCTTGAGAGCTTTTATAAATGATGGTATGTGTGTCATACCGCAATCGTCATTCTTAAAATCTTGATACATGTTCTTTCTTATTATCCTGTCCACCTTACCATTCCAAATTAATCTAAAAAATAATCTTCCAGTTCTTCAGTAAATTCTTGGCTAGGATTGGGCAGACTTATAGAGAAGTGAGTATTTTTGGACAAAAGCAGAGTTTTTATTACAGTTATTTTTCCCATGTGCGTTAAATTCCTTTTTGATCAACTTAATTGTTTTTTCCCTTTTTATATTTTAAAGTTTTTCCGCAAACTTAATATTTTCAATATCAATCAGTGAAATTATCATCAGTCAAGTTTAGTGAACATCATATCCCACCCATCCTGCTACGTCTTTCGGTACGCTTTCTCGACATAGCAACATTTATACTTTTTTGGCATATTACATTGTTTAGATTTGAGGATCACTGACGATGGTTAAGTACCCGAAACGTGCATGTCTGGTACATGCTGCCAATTAATCTGTTCTTAAATGATGATATTCAATTTGAAAACGTTTAACATTTATACAACTTGGTGAGTGTCACTGCTGGTGGACCAGGAGTCAGGGCACATGTAGCCATGTTCGATCAATTTCGGTTGATCGTTTCTTCAACAAATTCTAAAATTTCTGTTATCAATTTTTTTTGAAATTTCTAAAAACGTGGGTCCTGTAGCATCATATCCCACCCATCCTGCTACGTCTTTCGGTACGCTTTTCGACATAGTAACTTTCATACTTTTTTGTCATATTACATTGTTTAAAATTTGAGGATCATTGACGAGGGTTAAGTACCACAAAAGGTGCATGTCTGGTCCATGCTGCCAATTTATCTGTTCTTAAATGATGATATTCAATTTGAAAACGTTTAACATTTATACAACTTGGTGAGTGTCACTGCTGGTGGACCAGGAGTCCCCGACTGCACATGTAGCCATGTTCGATCAATTTCGGTTGATCGTTTCTTCAACAAATTCTAAAATTTCTGTTATCAATTTTTTTGAAATGGCATATTACATTGTTTAGATTTGAGGATCACTGACGAGGGTTAAGTACCCGAAACGTGCATGTCTGGTCCATGCTGAGAAATTTATCTGTTCTTAAATGATGCTATTCAATTTGAAGACGTTTGACATTTACACAACTTGGTGAGTGTCTGGACCAGGAGTCCCCGAGGTCACTTGTAGCCAAGTTCGATCAATTTCGGTTGATCGTTTCTTGCCGACATTTTCCTTTACTCGTACGAAGCTGAATTCATTCAATCTTTGGTCTCTGACGGGAAAAGATACTTAGTTTCTGACTTCAACTTAACTTACAGATACATAGACGATGTGTTGTCCATCAATAATCCAAAATTCGCGGATTACCTGAGCAGTATCTATCCTTCGGAGCTTGAAGTCAAAGAAACTACAGAGACAAATAATTCAGCATCCTATTTGGACATAATGTTGTCCTACGACACTGATGGTCACATGAACACCTCACTCTATGACAAACGTGACGACTTCAATTTCAGCATTACGAACTTTCCTTTTCTGAGTAGCAACATCCCTTCATCGCCTGCTTATGGCGTGTTCATATCTCAGTTGATACGCTATGCCAGAGCAAGTACCAAATATACGGATTTTGTTCTGAGAGCTAGGCGTCTTTCAGATAAGCTTCTCAGTCAGGGATATGTTTGTGACCGACTAACATCGTCACTGAGGAAGTTCTACGGTCGATATGGGGAACTCGTCATACACTATGGTGTCCCACTATCCAGAATGGTGGATGATATTCTGTCATAGACCATTTGAACCATCCAACCAAAGATTGTACTCTATATCTTCCAAAATGGAAGTAACCGGATGTGACAGTTCTACCGAATTGAAGCGACGGGTGTTGCATGCAAGCAGGAGATGCTTACTCTTCCTGGGCACCTGGTCTCACTCTCATATCGGGAGTTCGCTTCTTTTCATATGGTGGAGGTTTTTGTTTTTGTTTGCTTTGGTTCCTGTTTTATCCTGATTTTGTATGCCTTCGGTTTCTGATTTTCTGAATTATCGATTTTGTACTGTAGACAGGAATATGGTCATTATCCATATTTGTCATTCAACACATTCTAAAATTTCTTATATCATTTTTTTGAAATTTCTAAAACGTGGGTCCTGTAGCATCATATCCCACCCATCCTGCTACGTCTTTCGGTACGCTTTTTCGACATAGTAACTTTCATACTTTTTAGCTCGCCGGGACGAAAAAGTCCGGAGAGCTAATGCCATACCCTCGGCGTCGTTGTCGTCGTCGTCGTCGTCGTCCTTAGACAAAACTTTAACCTCGGCTAAATCTCTTGAACTATATGGGATATAGCTTTGATATTTCACATGAAGATACCTTGTGATGAGACCTTTCATTTGAGACCATGACCTTTGACCTAGTGACCTTGACCTTGGACTTTGACCTACTTTTCAAAAACCTTAACCTGGCCTATATCTCGTGAACTATAAGGGATAGGGCTTTGATATTTCACATGTAGGTACCTTGTGACGAGACCCTTCATTTGAGACCATTACCTTTGACCTAGTGACCTTGACCTTGGACTTTGACCTACTTTTCAAAAACTTTAACCTGGGCTATATCTCTTGAACTATAAGCATATGATACATGATAATTTAAGGGATAGGGCTTTGATATTGCAGAGACCTTTCACCTGAGACTATGACCTTTGACCTAGTGACCTTGACCTTGGACTTTGACCTACATTTCAAAATCTTTAAGCTGACCTTTATCACTTCTACTGTAAGGGGTAGGGTTTTGATATTTCACATTTAGATACCTTGTACCGAGACCTTTCATTTGAGACCCTGTCCATGGACCTAATGACCTTGGACTTTTACCTACTATTGAAAAAATTATATTTATTTTTCCTGCATATATTTACTAATACCAAGACCTTTCATTTGAGACAATGACCATTAACGTAGTGATCTTGACCTTAACCATTAACCTACTTTTTTTAAAATTAAAATTGCTTAAACTTTGGCTCCATCTTTAGCTCTTTAAGGGATATGACTAATGCTAGATGCATAGACTATTCATGACAATGCTTTTTGTATTTTAAAAGTTTTTTTGATTTTTGACAAAAACCCGCTACGGCGAGCTATTTAATTGTATGTCTTTGATTACCCTATGTTTTGGCATATTACTTTGTTTAGATTTGAGGATCACTGACGAGGGTTAAGTATCCAAAACGTGCATGTCTGGTCCATGCTGAGAAATTTATCTGTTCTTAAATGATGCTATTCAATTTGCAGACGTTAAACATTCTTTACAATATCTATCTCTGCAATTAATTTTGGAGCCTATCTAGATTACACTTGTCTTGTCAATATTAGGAGTTAGTCCAGAATACTTTGAGAACTGAAATAATAGATCCAGAGAATTTTTTGAACTTTTTTCTGACCCATCTAGAAATATGACCATATCATCTGCGTACTACAGGATAGAGTATTTTTCCCCTTCTTTGACACCTCCTGTTTGCCGGATTGCGAAGCAAAATGCGGTCTATGAAATGGCGAAGTCTGTCTGTCCGTCTGTCCGTCCGTCAGTGCGTCAACATTTTGGTTAAAGTGTTGCGTTTAAGTCCGTTGAGAGAAAACTGTCTGGAGGAGCAACTTGAAACTTGACATGGTGATAGACCATGATGAGACGAATCAAACACAGCAACAAAATTTGACCTAGTGACCTTGACCTTGGAGTTTGACCTACTTTTGAAAAACTTTAACCTTAGCCATACCTTTTGAATGGTAAGTGATAGGGCTTTCATATTTTTATTGTGTATTTCTTGTGACAAGACCTTTCCATGGATACCAAAATTCTTTACCTTGTGACTTTGACCTTGGAGTTTGACCTACTTTTTAAAGACTTTAACCTTGGCAATAACTTTTTAATGTTAAATGATAGGGCTTTTATATTTCACATATGTATTCCTTGTCACAAGACCTCACCATGGATACCAAAAGGTTTAACCTTGTGACCTTGGCCTTGGAGAATGACATTCTTTTAAAAATAATGAATCTGGGCTATATCTCATGGACTATAGAGGCTATGGCTTTGAAATTTCACATGCAGAATCTTTATGACCAGATTTTTCATTAGATATCATGAGTATTGACCTAGTAACCTTGACATTGACTTTGACCTACTTTTGTAGTATAAGAGGTAGGGTTTTGATATTTCACATATAGATTCCTCATGCCCAGAACTTTCATTTGAAATCATGACTTTTGACCTAGTGACCTTGACATTGACCTTTGGCCTACTTTTGAATTATTAGAGGTAGGGTTTTGATATTTCACATATAGATTCCTCAGGACCAGAACTTTAATTTGATATCATGACTTTTGACCTAGTGACCTTGACATTGACCTACTTTTAAACTATAAGAGGTAGAGTTTTGATATTTCACATGTAGATTCCTCATGACCAGACCTTTCATTTGATATCATGACTTTTGATCAAATGACCTTGACATTGACCTTTGACCTACTTTTAAACTACAAGAATTGGGGTTTAGATATTTCACATAAAGATTCCTTATGACGAGATCTTTCATTTGATATCATGACTTTTGACCTAGTGACCTTGACCTTTGACCTACTTTTAAATTATAATTGTAGGATTTTGATATTTCAGTTGTGGAATCTTCATGCCTAGACCTTTCATTTTATATCACGACTTTTGATCAAATGACCTTGACATTGACCTTTGACCTACTTTTGAACTATAAGGGGTAGGGCTTTGATATTTCACATTTAGATTCCGTATGACCATAGCTTTTTTTCATTGCACATTAATTTTAATCTATTAGTATCAATGACCTTTGACCTTTCTGTCTGCACAAAAATGTATACGTCACCTAATACAAACACTTCGCAATCCGGCCTTACCGCCTTTAGCGGTTTATGGTTAAATTTTTCATTATGTCTCAATAAATTAGCTGGAATTTCTATCCACAAGTTAAAGATATATGGTGAGGTATAGGATAGCCTTGTCGGCGTCAACGACCGATACTCAAGAACTGATAATCTTGGTACCTCATGTTCATTATATTCCTTTTGTTTGTCAATTCCTTTTACAGTTTACGGCATCCATATACCCAATTTTTTTTTCCTTTAAGTGTTGCAATCAAACATTGGTATGTATTTCGCTGTTTTCGCTTCATTTTCGTATTGGAATCTACTCACCATTTTTCTTTAAAATTAGTACTCTTTCACGCGGAGAGTTTACTGTGCAATGAAACCGATCTATTGCGCAATAAATTTGTTTTGTTTAATCACGACAAAGGATTGATAACGTGATACATTTTCGATATGCTTCGCATGAAGGAATCGAGAAATAGTGAAAGAAGTAGATATATATGTTTATTCAGGAATTATTATTATAGTCGAGATTTTGTCTATCTAGACAGTCAGTCTAAATATGGTCAGTCTACGTAGTTTAATACTAAAGTTTATTTCGAGTATATGCAAATTAAGTATGGACATAGAAGCAAAAATAACAACTTCCAACGTAGTAAAAATTGAATTTCCCTAGCAAAATAAGCATTTTCTTGAAAGTTTAAAACAATTCAAATAATCCGTGAATGAAAGTCAAACACAATACACAAATCAGCATCCAAAAATAATAATGAACAGACAAGCAAAATAAAACAACACAAAGGTAAGGAGGAAATCACAAATTGTAAAAAGATCGAATCATCAAGCGGAACATCAAACATCGGCGGGTGTTGCATGCAAGTAGGTAATGCTAACTCTACCTGGGCACCTGGTCTCACTCTCTTGTTGAGAGTTCGCTTTTGTTAATATGGTGGAATTTTTTTTTTGTTTAATTTGCTTTGGCTCCCGTTTTATCATGATTTTGTATGTCCTTCGGTTAATGATTTTCGAATTTTCCATTTTGTGCTCTATATTAGGATATGGTTCTTATCATCGGAACAAATCACAATCAACAGGAAAACAAAGTTTTTAAAAGCAAAGAAAGTAACAATGGAACGCATTCTTACAAGATGAGAAATAGCGGAAAACAGACGGAGACAATACCATAGAAACACGAAGGACAAACAGACGGAGACAATAATACAGCGCTATAAAAACATGAAGGACAAACAGACGGAGACGATAATACAGCGCTATAGAAACATAAAGGACAAACAGACGGAGACGATAATACAGCGCTATAAAAACATGAAGGACAAACAGACGGAGACAATAATACATCGCTATAGAAACATAAAGGACAAACAGACGGAGACGATAATACAGCGCTATAGAAACATAAAAGACAAACAGACGGAGACGATAATGCAGCGCTATAGAAACATAAAGGACAAACAGACGGAGACGATAATACAGCGCTAAAAAACATGAAGGACAAACAGACGGAGACAATAATACATCGCTATAGAAACACGAAGGACAAACAGACGGAGACGATAATACAGCGCTATAGAAACATAAAGGACAAACAGACGGAGACGATAATACAGCGCTATAGAAACATGAAGGACAAACAGACGGAGACGATAATACAGCGCTATAGAAATATGAAGGACAAACAGACGGAGACAATAATACAGCGCTATAGAAATATGAAGGACAAACAGACGGAGACGATAATACAGCGCTATAGAAATATGAAGGACAAACAGACGGAGACGATAATACAGCGCTATAGAAACATAAAGGACAAACAGACGGAGACGATAATACAGCGCTATAGAAACATGAAGGACAAACACACGGAGACGATAATACAGCGCTATAGAAATATGAAGGACAAACAGACGGAGACAATAATACAGCGCTATAGAAATATGAAGGACAAACAGACGGAGACGATAATACAGCGCTATAGAAACATGAAGGACAAACAGACGGAGACGATAATACAGCGCTATAGAAACATAAAGGACAAACAGACGGAGACGATAATACAGCGCTATAGAAACACGAAGGACAAACAGACGGAGACGATAATACAGCGCTATAGAAACATGAAGGACAAACAGACGGAGACGATAATACAGCGCTATAGAAACATGAAGGACAAACAGACGGAGACGATAATACAGCGCTATAGAAACATAAAAGACAAACAGACGGAGACGATAATACAGCGCTATAGAAACACGAAGGACAACACTGTCTTCATGATTAATATCCACTGTCCTCTGTAAGAACGGAATTCATTAAAGGCGGCGCCCTATTTCAGAAAAAAATGAACGTGACGTGAACATAGTCAGTGGGCGCGGAGAACGTGGTAAGGACAACTTGCGAACATTTTGAGAATTCCATTGACGTATTCAAAAGACTTGTTGCAAACGTAGTAGGGTCATAGTACGGACTGCTGAAGGTTTACATATGATTATATGGAGAAATTCACGTCTCTGCCTTTCTTATCACGTAATCGGTTTGAGGTCTCGAAAAAAAATCTAACAGACCTCGTCCAAATAATGTATTCCTTGAACGTGTCATGATCGCGTAGCAAGAACGCAGTAAGGTACAACGCTGTACTATCGTAAAGCAGACGTCGTAGCTTGAACTTTGGGGTGATCGTAGTATGACTAAACACGTCTTGAGAACACGAAAGGTTGTATTGCATACGCGAAAAAATATCGCGAAGTTTACACGTTATAACGCGAACCAATCATGAAGGCTGAAGGTAAAAACGTCTTATGGTTTTTTCTTCACCATTTACAAGATAATGTCTATATTTATCTATCTGCATGTACCTACTTGTCCTTTTTATTTACTTGGGGAGGATGGTAAAGTTTTCATCATGATCATAATCACCTTTTAGTTAGACGTATGTATATACTTTCAGAAAGAGAGAGGGAGAGAGAGAGAGAGAGAGAGAGAGAGAGAGAGAGAGAGAGAGAGATAGAGAGAAAGTGAGAGTAACCATGATAAAACAATGAAAATGATGGTAAACAGGTATTCTTGTTTAATGACAATTATTATTCAAATTAGAGAAAAGCAACCTCGTTCATCATTCTACAAAGCGTATATTTCTCAATGAACAAAAAGCCGTCAAACCACCATCAAGAGAGTAGCCAAAGGGTAAATAATACAAATACCCCAGATAGCCGAAATAAGTCATTTCAAAAATTGCAAGGAAAACGTTACAAAATGTTTCTCGGCATGATAAATTCATTATGGAGTTTATTTCTGTTATACTCTCTACTCAAAGTAAGTTCGGCCTCGTCCCCACAAAATTACACACCTATTTCGATTAGGAAGTATGACATTCAAGATCGTCAATCGCTAGTACAAATTTATTGTTGTTAACTATGACTAAGCCTACTTCGTAAAAGAAAGGTCCGATTCAAAAAATAAGTACACTGAAACAGATAATATTTATGAGTTAAACTTCCTGATCGACAACATTTTGGAGGAAAGGTCTTCTAACAAATTGTCGGAATTCTAATGGGAACCAATTGTGCCCCAATCCTTGCCGACATTTTTCTTTACCTCTACGAAGCTGAATTCATTAAATCTTTTGTCTCTGATGGGAAAAGGTACTTAGCTTCTGAATTTAACTTCACTTACAAACACGAGGGCTGATTTTCATGAAGCGAGCCTCGGTTTTCTGGGATGCAGAAGGTATTCTGCTGATAGAATATCTCCAAAAAGTACAAACAATCAATGACACATACTATGGTTCACTTCTGACACAGTTACGGGAAAATATTTAATTTTAGCGCCGCGGAAAGCTAACTAGTTTAAGGTACACATGTGTTGTTCAATCGGGACAATGCTCATATTCACAAGTCTGTCACTTCCATGGCTGCCATTCATCATTTTGGCATATTGATTGAGCATCCGCCTTATTCACCTGATCTTGCTCCATCAGACTTTCATCTATCCCCAAAACTGGAAGCAACTATATCTGGCACCCACTTTCAGTGCGACGATGACGTCATGCTTGCAGTAGATGGCTTTCTGACCTGTCAAAGTAATAAAGGAGTTCTTTAAAAGTGGTATTGAGGCCCTTAAATACCAGTGGCAAAAGTATATAGATACTGAAAGGGATTATGTAGGTAAATAATGCAAAATGACCACAAATAACTATGAAGGCAAGCTTAATAAAAAAGCTGTTTTGTTGAAACGAAATAAATATCATCTGATTAACAAAATTAGGAAGAAAACTCGATGGGGAAAGTAACCATTTTCCTCAAATTTGCCATTAAATGACAAATATGGATAATGACCATATCCATGTATACAGCACAAAATCGATAATTCAGAAAATCAGAAACCGAAGGCATACAAAATCAGGATAAAGCAGGAACCAAAGCAAACAAACAAAAACCTCCACCACATGAAAAGAAGCGAACTCCCGATATGGGAGTCAGACCAGGTGCCCAGGAAGAGTAAGCATCTCCTGCTTGCATGCAACACCCGCCGCTTCAATTCGGTAGAACTGTCACATCCGGTTACTTCCATTTCGGAAGACATAGAGTACAGACTTTGGTTGGATGGTTCAAATGGTCTATGACAAAATATCATCCACCATTCTGGAGAGTGGGACATCATAGTGTATGACGAATTCCCCATATCGACCGTAGAACTTCCTCAGTGACGATGTTAGTCGGTCACAAACATATCCCTGACTGAGAAGCTTATCTGCAAGACGCCTAGCTCTCAGAACAAAATCCGTATATTTGGTACTTGCTCTGGCATAGCGTATTAATTGAGATATGAATACGCCATAAGCTGGAGATGAAGGGATGTTGCTACTCAGAAAAGGAAAGTTTGTAATGCTGAAATTGAAGTCGTCACGTTTGTCATAGAGTGAGGTGTTCATGTGACCATCAGTGTCGTAGGACAACATTATGTCCAAATAGGATGCTGAATCATTTGTCTCAGTAGTTTCTTTGACTTCAAGCTCTGAAGGATAGATACTGCTCAGGTAATCCGCGAATTTTGGATTATTGATGGACAACACATCGTCTATGTATCTGTAAGTGAAGTCGGCACCGGTTGCCCATTGGTACGTCGGTTTGTGTGTAGTCTTTTCTGTTTGATGTTTACATGTCGTGTGTCTCTTTTCCGTCTCGTGCTGTACTCGTCTTTTGTGTTTTTGCATCGGGTGTTTTGGTGTTTTGCTGTTGATGCTGCAACGGGGTTTTGTTGGAGATCTCATCCCTTCTTTTGAAGTCAGAAGCTAAGTATCTTTTCCCTTCAGAGACTAAAGATTGAATGAATTCAGCTTCGTACGAGTAAAGGAAAATGTCGGTAAGGAGTGCGGCACAATTGGTCCCCATTGGAATTCCGACAATTTGCTTGAATACCTTTCCTCAAAACACCACAAAATTGTTGTCGATCAAAAAGTTTGACATCTGAATAATATCTGTTTCAGTGTACTTATTTTCAGAATCGGACTTTTATTTTACAAAGTAGGTTTTGTCATAGTTCACAACAATAAATTTGTATTTGCGATTACCGTTCTTACTTGTAAACGCATTACTTTTAATTTTTGCGAGTCTTTCTTTCAATTTAGAATGTGGAATTGTAGTGTAAAGTGTCGAAAAATCAAAGGCTTTGATCGAATGAACTTTACTAAAATGAGTGGATTTCAGATGTTCTAAAAGTTCCTTCGAATTCTTTAAAATCCACATCTGGTTGATACCACTGCGAGAATATACTGTCGAACAATATTTTTGAAGCCCAGATTTGATTTCAGATAAAACTTTGGTGAGTAAGATCGATACGTAGAACATTTTGTGGAACCAGCGATGAAACGTTGTTTGTACGGATTCTTATGCATTTTAGGTATGCAATATAAGTATGGTAAATCTAAATCTAAATTGTTAGTTTGGAAGCCAAAGGAAGCAAGAGCTGATTTGTGGTTATCTATTATTTCAGAGGCAGAAAGGTTTGTTGGGGTGTAAGTGGGATTTCCAGGTGTCGAATTTAAACCCAACTCTTTAACTAGACTGTCGAAATAGTACTTTTTGCAAGTAAATGTGTAATTATTTGAGGCTTTGTCCGCCGGTGTGATGACATAATGTTCTTGGAGGTAGGTAAGCTCTGAAATAACATCAGGGTCTTTAAACATAGACTCGAATCTGGTGTTCACAGTTGATTTTAATCTGTTAATTCTAGATAAAAGTAACCCTCTGATGGATTTTATCCATTCGGAAAGGGTGTCGAGCTGTACATCCTCTTTCTTTGCCCAACGTCTTGCATATTCCTCACAAGAGTCCATGATAATTTTGAAATTTTGGTTCCATGTAAAGGACATACTTTCTCTGTATTTGGGTCCCTTTTTTAACAACTCTCTCAACTTGTCGTTCTTGACTATACTAAGGTCACCAGTAATAACGTGTCCACAAAGAGAGTAGTTAAAATCCGATGAAGAACATTCGCAAGGAAGTGGATGTAGTGAGGGATTACTTAAATCAATACACTGCAAGAATCGTTTGTAATTGTAAATTTTAGATGCAACTGTTGGTGTGTAGCTATAGGAAATACAAGGAGTTTCTTGTCTTTTGAAATATGGTGGGATTTTTTCTGTGACAGCTTTGTGATTCAAAATTTGACCAAGATTCAATTTATCAATACCTTTGTTTGCAAATCTTACTTTAATGAAAGGACGGTTTGTTTTCTCCTCTGATTTATCTTATCTAACTTCTTGAAATAAACGAAAAGTAGAAATGTCCAAGATGACTCCTTGTAGTCTGTATTCTGGGGAACGTGTATCGGTATAAGTGAGGTCCTTCGTATATTCGTAGATTTCGTTAACTTTCGTAAAGGAACAGAGTATAATGTGGTACGAATATAATGCAGGCCTAGGAGCTCATTCAAAAATGGAACCAAGTCATCGAAGGAGAAACTATGTATCTCAGGCCTATTATATTTACGAATGCCATGACTTCGAGGTCTTCTTTGTGGTCTGTTGAATAAGCTAGTCACATTTACCGATTGACAACCGGGACTTGTTAAGTTTCCTAAGCTGCTTATATTATCGTCTCTAATGTCATGTAGACTAATTCTAGGGACACCTAAATTACCTGTTGCGTATGTGTCCGTAGACGCAACAGGTTGGGGCCTTTTAATAGTGGGCGACGCCCCGGCCACTTTATAGGTCTCTTGTGTACTATCCATTGAAGCAAAAGACTGCCCGACAAGTGCCCTCGGGGACAATTTGTCCACCAACAGTGACACATGGAAAGTGGTAAAAATGACAAATATGGATAATGACCATATCCCTGTATACAGCACAAAATCGATAATTCAGAAAATCAGAAACCGAAGGCATACAAAATCAGGACAAAGCAGGAACCAAAGCAAACAAACAAAAACCTCCACCACATGAAAAGAAGCGAACTCCCGATATGGGAGTCAGACCAGGTGCCCAGGAAGAGTAAGCATCTCCTGCTTGCATGCAACACCCGCCGCTTCAATTCGGTAGAACTGTCACATCCGGTTACTTCCATTTCGGAAGACATAGAGTACAATCTTTGGTTGGATGGTTCAAATGGTCTATGACAAAATATCATCCACCATTCTGGAGAGTGGGACATCATAGCGTATGACGAGTTCCCCATATCGACCGTAGAACTTCCTCAGTGACGATGTTAGTCGGTCACAAACATATCCCTGATCGAGAAGCTTATCTGCAAGACGCCTAGCTCTCAGAACAAAATCCGTATATTTGGTACTTGCTCTGGCATAGCGTATTAATTGAGATATGAATACGCCATAAGCTGGGGATGAAGGGATGTTGCTACTCAGAAAAGGAAAGTTTGTAATGCTGAAATTGAAGTCGTCACGTTTGTCATAGAGTGAGGTGTTCATGTGACCATCAGTGTCGTAGGACAACATTATGTCAAATAGGATGCTGAATTATTTGTCTCAGTAGTTTCTTTGACTTCAAGCTCTGAAGGATAGATACTGCTCAGGTAATCCGCGAATTTTGGATTATTGATGGACAACACGTCGTCTATGTATTTGTAAGTGAAGTTGAAGTCAGAAGCTAAGTATCTTTTCCGTTCAGAGACCAAAGATTGAGTGAATTCAGCTTCGCACGAGTAAAGGAAAATGTCGGCAAGGAGTGGGGCACAATTGGTCCCCAAAGATGGTTGCCATGTGAACATTTGATGTGAAACCCCAACCATATTACTCTTTTATAAGTGTCTGTATACTTGATTACGATGTGATTTGCAATGGTGAATTTCTATAAATTGGCAGCAAAGATACTTTTCTTTTTTCGTATAACCTTGATTTTTTTTCAATGTCATTTCAATTTCAATGCTAAAATTTCGCTAAAACCTGCAATTTTTCAATTTTTTTGTATCAATTTTTCATTGGCGTTTTTATGGTAATGATGATTAAGGTAAATGTTTAAAAAGTTTAAACTTATAAGAAGAGAAAAACATACAATTTACATGACTGTCAATTTTCTGATAGAAAAAGATTTGATCAAAAGTAAGAAATTGATATTTTTACACCTTTTCCCTTCAAATGTATGCATGGTATTGAGTATTTCAGAGATACAAAGTTTCTGTGCAACTTATCCCTGTGCATAAGAGATATATCAAATATTATATCGTATAAAGCAATTTTGATATGAAATCATCTGATTTCTGAAAAATGGCTCTTCTATTCTCATAAAAATCACATTATTTTTGTGAAATTCGGTCATTTATGAAACAGTGACTTTTACACAAGGTCGAATGACATTGAAATGCATTCAAGGTCAATTCTTATTGAAATGTCTATTTTTGATACACTCATTAAGTTTATTCTACATCGTTAATTCAAAACAATCAGAAATGGATCCAAACTATACTCCATGTATAGTAATATAGAACGAAATGTTGCCACAATAACCATTTATGATATTCTTTTCTTTTAAAAAGAGAAATTTCCCCACTCAGATTTTTTCATTCTTTTTCAAGTCCAAAGGTGATTCTTTTTACATGAAATGCACATGAACTCCAGATAAGCCTGCTGATCTAATATTACATTAATATTATATTGCTCTAAACTAAGTAAATTCAGGAAAAAAAAATAGGGACTTTTCAAGTCAAAAATATGTCCATTTCTTCACTGCTGTTGGACCAGGAGTCCTTGAGGGCACATGTAGCCATGTTCGATCAATTTCGGTTGGTCGTTTCTGAAACGCATTCTAAAATTTCTGTTATCAAAATTTCTTGAAATTTCTAAAACGTGCGTCCTGTAGCATCATATCCCATCCATCCTACTACGTCTTTCGCTACGCTTTTTCGACATAGTAACTTTCATACTTTTTTGGCATATTACAAAGTTTAGATTTGAGGATCACTGACGAGGGTTAAGTAACCGAAACATGCATGTCTGGTCCATGCTGCCAATTTATCTGTTCTTAAATAATGCTATTCAATTTGAAGACGTTTAACATTTATACCACTTGGTGAGTGTCACTGCTGGTGGACCAGGAGTCCACGAAGGCACATGTAGCCATGTTCGATCAATTTCGGTTGATCGTTTCTTCAACACATTCTTAAATTTCTGTTATCAAAATTTCTTGAAATTTCTAAAATTAGGGTCATGTAGCAGCATATCCTATCCATCCTGCTTCGTCTTTCGGTACGCGTTTTCGACATAGTAACTTTCATACTCTTTGGGATATTACATTGTTTAGATTTGAGGATCACTGACGAGGGTTAAGTATCCGAAACGTGCATGTCTGGTCCATGCTGCCAATTTATCTGTTCTTAAACGATGCTATTCAATTTGAAGACGTTTAACATTGTTCTAACCCTCATCTAGACCACTTAAATGAAGAGTATAGATTGATCGAGCGCATTTTTTTTTTAAATATTCTCACATAAGAGTACACACTGATTTAATATAGAAATTTTCAGATATCTGCTATACACATTTCCATGGAAACGAGTCTTTTGAAAATGCTTTGTTTTCAATATTTTCAAAATTCTATAAAGATCAGACATGATAACCATGGCAACGGAAACTTAAATTGCAAAAATGAAGCCATTTTTCATCTTAGAGATTCATACCTATGTCCTTCACAAAAAAATTTGAAATCTGTGACATGCAGTGCCACGTTCCTATGGAAATGTTTTGGTCCTTACAGAGAATTAGTATTAACTAGCATTGACACGATTTAGTCTAATTCAAAATCATAGATTCAAAGTGAATATCAATTCCCAAGGTTAACATTCGTATTAGAAATTAAAATCTTATTTTCAAGGTCGATGTCAAATATTAGGTCAATACCTAAAATCAGGTCCACTTGCCTGATTAAATCTATCTCTATGCCAAGTTTAAATTTGATATGTGATATATTATTGGTATCTTACTCAGATAAAGTCAAATAAATAATTGTATCTTCAATGTCAAGGTCAGATGTCCAGGTCAAGGTCGAATGTAATACCTGAAAAGTCATCTCATTATTTCCTATCTCCATGTATGTAAAATGTAAAAATTCATACGGTAATGGTACCATAGAGCTAAACTCTTAATTTTATTTTCTATGTCAAGGTCAAATAGGAAGGTCAAGATCAAAGATAATACCTGTTATCAAATCCTCTAACTCAGCCTTATCTCTATTACCAAGTTTGAAAAATATACGGAATCCTTTATACTTCTTTCGCAACTAAGCTAAAATCAAAATTACATTTTCCGAGGTCAAGGTTAAACCTCAAGGTCAAGGACATTACCTGCATTCATATCCTCTCACTTTGCTTAACATCGATACCAAGTTTGATGGTGATGGTTGTACCCCTAATCGTTGTTTCGCAACTAACCTAAAAGCAAAATTATATTTTTCAAGGCCAAGGTCAAATACAATACCCGCGTTCAGATCCAATCACAATGCTTTATCATTCATAAGCCGGATTTTGCTTAGCAATCCGGCCAAAAGTGGAAAATACGAGCAATGAAAATGGATTTGTTATCATACATCATACGTCCACTTCAAGATCTTATAGCAACGTTCATATAAATTAAATCTGACGGCACCCGCGTGATTATTGATCACAGTAACTTTTTGAAGACGTTAAACAGTAACTTTTAACCAAATCATAGAGGCTAGAGGGAGGTATTTATCTTTTGAAGAACATCCCCTTCTCTCTGTTAATCTTTTTTGTTTTATTTGTACGGCCAGGCGTACGAGCTATGCCACTGTCCATACCAACTGTGTATCGAACCCCCGGACCAAAATTAAAGTTTCAATATAAATAATCCTTTACTGTCAAAAATAAAGTACGCAGAAAGAGTCAAATGTTGTTGGATATTACTTCCATTTATATATTTGCTTGCCATATTATTTGAAATTTTCTGATTCAAAATTTCTTGAATTTTCTAACACGTGGGTCCTGTAGCATCATATCCCACCCATTCTGCTACGTCTTTTTGTACATTTTTGGACATAATAATTTTCATACTTTTTGGCCATATTACATTGTTTAGACTGAGGATCACTGACGAGGGAACGTGCATGTCTAGTCTATGCTGTAAATTTATCAGGTTTTAAATGATGCTATTGAATTTGAAGACGTTTAACATTTATAGGTACAAGAACATCAATTTAAGCGTAGGTATAAATATGCCATTTGCCGGGTTAGTACCAAACTTGTCCACGAATGTTCTCGACTTCTATAGTTTGTTCCTAACTTAACTTAGCATCAGTAGATAGAGTAGGCTTTCTATCAACCCTTGGGCATATCCTTTTTCTGATATTCACAGTAGTAGATTTGAAAATTGTAAGAAATACTTACCATTACGGCGGAGACAAAGTAAACGCACCGAACCCGCGGCTTACTCCACCGAACCCCCATATGTTGGCGTGCACATCATTCGGTGCTCTATTGTGAGTGCTGTTGAAATTATCGTCAGGATCTTCCTTAACTCATGGTGATATTTGAAGATCTGCAAACTTTAAAATGAAACTCTGCTATTTCAATCTTAACCATTATCAAAATTTAGGTGCTGGACTCTCTTGTATCCTTCCAATTATTTCAGCAACTTTTTTCATGTAATTACACTTCTGTATATACCCTACAGGAAACTGGAGGTCCCCATTCCAGACAAATTAGATACTTAGATACTTGAAATTTAGAATTTAAACAAGGTGCAACTAATTCATTTTGAACAGCTTTCTTAGATCAATTTAGCTTAAAGTCAGTTAAATGAAAGTCCAACACAAAAACCGAAACCACGTTCCATAAACCACAATCCAAAGTCTTACGACTTGGAGGGGGGGAGAACTTCTTCATGCCAAAAGAAAATAGGACAAGCGGACGAAGATGATAATACAAGCTCTACAGAAACACGACACAAGCTCTACAGAAACACGACACAAGCTCTACAGAAACACGACACAAGCTCTACAGAAACACGACACAAGCTCTACAGAAACACGACACAAGCTCTACAGAAACACGACACAAGCTCTACAGAAACACGACACAAGCTCTACAGAAACACGACACAAGCTCTACAGAAACACGAAGGACAACTTATCTAATGAACCATCTTCAGTGTAAGTGCGGAAGGCATTGTAGGTGTCGCTGTTAAAACGCGCCGTACTAATTTTTAATTTTTTATATATCACATGAATCATGTGACATATCCAAGTACCATTGATGAGGATTCAATATCCTTGATGTGTATTTATATATCACATGAATTATGTGACATATCCAAGTACCACTGATGAGGATTCCATATCCTTGATGTGTATTTATTTATCACATGAATCATGTGACATATCCAAGTACCATTGATGAGGATTCAATATCCTTGATGTGTATTTCTGGTGCACGGTATGTTGAAAATGTTTTCCAGAAGGAAAATTGATTTTAGGTATTTGTTTTGTTTTAATTGTAGCAAATGATTGTCCTTCATAGGCACTATCTGTCACTAGTTACGGTATTGTTTGAGATCTTATTTTCTTAGATTTCGTAACAGAAAATTGTTATCAGTTAAATTTATCACTCAAAATTTCACCTGATTCACTTGAACTTTAATAAAAAACTAGTTTTTGTAAAAATCCTGACATTTTCCTGATCTTTATGAATAATCTTCCAGTGGGAAAAGAAAAAAAGATAACAGGGTAAAAAAGATAAACATCAAAGATGAACCCATCAGATATTCAGTCTCAAAGTCGAGAAGGTAAGGCAGAATCATTAGAATTACCATTGGAATAGTTGCGAACCTCGGAATAAAAAATATTCCGAAGTGAGACCAGTTGCCTGGGGAGAGTCAACGTCTCCTGTTTGCATGCAACACCCGTCAAAGAACGATACCCTGAATAATCGAACAACAAAATGGCAATCGAAAATATTTTGTTGTTAACTATGACAAAACCTACTTTGCGAAAGAAAGGTGTTATTCCAAAAAAAAAAAATAATAATAATTAGTACACTGAAATAGATTTCATTCAGATATTAAAATTGCTGTGAGACAACATCTTTCTGGTGTTTGGAGGAAAGATCTTCCATCAAATAGTCGGCACTCCAATGGGAACCAATTGTGCCCAACTCCTTGCCGACATTATTCTTTATTCGTGCGAAGCTGAATTCATTCAATCTCTGATCTCTGGGGGAGATGGCGAGGGGAGTGGACACTTAACTCTTGACTTTAAGTTCACATGCAGATATACAGACGATGTGCTGCCCATCAATAATCCAAAATTCGCGGATAACCTAAGCAGAATATATCCTTCGGAGCTTGATGTTAAAGAAACAGACACAAATAATTCAGCATCTTATTTGGACAGAATGTTGTCCTACGACACTGATGGTCACATGAACACCTCACTCTATGACAAACGTAACGACTTCAACTTTAGCATCACAAACTTTCCTTTTCTTAGAAACAATATCCCTTCATCGCCTGCAAATGGCGTGTTTATATCTCAATTTATAAGTTATACCAGAGCACGTACCAAATATACAGATTTTATTCTAAGGGCAAGGAGTCTCTCGGATAAGCTCCTCAGTCAGGGGCACGTTTGTGACAGACTAACATCTTCACTCAGGAAGTTCTACGGTCGATACGGGAAACTCGTCATACACTATGATGTCCCATTGTCCAGAATGGTAAATGATATTCTGTCTTAGACCATTGGAACCAACAAATCACAGAACATACTTGTATCTTCCTTAGTGGAAGTAACTGGATTTGACATGTCTGCCGAATGGAAACGACAGGAGTTGTATGCACGCAGGGGATGCCGACTCTTCTTGGGCACCTGTTCTCACTCCCTTATTGGGAGTTCGCTTCTGTTCATATGGCGAATTTTTTTTTTTTTTCGCTTTGGTTCCTGTTTATGATTTTTTATGTCCTTCGGTTAATGATTTTCTAATTTTCCATTTTGTTCTCTATATTGGGATATGTTCTTGTCCATATTTTTTATGCAAAAGATGAAAATCGATAGTCTTGTTTTACATCAGATCGATACCTTATAACTTTAACCCATGTCTATGTATATAATATGGTAATATTCCAAATCTTTACCGTCTTGAACAACATTCCAAACCAATATAATGCACCAGACACGTGTTTCGGATAGTAAATCCTTATCAGTGGTACTTTACAATGTCGAAGTACTTTTCAGACACAGCAAAACGTGTTTTAGTAGCGCCTTCTAGTTTTAGTGCATTTACTTTGCAAAGAGAGTGTGGCTCCAAAGTTGGATATGGTATGTTAGATTGAGTAAATTTGTATGAACTAGATTAGATTATTTTTTCACAATAGTGAGAACAGAATCTTTTATCTCTAACATTTTACACATCCCAAACTGAAAAATTTAGGGTAAACTGAGGAAATATTTTATGCCGTGCACGAAAAGAGAATTTTAAGCAAGATTGGTTGCCAGTTAACACCGTTAAATCACAGGAGCTCGATGAAAACAACCCTCAATGACACCCGCCCCTTCCCATCTGTCTCTAGTCAAAGCTATACATAAGGAAAGTAGGGGCGGGTATTCTTGTGGATCGTTGGCACCGAGCCCCTGTGTGTTAAATAGAAGAGGCACATGCCCTACAGCCTGTTAAAATTTCGTCAAAAATCTCGACGACTTGAGCTCCATGATGAGGTGGTAGTAAGAGGAAGGAGCGACAACTCTGTTTAGAGATTGCTCCAAGGTATGATGGTTTCCTTGCTGTCAGAGGACAAACATCTGGACACAAACTTGTAAATACAGTACACCAGACATACATGTTTCCTTGCTATCAGAGGACAAACATCTGGACAAAAACTTGTAAATACAGTACACCAGACATACATGTTTCCTTGCTGTCAGAGGACAAACATCTGGACACAAACTTGTAAATACGGTACACCAGACATACATGTTTCCTTGCTGTCAGAGGACAAACATCTGGACACAAACTTGTAAATACGGTAAACCAGACATACATGTTTCCTTGCAGTCAGATTACAAACATCTAGACACAAACTTGTAAATACGGTACACCAGACATACATGTTTCCTTGTTGTCAGAGGACAAACATCTGGACACAAACTTGTAAATACGGTAAACCAGACATACATGTTTCCTTGCTGTCAGAGGACAAACATCTAGACACAAACTTGTAAATACGGTACACCAGACATACATGGTTCCTTGCTGTCAGAGGACAAACATCTGGACAAAAACTTGTAAATACGGTAAACCAGACATACATGTTTCCTTGCTGTCAGAGGACAAACATCTGGACACAAACTTGTAAATACGGTAAACCAGACATTCATGTTTCCTTGCTGTCAGAGGACAAACATCTGGACACAAACTTGTAAATACGGTAAACCAGACATACATGTTTCCTTGCTGTCAGAGGACAAACATCTAGACACAAACTTGTAAATACGGTACACAAGACATACATGTTTCCTTGCTGTCAGAGGGCAAACATCTGGACACAAACGTGTAAATACGGTACACCAGACATACATGTTTCCTTGCTGTCAGAGGACAAACATCTGGACACAAACTTGTAAATACAGTACACCAGACATACATGTTTCCTTGCTGTCAGAGGACAAACATCTAGACACAAACTTGTAAATACGGGTCACCAGACATACATGTTTCCTTGCTGTCAGAGGACAAACATCTGGACACAAACTTGTAAATACAGTACACCAGACATATATGTTTCCTTGCTGTCAGAGGACAAACATCTAGACACAAACTTGTAAATACGGTACACCAGACATACATGTTTCCTTGCTGTCAGAGGACAAACATCTAGACACAAACTTGTAAATACAGTACACCAGACATACATATTTCCTTGCTGTCAGAGGACAAACATCTGGACACAAACTTGTTAAAACGGTAAACCAGACATACATGTTTCCTTGCTGTCAGAGGACAAACATCTAGACACAAACTTGTAAATACGGTACACCAAACATACATGTTACCGATAATGAATCCCCATAAATGTTTTACTTGAAGCCATAATGATTCAAAATGGAAACAAGCGAAGCGAAAGCTGTAATGCAACGAGTGAGCGATCCAGCTTTTGTTTAGATTCAATTTGGAGGAAGAATTAAATGAAAAATGGGGCTTAATTCATTTGAGGGATGATGCATGGCTGTAAACCTCCTACATTTTTTGACTGAAATGGTTGATTGAAATACATGTATCAACGATGTCGTCCAAACTCGTATACATTATCATAGGTCCATGGTGCCGAGGTGTAAGACGATTTCTGCACAAGCTCATGTGACGCTTCTGATTTTTGCTCGCCATGCACTCGAGATGAATGCTCGTGGCATATCGCACGATCTCTAAAAACAGTAGAAAATAAAGCCTGTGTTTGAAAAGCCCCCGGTCGCATCTTTGATAATTAGTATAAACACCATTTTCTGTTAAGTACAATGTACATGTATGTGAAAGGTCAAGGTCACTGAGTTAAAAAAAAATTGGTATCGATGGAAAAATTCGTGACAAGGAATACACAAGTGAAATATGATAGCCCTATCTCTTACCATTCAAAAGTTATGCCCAATGTTGAAGTTTTTGAAAAGTAGGTAAAAGGTCAAGCTCACAAGGTCAAACATTTTGGTATCAATGGAAAGGTCTTGTCACAAGGAATACACATCTAAATTATGAAAGCCCTATCATTTTTCAAAATCAAAATCAAAAAAGACCTATCACTTACAATTCAAAAGTTAGTCCAATGTTAAAGTTTTTGAAAAGTAGGTCAAACTCCAAGGTCTAGGTCACAAGGTCAAAAATTTTGGTATCAATGGAAAGGTCTTGTCAAGTAGGTCAAAGGTCAAGGTCACGAGGTCAAAAAGTTATTTTTGAAAAGTAGGTCAAAGGTCAAGAAGTCAAAATTTTGGTATCAATGGAAAGGCCTTGCCACAAGAAATACACATGTGAAATATGAAAGCCCTTTCACTTACCATTCAAAAGTTATGCCCAATGTTGAAGTTTTTGAAAAGTAGGTCACAAGGATAAAAATTTTGGTATCAATGGAAAGGTCTTGTCACAAAAAATACACATGTGAAATATGAAGCTCTTTCACTTACTATTCAAAAGTTATGTCCAATGTTAAAGTTTTTGAAAAGTAGGTCAAAGGTCAAGGTCACGAGGTCAAAAATTTGGTATCAATGGAAAGTTCTTGTCACAAGGAATACATGTGCACATGTGAAATATGAAAGCTCTATCACTTACCATTCAAAAGTTATGCCCAATGTTAAAGTTTTTGAAAAAAAAAGATCAAATTTCAAGGTCACGAGGTAATTTTTTTGGTACCAATGGAAAGTTCTTGTCACAAGAAATACACATGTGAAATATGAAAGTCATATCACTTACCATTCAAAAATTATGGACAAGGTTAAAGTTTTTATGACTGACGGACAGACGGACGGACGGGCGGGACGGTTTTAATGTCCCCGTGCTTTCGCGAAATCCGGGGACAAGAATTACGCGATTAATTTATCAACTGGAAAATGGAATATTCCTCAAACAATTCCGGAATTATTATTTCACTCATGTTACGTCCGTGTTTGCTAATATTATGGCCCCTTACATCAATGTTGAGTCTGAAGTCGTGAAAATATGCATATAACAGAAACTAGCAAATACATTATATTGATCTATTGTTATTATTTCCATCAAATGAGTCAAAACTTTGAAAAACTGCACAAAATATGACTGCAAAATAACCAATACTCTTACATAATATGCAAATGAGCAAGGAGCATATGCAGACAACATGGCGACCAAAAATTCTGGTAAAACGAAGATAACACTACTTTGTCATAGTTTCGCATGAAAGAATAAACTTTAGTGACTCCTGATAATCACAATTAATTTTTCTGTTCATAGATAGTAAAAGGGTAGCATTGTCACCACCCAAAATCCTCAAATAAGCTAAAATAGAGATGTTGAAGTGTCGGTCTGAATTAGTCCGACTTGCAGACCTACGACGGTGATATCTGTTTACGGGTCCCCCGCTCCCGCTCCCAAAATACCGCTCTCAAAATTATTTTTTCCCTCGTTTTCGGTATTTGGTGGAATTATTTTGTTGATTCTTTTTTATATGTTTACTTTATATAAAAGACATATAGTGTGTTATTTTTTTTCTTTGTCAATACTTCTTATCTCGAGATATCGTAAAATATCAGACTTTCGTCTTCGAAGACGAAAAAAACAGATATATCACCGTCGTAGGTCTGCAAGTCGGACTAGGTCTGAATGTGTCAATCACGACTCGATGTCTGACAAGTCGGAATTTATTTGGACAGTCAAAAACTGTCACTCTGTCAGTGCATAAGATTGTTTAGCTTCAATATTCCGCCCGTCTCACATGTTGTTCCCATCCAATTATTTTTGTGTCCCATAAACTGCTGTAGCTCTGCGTCGCAATGTTTTAACAAAGTACGATGATACGCCAGAGTGCGGAATGTACTATATTGGAAGAAGAAGAAGAAACTCAAACCGATTTTGTATCGCAATGGCATGTTATTGAGTCTTAGCGGAATACAGAGTTATTTCGCCTTATTGGTCGGGTACATATTATTGCCGTGCACATATTATCGCCACTTCATTAATAACTCTGCATATTGTTGATGAAGGAATTTAATTTTTTCACCATATCTACATCTTTGAAACATGGAAAGGTATACAAAACTTCAAATAATTTCATAGCCTGGAAATACTGAGTTTGATTATATAAATTTGGTATATCTTAATGTGTTTCCCCCACCTCTCTGGGGAAAGGGTAGGTCACTTCATCTTCCTATATCTCTTTGGTTTTTGAATTTTTTGTACATGTTGTATGAATTTTTCACAGGCAAAAAGATGAAAGATTCAGATTATGTGAATTTTGTGGAAAAAGTTTATGATTTTCAGTAAGAACAGGTGGAGGTGGCGATAATATGTACATTTTGTACCCTCCCTTCTTTCATACTTAGCCAAACTCTTACGTTCACGAATCCAGTCTTCATGAAAACTTTTTTTGATCACTCGCCAGCCAGGCTAGTTGAGTGCCAAAATCTACTAGCCACTCAAAATTTTCACTAGCCACTGAAGAAAAATCAAAACGCTATAAAGACCCATCGTTTCCTCAGCTAGGTCCGTTGAATAGGCAAAAATCACACATATAGAGTATGCATAAAAATCGAACGAAGTTAAACCACCACCCGATCATTTCTCTGGCGGATGTCAGCTACCTCATTATCAATAGACTTAATTTTACAATAAATGCATGATCTTGTTTATATAGTTTCACATACGCTTTTTGCCTGCAGAAAATGGACTAGGGATGAAACGATACGCTCACCTCACGATACGATACGTATCGCGATACAGCCTCACGATACGATACGTATCGCGATACAGACTCAAGTGAACAATTAAGTTTCGGAATTAATAAAAATAACAAATTGCGTTGGCAAATGCGCTATCAGTACTTTGCTGTATGTACAGAAAATGCTTAAATTCATTTAGACAATGCCATTTTGCTTGTGATTATGCAGAGAGAATATTAATTATCAGTTATCCTGCAATTACTATAATGGAAAATTAATCTTTTAGTAAAACCCAGAAACAGAATAAGAACATAGAAATCAACTTAAAAATGTCAGCACTTTACTTTTCAATATATTAGCTCATGAGCATAAAAAAATGTTGATCCAATATTACAACTGCACAACGTATGTTGCTTTTGGTGGGTCATGATGCATGTTTTCCGCCTCGTAAGACGTGTCATCAAAATTCAAATTTAAAGCAGTGCTAGTTATCGGTTTTCATTCATGCTAGCTTATTCTCTGTGCAAAAGGAAAGCCTAAACAGCTCTCTATCTGTTTCATTCAAGTTTGATGAAGGATCGATGTACTCGGGCGCCGCCATCATAGTTAATGTAAACAAATTCGGACTAAAGATTCGGAAATAAACGAGTCGATTTTAAACGAAAAACGGATTTGAAAAATATCGTGATACGCGACCTGGCTGTACCGTGTACCGAACTGTGAACTTTATACCGCGATATACCGAACCGCGGTATACCGTTACACTCCTAAAATGGACCAAGAAAGAAAAATATAAGAACTAATTTGAATCATACACGCTTAAAGGCCAGAAGTCGCTTGCGGTGCTTGGCCAATAGTTATAAAAATTTCGTAAGAATTTCTTCATTTCAGTGTTTAGTCGAGATTTTTGAAATTGTTTGATATTTAATTGAAATGTTATACTCGCATATTAGTTGGTACCGTAAAATAACCCGTCACGCCGCACAGAAAACAATGCACTGTGGTTACGGAAATATTTGTCTTGTATTTTAGGACAATATTTTAATGAACAGATTTCACAAGAAAACGTTATAATATTTCATTTTAAACCTGTTCAATAAAATAAACATTTCATACCTAACCAGTGATAAAAGTTGGTACGTAAGGTGTACATTTTAAGGAAAGAAGGCGACACTTTTACCCTAAGTATAAGACGAGAAATCGCCAGCCGTCGGCACTTTATGAGAACACTGCATTTCATTAAAAGTCACTAGCCAGTCGGGCTAGTTCAGCATCAAATTTTGGTAGCCCGAGGAAATATTTGGTAGCCAGGGCGGTCGGGCTAGTGAGTTTTCACGAAGACTGCGAATCATCGGTAAAGAAGAACCCATTGTCAGATTTTCATGAAAATTGGATGAAATGTGTATCGAGGGTTTTTCCTTCTTCTGTGTGTGACAGCCGGAATGGAAACTGTTGCCGGTCCGGAATCGAACCCGAGACCTTCTGCTTACAGGGCAGACGCTCTTACCGACCGAGCTAACCGGGCACGATTCCTGAACCGTCACACTCCACCCTGCCAAATTTTGAGGTTTCCCAAAGATGTTAACCGGAAACCTCACAAAGAAAGACAAATAAATCCCTGGTTCTTCCCCATTGTTGCCCTAAACCACAAGCAACTCATGAGTTCACTCTCACGGCACCAAATACTGTGACAGGCGGAATAGAAAATCTGGCTGGTCCAGGAATCGAACCCAAGCCTGCTTACAGGGCAGACGCTCTTACCAACTGAACTAACCGGGCACGATTCCTGAACCGTCATGTGCAAATTTCATTAAATATTGTGAAGAATTAAAGATTTTAGAGCAAATAATGTTGAAAAAAGTTGCGATAGTATGTGCCTGACCAGTATAGACAGTATCTGACATACAACCATTGTAACGTCATGAAAATGGTATGGTAACGTCAATTTTACATCGTTATTTCTCAGCCTTTTAGGACTGTTTCCATAGAAGTTGATGACGTCACGATCAGTCTACGTCAGATACCATCTCAAATGGGAAGTAACTCTGGTTTTTCGAAAATAGCGAATAGTGCAATCAGGTCGAGGAAAGGTACTGATCGAGCTAATATACCTTGATCGGGCTAATGTACCTCGATGGGGCTATTCAATCTGACATTTTTATTTAGCAAAAAAAAACTGTTTTCCTTCAAATTATATTTGGGTGCAAAATCACACAAGCTTTTAAATCAAGAAACAATATTGAAAAAGCAACAATGCCTGAAAACTTTCTAGATTTAGAGAAATCTCACCCAGTATATTCAGGAAAATGGAGGTATATTTTCTCAGTAACCATTCGCTTTTCAGGTATGTTTCTTTTGTAAACATTACTTCTTTTATAAGGAACTAATGTGATTTTGCACGAAAAAATAATTTAGAGAATGTTTGGATTTTTCACTACAAAAAATATTCAAACTGATTAGCCCAATCGAGGTATATTAGCTCAGTGGAGGTATATTAGCTCAATCGGTACCTTTCCCCAACCTGGCAATAGCAAGATAAATAGTGCATATTATAATACTAATAGATTAATAGATTACAGTATCAAAGAATTTGGGGGTTTTTTTGTTTGATTTTCATTTTAGCCTGTAGATTTCTATTTTAGCCTTTGCCTGTGGATTTTTTCCCTAGACTAAAATTAGCCTGTGTTCAAAAAAGTTAATTTCAGTGCCTGTACATATAGACTGGAAATTTCTTGGTGCACCCACTAAGTTTATTCTCAAACTTAACTGAGATGAAAGAGGGCAGTGCTGTGGTCATTTTGTAGTAAAAAGCAATTTTGATCTCTCCACCGTTGGTCAACTCTGTAATGAGGAAAGTTATGACCAAATCTGGTCAGGATAAGTTACTGTCATGGTAGTATCGTATACAAATTAACAATTGGTAAACATTACTTAAAAAATACATGTTAAGAGATGATATATGTACTCATGTTATCCTTAAGGGGGTCCAGAACGGTATAAGAAAGAACCCTATCAGAAAGCTCTAGATCAATTATGACGTCATAATAGAAACGACGACATTAGCTCGATTTTCACAAGAACGTCAGCATAAGGTGACATGAAAGTAAGGGAGAGGGGGTAACAAAATCACTTTAACTTAAAACCTTACGGTCAGGTTTCAATAGGAATTTATCATTGTTTAACTTGAGATATGAAAAAAATAATATCATGTTTTTACGACAAATAAATGATAGGGTTTCAGATAAACAGACTTTATTGTTAAAAATTAACATCTCAAAGATGTTCTGAAAATAGACATTAACATACATGCCAGTATACCTGAGATTATAGGTGGGAAAACATGTTTTGATGGTGATTACTGTTAATTACCTTACACGTTTATATTTCATATGATTATCTTAGGCTGATTGATTGGTTCTTAGACATCGCCCCAAGCTATGATTTTACGCTGACGAGGCTTTTTTCAGATAAAATTATCCGTCCTGCCTCATGTCTGATCATTGGATAAATTTTAAAGTATAAATTTATTTACAGGAAATTATGTTTTCCTGTTAGATATTTCAGTAATAACAGAGTGTCCAGTATTTAAAAAAAAACATGAAGTTATGAGTAATTTTACGAAAAGTTTAGTCATGAAATCTAGAAGGCACACTTACTTCAAATGTAAGTAATATAGGTCCAAACATATGGGCATTCTTTAACTTTTACGAAAACTTACTTTGTAATTGGCACATTCATGGGTGATCTAGAAGTTTTTATAGGGGGTCTGACCATCATGGAGGCTCCAACCTGTGGTTTTGAACAAAATAATATGTTAAAAAGGGAATAATCAGTATTTTAGCAAATTCAAGAGGGTCATTACCCCCTAACCCCCTGTAAATCTGTTTTTATCTTGCTTAAGATTTTAAAGATAACCTATTAGGTGTTGACACCATATGAAAATGTATACAGCCATGACATTGGATTTCTGAATACCCTTTAACCTCATTCTTCATTGTATATATAGTTTATACTGACACAACATAATTGACTTCTCTTTCACCATATTCACTACAGCACAGAATTTCTCGAAACTTCACAGTAAGTGTGGCTAGTACTTTACGGTCTTTTACTATATTTGTGTTTTTCAACATGTTCAAGGTGATCAAGCATCAAAGGAGCTGTTAAGATAAGGGCTGTATTTAGCCCTGAATCTCGTGACTTATTTTTTGCGCATGGCGAATCGTATACAGAAAAACATGAATCATTATTGAAATATAATGTATTTGCAGACCTTTTACATGTTTTACATTATGTTAAGGAACTCTTAAGGTTATAAAATTAAGGTCGAGACTCGAAAGAGGTAGGGGTGCTCGGATAGAAAATCCGATAATAATGACAAAAAACGTATACATTTTTTGAATATTTTATCTAAAATGGATAAATATAAGCTAAAAGATATCAAATATGTCTACATTGTGTATCAGAAATGGATTTCGAACGTTCTACCTGCTTTAATCGGTAAATAATGAAATCCGGAACTTAAAATACGGTCTTATTCTTAATTCAATGGCTACAATGTAAGCCTTCGCACGAAATACACATTGACGGAGAAATGAACAGCAATCTTGCTTATTTCGTTCCTAATTCTTGTATCTTTCATTCAATCATATTAAGTACACAATGTTTGATGGATTAAAGAGGAAAAATAGTCAAATGTGCTATATTTAATGGTCAAAAAGATCGATTTTTAGCTCACCTCGACGAAGTTGAGATGAGCTTATGCTATAACCCCGGTGTCCGCGTCCGGTTAAAGTTTTTGGGGTAACTCAGTATCTGACAAAGTACTGATGCTACAGTAACCAAACTTGCACAAGTGATTCATCTTTGGATGCTTAGGTGAACCCATGCATCGGATGCTGCATCTGACCTACATTTTCCGGTTGAATGACTTTGTCAATGTCTGGTTAAAGTTTTTGGGGTAGCTCAGTATCTGACAAAGTACTGATGCTACAGTAACCAAACTTGCACAAGTGATTCATCTTTGGATGCTGAGGTGAACCCATGCATTGTATGCTGCATCTGACCTACATTTTCCGGTTGAATGACTTTGTCAATGTCTGGTTAAAGTTTTTGGGGTAGCTCAGTATCTGACAAAGTACTGATGCTACAGTAACCAAACTTGCACAAGTGATTCATCTTTGGATGCTGAGGTGAACCCATGCATTGTATGCTGCATCTGGCCTACATTTTCCGGTTGAATGACTTTGTCAATGTCTGGATAAAGTTTTTGGGGTAGCTCAGTATCTGACAAAGTACTGATGCTACAGTAACCAAACTTGCACAAGTGATTCATCTTTGGATGCTGAGATGAACCCATGCATCGGATGCAGCATCTGACCTACATTTTCTGGTTGAATGACTTTGTCAATGTCTGGTTAAAGTTTTTGGGGTAGCTCAGTATCTGACAAAGTACTGATGCTACAGTAACCAAACTTGCACCAGTGATTCATCTTGGGATGCTTAGGTGAACCCATGCATCGGATGCAGCATCTGACCTACATTTTCCGGTTGAATGATTTTACCTTTAAAGGCCAATATTGAGCAAAGTATAAGTGCTACATAAACCAAACTTGCATATTGGATGTATCTTTGATCAAACTTTCATAAAATGACCTTGACCTACTTTTTCTGCTTGAGTGATTTTGCCTAAAAAGGTCAATATTGAGCAAAGTATAAGTGCTACATAAACCAAACTTGCATATTGGATGTATCTTTGATCAAACTTTCATAAAATGACCTTGACCTACTTTTTCCGCTTGAGTGATTTTACCTTTAAAGTCCAATATTGAGCAAAGTATAAGTGCTACATGTACCAAACTTGCATATTGGATTTATCTTTGATCAAACTTTCATAAAATGACCTTGACCTACTTTTTCCTCTTGAGTGATTTTGCCTTTAAAGGCCAATATTGAGCAAAGTATAAGTGCTACATGTACCAAACTTGCATATTGGATATATCTTTGATCAAACTTTCATAAAATGACCTTGACCTACTTTTTCCGCTTGAGTGATTTTGCCTTTAAAGGCTAATATTGAGCAAAGTATAAGTGCTACATGTACCAAACTTGCATATTGGATGTATCTTTGATCAAACTTTCATAAAATGACCTTGACCTACTTTTTTCCACTAGAGCGATTTTTCTTTTAAAGCCAATATACATGTACCTAGAGATATGTTCAAATTGAATTTTGCTGCTGCGAGGTGAGCTTCGTAATCTTTGATTACACTATGTTTAAAAAATGCACCCCCCTTTCCATTTTTAGTTTTTCGTCTCTGGGGTAGTGTTCCCCCCGGAGATACGGAACCCCACTTTGCAAAAAAATTTTGTATCATGGATACACATCTCCAGTAGAAGTGGCTTCCTGTATATCCGGGGGGAACAATGTTCAATAAAACTTTTCCGTTTTCTATTGATTTCTATGAGAAAAGGATAAGTTTTGACCCCAAAATTAGCAATATTATGCAAAACAGATAAAAAATAATTTCATATTCTGATGGGATGCCGTATAGGTATACATTTTACCAAAAAAGGTTCTTTAAATTTCAATTTTCAAAATTCCACTTTTCAGGGCTGATTTTACGCCTTATCTTAACAGCTCCTTTGCTGACACGGGACTCTATTTGGCTGATGTTGTTTTGTACTTCTCAAATCATCAAAAAATAAATTTTCTGACACCCCCCCCCTCAAAAAAAAAGATTGTAGGGAGATGGAGATACTAGTTATAGCCCAGAGATTTGCTGCATATAAACCATGAGTTTTAGTACAACTCGAAGACCAGCCAAAGTTTGTTCATTCCTTGGCAAATTGAAATAAGTATTCTTCCCGATAAAAGTTTTTATGTCTCTCCTCCTCAAATTGTTCCCTTAAAAATAAAAATTTTTTCTCTGAAGATTCTAAACGACTCCGTTGTTCAGAAACAGGGCTAATTCTTTGCAGCATTGATTTACCTAGAATACCTCAAGTTATGTTTTATGAGATTTTCATATTTTTCTCTATGAGATTTTCTTATTTTTTGTAGATAATGCTCTTATGTAGTGAGGACTAAGAAAAATAATTGCCGGGAATGCGGCATGACCGACGCTGTCAAAGACAAAGCCAAGAGTAAAACGTCAAAAGGAGAGAAATCGCAAGCATTAAAGTAAGTTCATTATTGTATCATTATTATGTTGTTCTTTGTGTGTACTATTTTGTTGTTTTGAATATAAGTTATAATAGGATGCAGCTCAGAATGAAATAACTTGCTATACAGCCAAAAGACAGCAAGTGTGAAATATTAGATTTGAAATGAATTTATTTCTTCAGTTCATATCTTCATTTGAGAAGCCTCTTGTGGTAAACTGCTCTAAGTATTTTTAATTGTACATCTGAAATTGTTCAACGTTGTCGGTAGTTCACCAGGGTTGTGACGTACAGTACAACTGAGTTGGATTCATTGGAACATTTACATTAGTGTGAACGTAAGGTCCCAAGGACCTGATGTACATATACCTATGTTTAAAGCTTTCACCACTTTTATTGTATTTTCTTAGGGCCGAGAACCTCTTAACAAATTCTCACACATCAAGAATGAATTGTTAAAATGAAGTTACCAACAAGAGGTACAAATTCAGATACCACGGCACAAGTGAGAATACCATAAACATGCTTGATTACACTTAAAACCACCTCAGGATTCCCACTTAGATTATTCTTTCCAGCTTACAACCAATTTTGCCCATTATCCAAATATTAGGGGTGTTATGATACGCTTCCTTCACGATACGATATGTATTGCGGTTCAAGCCCTCGGTTTTGGTTATTTTCTGTATGATATGGGACATTTGTTCACTTCAAATAAAAGAAAACAGATAAAAACCTTTCATACCTTCTGTAAGTCTAATTAAAATATGTTGATAGAAGAAGGCATTATATCATTTGAAAATAATATAGCTATTGTTGGGAATCGGATGGAGTAATCAAAATAGATTAATCGGATAAGCCTTTCAATTGATTATCAATTATAATTGTATTCTTAATACACTGCAAAACTGTAAAATATTTTATGATATGTCCAGAACTTAATTTTGATTGACAGCAAATGTTATGGAAACTTGGCAAATGTTTCAGTATGCATACTGACCTAAGTTAAAGATATATCAGTTGACTTAGATTATTGGTATGACATATGAACTCTACCAAAAATACAGTTTAATGATGCAAATATTTCATTCTTATAATGTTTTAAATTTCTGGATTATAATCGATTATCATAATCGATTATCGGAATAGGCAGGGTCTGGTGACAACATTACCGACGTCGGCGATAATCGGCACAACACTAAATATAGCTGCGACCTTTGACCTTTGATACTGTCCAGAACATTGATAAGAGTAAGGAGACTAAGAAATGAGATTAGTTTGAATTTAGATGTTGTTACTTTTGATGATCATGCATTGAAACTTGCGATCAAAGTAACACCACCAGGTTTTAAGAGGGTCGCCATATTTTTTATGCTTTATAGCTAGCATCAGTGAAACAAAATTAACAATGATCATCTTCTTGGAATCCAAAGCGCTTCCACACAGGGAACAAAAGGAGAACAAGAAGTCCTAAGTAACTTTTAAACGTCTCTGCCATATTTGTTCACTAAGTAAATGTTGTTATGAATCATTTGATTGGTCACTGAAACGCTGTTCAACCAATGACAGAGCAAAGTAAAAAATATTTTCTGAACCATACTGAACCTCAAAATACGAAACCCAGTGCACGGTACACTGCGGTGAATAGTTACACCCCTACCGTATATGTCCAAATATTGAGCCAATAGCGTCTGCTTTTAACAGTAAATTTCTCCACATTTGCAGACAAATTCATGGCTGAGGTTGCAAACCACCATAAAGATAAACAATCTGAAACACATGCTAATGATAAGTATGGTTCACAATATACTCAGCCAATTGTGCCTCATATGAAATTCATATGAATTTTACGTAAAAATTCACATGAAATTTATTTGAATGGAGTACGAACATTAAATTTACATGAAAAATTTCACATGAAGTTCATATGAAAATAAATTCATGTGAATATCTTTTTAAATTCATGTGAATATTTTTTCACTTAAATTTTATGTAAAATTTATATGAATTTCACATGAATTTTCATGTGAAATTTACATGATGCTCATTTCATATGAATTTAATGTGAGGCACAATTGGCTGCGTAAGTGGCCTGGAAGTTTACAAAGGAAAAAGGAAAAGTTGACTAATCTCACTTGTTGAGAGTTTTAAAAAGATTTTCAATTATTTATTTGCTAACTTGACATTTTTTTTTACTGCTTTACTATTATTACTAAGTCTATGACAACATGTATAAGAAATCTTTTCACCCACAAATTAGTTTGTCATATTTACAGGAATACGCTTGTCAAATTGGCCTGTTGGATTTTTCCATAAATGGAGGATAACATTCTCTGAAATGAAAAAAAAGGATGATGGGAGAGGGATGTGGATGTAACATTGAATTAGTTAAACATGGTGTGGTCGTCAATAGTCACAGAGCAATACATGTACATGTTTTGCTATGGTTGACCTATTCGTGGGGGGGGGGGGGGGGGGCGGGAGGGAGAGGAGGGTATTCCCCCTTGATGATTTTTTTTTTACTGACTGTAGGGACTTTATATTGCTTGCAATGCCAACAGAATGATTGTTAAAATTTGGTTGAATGAAAAGGGAGGGAATGCTAAGAGAGTGATGTATCAACTTCAAAACTTGCATTGAAATGAAAATTGTTTAGACATGGTCCTTGGAATATCAATTATCCTTTAGTTACATCATTACAGTGGGTTTCTTATGTTAGAATACATCAGTACAGCCTTGTTGTTGAATACCTGCTTTATAGAACTGCATGCTTACATGGTGGGGAGGATGTATTTCTTACTGCTTTAATCTCAGGTCTTTATATTGCCTGTGCAGCATTGCGACACTTATTATGTTGAAAGTTCGTGAAAATGAACAAAATCTGTATTCTGTAATTCATTGTTGTTGTCCCTTTTTCCGTTGAAATTATAGCTTATTATAATGGCTTATTTTCACAATTGCATTAAAAAAAAAATCACCAATGTGTACACTAGAGAAAAGAATTTTTTTTTTACAAAAGTACAACAAAAGCACAGGTGGTTTACCAATGAGGTCATTGTGGGAAAAAAAGTTAAGTTTCAATAATTGATGCCAAAGAGTTAGATAATGAACCAAGTTGAATTATTTGGTTTGTATACAGGTATTGTGAAGTTGACAGTTCCATTACTATTCTTGAATGAATGATATAATTTCACAAGGTGTTGTAAACTTGGCTTTTAACTTACCCAGCTTTATTAACTATGAGTCTATATTAGAGACACTTATTTAGCTATTTTAATAGAGACTGGTATAGTCATTGCCGCTTTTATAGAAGACTAATTCAAGACGCGACAATTCTGAATAAAAATGTGCCATATACAATGGGGACACGACAAATTTCCGTTTTCTAAAGTGCACACTGTTGTTTAATAAATGCCTGAGCTTTAATTGCCTAAGCGATCATGCGGTAGTAAGCTATTTTGCTTTTCGAACGGACTGTTCACGAACTTTGAATTTCAATGAATTTATCACTTTGTCCGTATGTCTTTTAGTGGCCGTCGCACTTTCGTATCAATGTTTATTACTAGTCTTGATTTATTTACTCGAATAGTCTAGCTTCTTATGAAAGAAAAAATCATAATGTCTCTATTCAAATTCAAGGATTCTCTTTGAATATTGACAATTTATGTCGGTACCTAGTTTGAAATACCTTACCAAAACCAGCCAGTTTGAAATACCTTACCAAGACTAGCCAGTTATATGGTCGGTAGGTGGCTTAACCCTAGCCCCAACCTCCCAATTAACCATCAAAGGCTGGTTTTGGTCAACTCATCCCCCAACCGCCCAAATAACCGTTAAAGGCTGGTTTTGGTCAACTCAGCCCCTAACCGCCCAAATAACCGTTAAAGGCTGGTTTTGGTAAACTCAGCCCCCAACCGCCCAAATAACCGTTAAAGGCTGGTTTTGGTAAACTCAGTCCCCAACCGCCCAAATAACCGTCAGAAGCGGGTTTTGGTCAACTCCGCCCTCAGCCGCCCGAATAACCATCAAAGGCTGGTTTGGTCAACTGAGCCCCAACCGCCCAAATAACCGTCAAAGGCTGGTTCTGGTCAGCTATTTCGGACTAGTCGGTACCGTAATTGTGATTTAAGGAGGTCCAGGACAGCCAGACTTTAATTTGATCCTATCATTTAATTTTCCTAAAGTCATAAATGTTCATAATTGAAACATACTTTTTCTACATGCGAAGTTTCATCAATTTTTTACCGTTAGTTTTGAAGTTACAAACGTACATATATACCCATTGAAAGACCCAATATGGGCCGTAAATGTGACGTTAAAATTAACACACTTTAGGTAATGAAAAACAGTTACAAATCTTCTGTAGAGGCAGAATATTAACAAGTTCTTTATTTTTCATTTAGATATGATGTGAGCAATCGGATATGTATAGAATTATACATGATCACCAAGATTTTTAAAACAAATTGTCGAAAGGAGATAAATTTATGTCTATTTTCAAAACGTCTTTTAGTTGCTTATTTTTAATAATACAGTCCGTTTATCTGAAACTCTATCATTTATTTTCCGTAAAAACTTGATATTATCTTTTTAATATGTCAAGTGAAACACCGATAAATTCCTATTGAAATTTGACCGTCAGGTTTTTAGTAATAGTGAATTTGTTACCCCCTCCCCTTTTTTCTACGTTAAATAATCCTGACGTTCTTGCGAAAAATGCGCTAATGTCGCCGTTTCTATTGTGACGTCATAACTGATCCAGAGATTTCCGATGTGGTTCTTTCGGATACTGTTCTGGTCCCCCTTAATTAATTTGATTTATAATAGTATGTCAGTGATTTTGTCATAATTTCTGCCGAATTGAATGTTCTGTTATTGTTGCGTTTAGTAAATTTGCGTTGATTTCCTAAGTTCCTCTCAGATCTAGAATCGTTTTATATGGCTCATTTCTTTCCCGTCATATACTATTATTCTGTAGCTACACATAAATCTATTTCTTGTCTCAATATCAAATTCTACATCTGCGACATCTTGACGTTACATTTGTCTTAAGAATGACGATCTCGTCTTAGAGATGAGCAAAATGGGGAAAAGAAAAGAAAGAAAAAGAATTTAACAGAGAAAATTGATTCCATTTGGCTTAAGAAAGTTGGAGATGACAGGAATTCGCGCTTCGGCAGGCCCGCGATCAGATTTCCCGGGTCCCTGGTAAACTCATTATTAGTTTGTACTCCTTACAGTGAGAGAATGTAAAGCTAAAGAACATCTGCGCAATTATATGCTAACTTGTTTTTGATGCCGTTTTAACTTGGTGAACTCTGGACAAACAGGGTGACCTGACCTTTGGACCGTTACCACGGTGAACGGTCAGCCTCTCTCAGTCAGTAAGGCGCTGTTATGGAACGGCGCGAAATTCTCAAGTATCTTTTTATGAAGCAGGTTTTTTTCCCTTTACTATTAGTTCAAGTTTCCCGCAATAGGTTATATTGTCAAAAGGGGGTTGGGTTCTGTCCCGTATTATTTTTCCATCCCTTCGGGACAGACAATAAAAACATTTGAATAGACGTTGGTTTTGCTTTGTAGCGACTCGGCGTTGGCTTTGTCAGCGCATGGACTCGAGAGGGAAGATGTAATCTCAGAATTCCTACGCTCTATAGCAAAGGGAAATAATAAAAGAGGGCAACAAATAGAGATGTGTATAGCTCATAGATTTGAGATATTGTGCTGTCGGTCGGAGTTATTAAATTCGTTGCTTAGAGGCAGTAAAAGATTTCCACAAACCCCTGTCATGCTTTGAGAAAGAATCGACTTGAATTATACGAAAAGCAGCGACTCCCCAATACATCCTTTTATACTTAGGAACAAATTCCCATTATTGCCACAGTACAACGGCGGGATAATAATATGATTTGGCGGGTAAAGATCGACAATAAAGAAAAATAGTCCCAGGCATTTTTCTCTCCTTCGAAAAGATAAAAAGATAAAACATTTTAATGACGTCTTTCAAGTATTATTCGTACTATGAGTGGATTTATTTGTGAGTCATCCATTTCTATTTGTTATAACCTATGATTTTCTCCTCCATAAAACCTTAATTTCGTTTCATGGATAGGTGGACATAACGGTCAAGTTACTTTCAATGATGATTCTAATGTACATTGTACAGTGGTCATCTCATCAGATTGTGATTTCTTCCATTCTTGAGCTTTAAGGGCGTAAAGCTTTATAAAATTCACACGTAGTCGTTCGTTGGTTGTGATAGTTCTTCATTCTCATTTTCTTTTTCGTCGTAATATTCTGATCTTGTAGAATTTTAAATTTCGTTATAAAAGTTAATTGGACATTCCATTTCAGTCCTTATTAAGTCATCATGACATGTAAAACAAGTTTCAACTCCAATCAGTGTTCTCCGAACAGTAGCTAAACCAAAAATGTTGTAACAGTTACAGAATGACGGACTTACGGACGGACGGATTTTGTCGTATCATAGATGGGATTTTTCTGCGCAATCCAGCTAAAAAATGAAAACGAGTTGCTTTGTAGGATAAGAAGAGAAGCACAAAGATATTACTTTGATGGCTATCACTGTTAATTAAGCATTATTTTGTGAGTATTGTCATACATAAATAACATTTGCAGGACATTCGAGTCAAACTCGACAGCAAGACCAAGAAATCATATTTAGGGTAAAACATTATGACAGACCTGAAAAATGGTGGTTTACCTAAATTATTTGTATTTTTGTATGGTAATTATTTACATTTTACATAGAGCGATTGATGCTGCCTCCAGGGAACATCTTATTTTTTTGGTCTTGATTATCTCCTTTCTATCCGCTACACTATACGATGTCAAGGAATGTAGATTTCACACCCTGCTTCTGAGTTTGTAATGTATATCTAACATACTAGGTAATAATGGACTGTTGGACTTTGACAGAGAGTATTATGTTACCGCGTATGAGATTTCGTCTGCTTTGAAAATGTCTGTGTGACATATCATCGTACAGGCCAATCCCTTGCTTAGCTGTTCATAATCCTTTAAAGGTGTGATTTGTCCAAAGCATACCAGGCTGCCTTTCTTCATCTTGTCGTCTGCATATTGATTTTTGTTCCGGGAAAGCCGTCTGCTACAGCCTGTTTCAACAGTGAAGACGGTCTTTTCATTGCGTCTTGATTAGCCAATGATTATCGTTGAGTTTTCAGTTTGTTTACCAAAGACTGCGGATCACATAGGCAGTATTATAGTCATATTAAATATCAATTGTCCATATGCGCTTGACGAGAGAAGCCTTGGGCCATCCGCAGACGATGGTCCGTACAATGTTCCTTTCCGTAGTCTGCCCATGTCTAATGACAGACGAAATATTATCCATGTATAATGACGGAGATAATCAGCTCCAAGGGACTAGAGCCCGCTCAGTCACGATAGATTGCATCTTCATTTCAGATCGTTTTCGCTATGAAATTGCTGTAAATTTCAGACAAAGACCACAAGCAGATACCACAAGCAGAAAAAAAATGAAAAAAGAAATAAGAAAAAAGAAAAAAAAAGACATTATTGTATCAATGACATTATGAAATGTGTATAATGTAATAAAATAACAAAAAGATTTTAAGCCAATTTTATAATTTTGGCTTTCAATGCTCAATGGAATCGAATTCTGCTGTCCTTTCGTAATCATTGTTCATCAAACTTCACGTCTTGATAGCTTATAGACCGAGGATGACCGCTGTTGTTTTCGAGGTCAAGGTCAATATGATACCCTCTTTCTCCTTAATTTCTAAGCAAACGACAATCAACTTCATTTATAGCCCATAATGGGTTGAAGATGCCCAATATATATATTTTTAAGCCAGAGGTCAAGGTGATATATATATTAGTGTTGTATAATCGGACAAATTTCATAATCGATTATCGGTTTATAATCGGAGAGGATTTTAATCGGAAATAAATTTTACTTCCTTTTACAGAAAGGAATATGACAAGTAATGATAAAACTTCACTAAGTCATATGCCAATATACATAGTAAAATGTCTAGAAAGAACTCAAACCACAGAATGATAAAATCCTGTGTAGTAAATGAAACGTTTTGTCAAGATCACAGCAGTAATGGAGCCAAAACAAATATGTGATTGTAATACTAATAGACGGCTACTTTACACGGCAGATGCAGAGTGGGGTTTTTGGGGGGGGGGGGGTCCTCCATTCGATCCAAGAGCAAGGTTTTTGCTCATTCAATGAGGATTAAAACAATAAGGCTTGCCTTGTCCTTCTGTCAATTTAAAGCTCTGGAGTTCGGCGTATTTTTTTCTTAGACGAGTAGATATTGACGTATCTAATCTGACGTTTCCTATTAGAGTACTTAATTGTCATTACTATTACATTCAATGAGAATCCTAATTCCATCCATTGCATGCCTTAGAAAGTGTATTCTTTTCGAATTATTTACGCTACGACCGTAACTTTATCTCATGGAAACGATCGTCGATCTACTTTCGATTTATTCGTACGTGTTACACGCGTATTCGACCGAGAACTATGTCATTCTTTTGTACGTTGTATATTTCCGATTATAATCGATTCTTGAAAACTCAATCGATTAATCGAAATCGAAGGGTATTAGCGATGATGTCGCCGATATCGGCGATAATCGTTACAACACTAATATATATATCGCACTAATCAAACTTGGTTGTTTATGGCTTTGGTCCATGTATGATCATATTTGCATTGCGTGCATGCATTATTTATTTGTTCATTCTTTCGAATCCTTAAGATCGTGACTATGTTTGAAAGATGTCACATTATTGTAGTAATTAACTGGAAAACAAACTATAAGGAACGGGTGATAGTTTGTGGTGGACTTAGCTGCAATTCGTGATGCACATTTCTTGTTAGGCACGGTCCATTTGATATTCTGGGGGGGGGGGGGGGGGGGGGGGGCTTGGGTTTTTTTCGAAAAAAATAATTTTGCTCTGAATTTTGATGAAAAAAATTAATTTGCTTATGGTGTGACAGAAAAAAATAATCTTGCTCTTACAAGTAATCTGAATTTGAAAAATAACCATAAAATTCGCTCAAAATTCCTGAAAATTTTTCGGCTCGCTTCGCTCGCCGCAGTTTTTACTTTCTATAAAAAAAATTTGCAACGCTTCGCTCCCCATAGTTTTCTTCTGTAATGGGAAGTTCATATTTGAAAATAACAAAAGAATACATGTGACTGAACGCAATTAAAATGCTTAAATACATTATCAATAGAATTTATTACTATTAATAGATACATGTATCACCATAGTGTCTAATTTTATATACAAGCTTGGAAGGAGAATTTAAATAAGTTTTTCACTAGTTTTCATTTCTACGTGTAAAAACTTGCATCAGGCCCTCTTACATGTAACATGACCTTATAAGTTATATACATTATGTTTACTAAAAATTATATATCGCATATTGTAAAAATCTTTCATCTCTCTCAGTTTAGAAGTGAATGCAAGTTTTAGATGAAAATAATGTTTGGAGTAATTTAAGTAAAAATAAAGAATTTCTGTTGAAAAAACACAAACATTCTTAATATTCACATCAATTGTTATAAAAAAATTTCCTTGCTCCAACTTTGCAAGAAAAAAATAATTTTGCGCCGGTACGGGGCGAAAAAAATAATCTTGCTCCGACAAAAAACCCAAGCCCCCCCCCCCCCCCCCTCCCCGAATATCAAATGGACCGTGCCTTACTGACTTTATACGTCCATACTCATGCAATAGCAATGCACGCAGATCTTCCTTGCTCCGTCTGTCTGTCCATATAATGCTCACTAGTATTTGTTCATCCTTTCATTTACAGTCTATATGAAAAATATTCAGTAATTTTTTGTGAGCATGTTAAGTATTCATGAAGTCCCATTTCAATTTGGTAGATAAAGATCACACAATTATACAGAAAGCCAAGTAATCAAAGCAAATCATCTACACAAGACACCACAAAATGAAAAGATGAATTGACCAGACTCTTCCGCTCGGTTGATGTCGGAAATTTGGCATTAAATAAGATTACTAGGGACTGACCATCGCTAACGCGGCAGCGGTCAACTATGCTTTACTATACATGAGTCAGAAAATCGGATTTCTTGCCCTGTTGGCTAAAGACTAATCGAGATTTCGTCCAATTACACTCTGTCAGGTGTCAATTTAATAAGTCATTTTTTACGGTTGCCTAACGAGAGCTTTTTGTTGTCATAAGTATGATAAGTCAGGGTCTCTTTGTTGTAACAGCAAATAAGACATTTTTTGTCATTTTTTTTCTGTAAAACACTTTCTGCTTATTTTATTTCATGGATGGATCCAGATTTTTGTCGTGGTCCAGCCTTTGATTTTGGAAAAATAAAGGTAAAACGGGAAAAGAAGGAATTTTGTATACTCAAGGAGGGGGGGGGGGGGGTGTGCACACCCTCTTCCTGCTTTGAGCCTTTGAAAAAATATGATGAATTGTTGGATCAAACCTAGATCTAAATCTTTTTTTTGTGCCTTCTTATTTGCGAATTGTTCCATTCCTTTTGTTGGTATAGATTGTTTTTGATTTTCAATAAAAGCTCATCGAATATTGTTTGAACATCATTTGGAAAGAAAAAGAGGAGAAACAACTCATATAACATCTACCGAGTTCGTTGACTCTTGATAACGTCCTTGGCATGAGGCTATAAATAGAATTGTCTTCTGATATCAGTCCACACACGTTCCATCGATCCTGGATCCCTACCGTTCACTAAAAAAGAAACGAAGTAAACAGAAGGAAGCACATTCTAAAACAAACGTGATTGGTTTTACCATCAAGCTCAAACCGTACCGTACGTTATATCTACAGAAAATGATTATTTCTTCATGTCATAGTTCTATTACTTATCCCTCATCACACTAGAGCTTTTACTGTACCTGGTCATGACGATTTGGACCCCTGCCACCTAGACCTTGTCTTCATTTGATACCTGTCGGGTCATTAACCGCTTGGCCGTGGCTATGGGCCTATTGATTAGACAGGACCCTAACTATCTAACATTGATTAGGGCAGGCTTACTTCGATCGCCTACCCCTACCTGATTTTGTTATGATTTTATACGTAGATATAGCACATTGTTGATAGAGAGAAGTCAATAACTGATATTTTCTGTGCAATGGAAATTCTGAGATTGACTGTTTTATGATGATAGCTTTGGGTGCTATCTGGTGCACTTTTGGCTTTCTTGAACAAATTGCAATATTTAGTATAATTCACTAAAATAGAGAACGAAGTACAATATTTAGTATTTATATTTTTCTTGAACAAAATGCAATATTTAGTATAATTCACGAACATTTAGTAGAATTATGTCTCCGCTAAGCAAGTCGACCCGTAATAGGTGCTTTGTTAGGACTCGGTCTGTCTGTACGTCGGTCTGTCTGTACGTCGGTCTGTCTGTTCTTTACAGAGCAAACTACCACCTTCGTTAACAATTTTTGCACTTATCAAGGCTGTTACAGTTATTATCCCCTCATGAGGTACATGTACATATTATCAACGTCAACGTATGTATGTGAAGGTGTATTCGTACGTACGTGCGCCGTTCGTCCATTATAGAAATAATTTGTTACTTTTACGGACAATCCTTGATATTATTTAAATGTCAAGGTCATAAGAGACAATGAATGCTTACCTTACATAGACGTCCTAGAAGTAAGTTTGATATAGATTGTAATATAAACTGTACAACTAGACAGTCCTTGATTTAATAACAGGATGTCGGATACTGATTCCACGATCAATGGTCAGAGTTCAAGGTTAGGGAAAAACTCCGTATATGACCATAGAAAACTTGTGAATAATCAAACTTTCCATTTTGGTGACCCGTTCGAGAAGGTGACTTTTTAAATTGTCATCCAAGGTCAGGCTCACAGTAAGCAATGGCAGAAACAAAAATCCCATTGTTATGATGCTATAAGATGACCACTTAAGGATTTTGTAACCATGCAAGAAGTTCTGAAACTCGTGAACACGTGGCAACGATTTGACTTATTTATACAAAATACACATGTATGTCTCTTCAATGCTTTATCAGCCCCTCTGTCGTGGAGGGGATATAGCATCGTTGACATGCGCCGGTGTTTGTGTGTTTGTGTGTCCGGGTTCTTGTGAACAGATTAGAAGACAAAGCAATCGCCGCTTTAAACTTTTAAACCATCCACTTATGTTACTGTCCTATGACAAATTTGAAATATTAAAAATATTTAAATTGAAGAGCATAGAAGACCAAAAAAAATCGTCATTGGATCACTTAACTTTCCATAAAAGTTTCCCATTAGGAGAGAAACTCAGAGAATGGGACCTATTGATTTTAAAGGTAAAGGATCATAGGTTGAAGGTCAATGACTAGACTTTTGAAGTCCTATGGAGATAGCATAGAACATGCAGTTGCGAGGGGATGGTACATGTACGTTTGCATTGCCTTTATCTGCGAGCCATCACGGGGTCTAGTGTTATAGCCCGAGTGTTGTCGGTTTCGATTGCGTTGACATAAATTTCTCATGAACTATATAAGGCTTTCACATGTGGATTTCTCATGGCCAGACCTTTCATTTTGACGTTAACCTGTGACCCAGTGACTTTGACCTTGGAGTTGGACCTACTTTAAAAAAAACGTTAACCTAGTGGTCCTTGACTTTTGACCAAGTGACATTGACCTTTAAAATCTTTCACTTATGTTATACCTCATGAGCTATAAGGGTTAGGGCTTTGATATTTCATATGTAGATTCCTTGTGACCAGAACTTGACCTTTAACCTAGTGACCTTGACCTTGGAGTTTGACCTACTTTGAAAACTTTTTTAAACAGGGCAATTATATCTCATGAATTACAGGGAGTAGGGCTTTGATGATTCATCATGACTAGACCTTTCATTTCAGACCTTGACATTTGACTTGGCGACCTTCGACCTTGGAGTTTGGCGAACTTGAAAAAAACTTAATGGTTTATCTCGTGAATTATAAGGTTAGGGCTTTGACATTTTACATGGAGATTCCTTATGATACAACCTTTCATTTGGAACCATGACCTTTGACCTAGTGAACTTGACCGTGGAGTTTGACCTACTTAAAAAAGCTTAACCTGGATGTCTCGTGAACTATAAGAGGTAGGGCTTTGATATTTCTCATGACCAGACCTTTGATTTGGGACCTTGATCTTTGACCTAGTGACCTTGACCTTGGAGTTTGACCTACTTTTATGAAAAAAAACTTAAACTGACCATATCTCACTATTTTATATAAACATGCCGTTTTTACAAAAACCTACGCGGCGAGCGATGTTGTCTTCTGACAAGTCTTATTGAATAGGATTCTTTCTAAGCATTTAAAGACAGAAATATTAACCAAGTGGGCGCATGGTCGTCCACAGGTATTGTATTTTTGAGGGAAAGATGTTGATGACATTCCGTGTAAAGTAATACGATATTTTGATTAGACACCATTTTGAGCTATTCTGTTCCAAATGAGACTAAATTAGCACCTTTACTCTTGGGTTAAAGACCTTTGACTTCAAACAACTTTCATTTACTTTGTCTATCTCACTCGGCATCGGGTTTTAATCACGTATGTCTCATCTATATTACCTATTTGTTTCTGTCATTAAGCCTTTTCGCATCAAAGGCATGATAACCAACAGGCTAGAATCCAGAAATGGTAAGGATGCATGGGCGTTTCAATGTTCTAAATGAAAGGGGGGGGGGGAGGTTCAGCTTTTTGCTTGGAGATTCAGTCTTGGAGATTCAGTCTTGACACCCGACCAGGTTTAAGGGGAGTTTAGGTTTTTTTAAAAGAACTAAAGGGAATTTAGGTTTTAAGGGTCTAAGGGGAGTTTAGCTTTTGAAATAAGAAAAATGGATAATTTTGGATAGTTAATGAAGTATAAACAAACTAAGCAGGTTTCATCATGATAGTGCTGTATGTGTGGCAGATAACGGTGGCGTAGCTACGACAAAATGAAATGGATGCTTTGCGTGATGCAAGGAGTCAGGTAACCATGCAGTTTGAGACCCCCGTGGGTCAAGGATAGTGCCCTGTGCCCAGTTTCACAAAAATTCTTACCAAAACAATCAGGAATTTTCGTAACTTTTAGTCAGTTACTAAAACGTTCAAAAGATTTTCTATTTAGATTGTACTGTGTTTTCTCATATCATTTCTCCATACTCCATCTAAAGTCAGAAACAAAATATCGATATTTTTAAATCAAAAGAAGGACTAATGATCAGAAGTTACGAAAATTCCTGAAATTGTTCGTAAAGTATTTTGTGAAAATGGCCGGTGGTGTGGACCAAAAGTTGTGTCATTGGGGGTTCCACTCAGATAAATAACGGAAAAAATTCAAAGTGAAATCATTATGCTAAATTATAAATCTGGGATGTTGCGTTGGTGTGTTTGGCGGGTGCATACAAGTATACATGACAGCTACGCCACTTGATCAGCCTCTCAGTAGGTATTTTATAGACAAACCTTTCCCTTATCTAGATTCGCGTCTGATTTTTCTCTCTTTTTCGCCATCCTCTCAGAAAGCCACAGGCTTCATAAATTCATGATAGACATTACGGAGTGCCGACATTGTATTAACCAAACCTGTTAATTTCCCCCCATTCGTTAGCAAGACGAAGCTAGGAATACCGAAGGCGCCATTGATTTTCCCATTTTCTGAAGACTTCTGACGCTACATGTAATTACAGTTTCTCAGATAAGTATTGCGTCGATGTGTCAGGATAAACTTTTCCCGCCCATACAAAGCGAAAACAAACCAAATGGGAAGGAGTTTCTCGAAAGCTTTGCTTGCTGCTTTGCGAGTCGAATTTTTGGGGGTTCGCAACTGTTCCAATGGAAATTCTAATGATTTTGCTTTGCCTTCTCGACTTTGAGACTGAGTAACTGATGGGTACTTTCTTGATGTTGTCTGTCAGGCGAATTGACATGATAAATCAAAAGTTTTTAATGCATATACATTAGTTTTTGGCCTGTTCGTATGTCTGTCTATGCGCTAAAAAAGACAAAAAACTTAAGCCTTGGACATAAAGAAATCTGTGAAATTTAGAGCTTTTTAATTTTAAAACTGAAAGGATTTTTGTTACACGTATTAAGATTAATGTTAAAAGATTTTAAATGTTATGGTCAGATCTTGAAGATATCGATCAAACCTCGGTAAGATCTTTTGGAAACCACTGTTACAGACTAAATCGTGCGCATCTATTCTGGATAACCACACCATAACAGATAGCCGTACTAAGTCGATTGCCTATTTGTCTAGCTTGTTTTTATCGTCTTTTGTGTTAAGTGTTTTGACGACGCATTTGGTATATGGACTTCCTCGTCCTTTTGGTGTCTCTTACTGTGCTTTATCCATTCTGTGTTTGGTCTTCCTCGTCCTTTTGTTGTCTCTTACTGTGCTTTATCCATTCTGTGTTTGGTCTTCCTTGTCCTTTTGTTGTCTCTTGCTGTGCTTTATCCATTCTGTGTTTGGTCTTCCTTGTCCTTTTGTTGTCTCTTACTGTGCTTTATCCATTCTGTGTTTGGTCTTCCTTGTCCTTTTGTTGTCTCTTGCTGTGCTTTGTCCATTCTGTGTTTGGTCTTCCTTGTCCCTTTGTTGTCTCTTGCTGTGCTTTGTCCATTCTGTGTTTGGTCTTCCTTGTCCCTTTGGTGTATCTTGCTGTGCTTGTTCATTCTGTGTTTGGTCTTCCTCGTCCCTTGGGTGTCTCTTGCTGTGCTTGTCCACTCTGTGTTTGGTCTTCCTTGTCCTTTTGGTGTCTCTTGCTACACTTGTCCATTCTGTGTTTGGTGTCCTGTTCCCTTTGGTGTCTCTTGCTGTGCTTGTCCATTCTGTGTTTGGTCTTTCTTGTCCTTTTGGTGTCTCTTGCCACACTTGTCCATTCTGTGTTTGGTCTTCCTTATCCCTTTAGTGTCTCTTGCTGTGCTTTGTCCATTCTGTGTTTGGTCTTCCTTATCCCTTTAGTGTCTCTTGCTGTGCTTTGTCCATTCTGTGTTTGGTCTTCCTTATCCCTTTAGTGTCTCTTGCTGTGCTTGTCCATTCTGTGTGTGGTCTTCTAGTCCTTTTGGTGTCTCTTGCTGCGCTTGTCCCTTCCGTGTTTGGTTTTCCTTGTCCCTTGGGTGTCTCTTGCTGTGCTTATCCATTCTGTGTTTGGTTTTCCTTGTCCCTTGGGTGTCTCTTGCTGTGCTTATCCATTCTGTGTTTGGTCTTCCTTGTCCCTTTGGTGTCTCTTCCTGTGCTTAACTTCGCTGTGTTTGGTCTTTCTTGTCCTTTTGGTGTCTCTTGCTGTGCTTGTCCATTCTGTGTTTGGTATTCCTTGATCCTTTGGTCTCTCTTGCTACGTTTGTCCACTCTTTGTTCGGTCTTCCTCGTCCCTTTGGTGTCTCTTGCTGTGCTTGTCCTTTCTGTGTTTGGTCTTCCTTGTCCCTTTTGGTGTCTCTTGCTGTGCTTGTTCACTCTGTTATGTGTCTTCATTGTCCCTTTTTGGTGTCTCTTGCTGTGGTTGTCCACTGTGTGTTTGGTCTTCCTTATCCCTTTGGTGTCTCTTGCTGTGGTTGTCCACTCTGTGTTTGGTCTTTCTTGTCCCTTTTCTGTGTCGCTTGATGTGTCTTGTCCATTCTTTGTTTCGTCGTCCTTGTCCCTTTGGTGTCTCTTGCTGTGGTAGTCCACTCTGTGTTTGGTCTTTCTTGTCCCTTTTTGGTGTCTCTTGCTGTGTCTTGTCCATTCTGTGTTTGGTCTTTCTTGTCCCTTTTTGGTGTCTCTTGCTGAGGTTGTCCACTCTGTGTTTGGTCTTTCTTGTCCCTTTTTGGTGTCTCTTGCTGTGGTTGTCCATTCTGTGTTTGGTCTTTCTTGTCCCTTTTTGGTGTCTCTTGCTGTGGTTGTCCACTCTTTGTTTGGTCTTTCTTGTCCCTTTTTGGTGTCTCTTGCTGTGTCTTGTCCATTCTGTGTTTGGTCTTTCTTGTCCCTTTTCGGTGTCTCTTGCTGTGGTTGTCCACTCTGTGTTTGGTCTTTCTTGTCCCTTTTTGGTGTCTCTTGCTGTGGTTGTCCATTCTGTGTTTGGTCGTCCTTGTCCCTTTTTGGTGGCTCTTGCTGTGGTTCTCCATTCTGTGTTTGGTCTTCCTTGTCCCTTTTTGGTGTCTCTTGCTGTGGTTGTCCACTCTGTGTTTGGTCTTTCTTGTCCCTTTTTGGTGTCTTTTGCTGTGGTTGTCCACTCTGTGTTTGGTCTTTCTTGTCCCTTTTTGGTGTCTCTTGCTGTGGTTGTCCACTCTGTGTTTGGTCTTTCTTGTCCCTTTTTGGTGTCTCTTGCTGTGGTTGTCCACTCTGTGTTTGGTCTTTCTTGTCCCTTTTTGGTGTCTCTTGCTGTGGTTGTCCACTCTGTGTTTGGTCTTTATTGTCCCTTTTTGGTGTCTCTTGCTGTGTCTTGTCCATTCTGTATTTTCATATTTGGTTGTCTTTGTGTTGTGCCGTGGATGCGGCAATCGAGTTTGAGATCAGATTCCCTCCTTTCTTTTGAAACTGATGATCAAGTTGATCAGACGATTTTACGAACAAAAACCTGAAAAATAAACAGCCTTGCTTATGGTAATTTATAATTATACTGTCTGACGGTATATGTAAACAAAACATGGCATTGTTGTGTTAGCTTTCTATTAGAATGTTTTCTATTATTTTGAAAATGGGAAAAATGAACTTAGGTTAACAATACCAGTAGATATAGAATTGTACTTTTAGCAGGTGACAGCTGTTAAAAAGGGGTTTGATTTATATGTAAAGATGACAGCGATTTCTGTGATGTATTTGCCTGCGATTTGGAAGTGTGAAAAACTCTTTAAGGCAACGTAATAAGTTACCTTTTTGATGTTGATCTAAGCAAGAAAAACACTCTAAAATGTCTTTTATTAATAAAAGCATTGAGTACAGATTTTGTGAATTCTTTATCTTTGCGTCCAATTATTTTTTTTTCAAATACTGATCAGTGATATAAAAATTATACCGAAAATAGGCTGATTAAATATAAGTACGATTGTAGCACTACATTATATATGGTAAACCGATGGATAGAAAATTATAGCATCTAATCTATTACACCGGAAAGATGATTCGCTAGCTGTTTCCATGTAATTAGGCCATGGGCTACGAATGTATGTCACTATGTCAGTGTGTCACTAGGTCAGGAACCAACCGACAGAAATTTGTAAGCGGCTTGTAGACGTGTATTGATTGCTGACGAACGTAATCTAACGTACGGTGAAAGGCTGTTGGTAATCCAAAGGCGACATAAAAAGGTATCATTGAATACCGAACATAATAAACCTAAAATATATAAGGAATATATACTGCTATATAAAGCGATATATGCGTTCGTTAAACCGAGAAGCACGGCATGTAAGGAAATTTTATGTCTTACAGCTCAATGAACCACCGAGCTTGATAAATCATGTTAATAGGATTTAGATAATATACAAGAAGTGTTTTAACTTGAAAATTTTATCTTTTCTTCGATTTCTTCGTGTATGTGTGTGCGTGTGTGTAGGGGGGTCAAGAAATCCCCTCCATCTATGTCCGCGCTTGGCATAGAAACTTTCTCGTGCGACGTACGATATTATTGATCTGTTAGTCCGTCTGATTCACTTTTTCGTCCGGGAAGCAAAAGGTCATACATGTATTCTGTCTTTCTGATGGGCAATCTGTATGATTTGTCTGTCCGGTAGTAATCTTTATGAGTTGTCTGTCTGTCCGGTAGACGTTTGTATGATATGTCTGTCCAGCAGATAGTCATTTGTATGATTTGTCTCTTTGTCTGTAAGTCAATTGTATGATTTGTCTGCCTTGTCCAGTAGTCATTTGTATGATTTGTCTGTCTGTCCGGTAGTCATTTGTAAGATTTGTCTGTCCAGCCGATATTCATTTGTATGATTTGTCTATCAGTCATGTGTATGATTGTTGTCTGTCAGTCATTTGTATGATTGTCTGTCTGTCTGGTAGTCATTTATATGATTGTCTGTCCGGTGGTCATTTGTATTATTTGTCTGTCTGTCTGTCTGGTAGTCATTTGTAAGATTTGTCTGTCCGGTAGTCATTTGTAAGATTTGTCTGTCAGTCGTTTGTATGATTCTCTGTGTGTCCGATAGTCATTTGTATGATTGTCTGTCTGTCTGGTAGTCATTTATATGATTATCTGTCCGGTGGTCATTTCTATGATTGTCTGTCTGTCCGGTAGTCATTTGTATGAATGTCTGTGTGTGCGGTAGTCATATGTATGATTTGTCTGTCAGTCGTTTGTATGATTGTCTGTGTGTCCGATAGTCATTTGTATGATTGTCTGTTTGTCCGGTAGTCATTTGTAAGATTTGTCTGTCTGTCCGGTAGAAATTTTCCTGTCTGTCCGGTAGTTATTTGTTTGATTTCTACTGTTTTGCTCATACAAAAATCGGTAAATTAGCAGTGGATGTAAGATCCCTCCCCCTCCAAGTTTTAGCACCGTATGCTAAAGGTCATTGTTATAGGGAGAGACAATTGTCCAAATCTGCGTCTTACTCTTGAAACTTTTGAACTTGAATTTTACTACATGTACATAGATACATGTAGGCATTCTTCTAGGAAGGACACGCAGTTTTCGATGATTAGGTTAGGTCAAAGGCCAAGGTAACTGTTGATAATATACATTATACATTGTATACCTGATGACAAATGTATATAAATGGATGAAGTTAACATATAAGGAGGTATAGGAATCTGTTTCTTTCTCTTTTTTTTGTTGAGAAAATCAAAGTCTAAAGTCGTCATAAAATGCAAAAACAACGTGTTTTTCTAAATAAGAAAAGGTTTGATGTTCAAATAAGGAAGTTTTAAGTTTAGATTTAGACGATGCCACAGACACAAACAGATACAATTTGAAGGATATGAACCTAATTATTCGAAACCGATTCCTTCCTAGACCAGTGCATATATGAGGAAATTTGGGCACATGTATTTTACGGAACCGGTAACGTAGCGTGGCGCGCCTATAAATCCCGTCTGGTACGTAGCGTCTGCTGTCACGCTGTGATGTATAGGCGCTTACCGGTATGTTACACATGGTATTCATCATTTCCAGTAAATACACAACTTGTAGGTATATGCATGGTGTTATATCAACTCACGGAATATGATATACATTCAATTACCTGACTTTGGCCCCTCAAGTCTGTTTTTCTCACTGAATACTCGACATGCATTTTATTTTACCTTATAAATGTAGTGTGGCAATGGTTGAAATTTTGGTAACGTCCATGGCTGTTCCAAGTATTTACGTATTGCCTATATATGTGTCATAGAATCTGAAGAATTACCTAACTTTGGCCCTACGTGTCTGTTTATCGACATGCATTTTATTTTACGGGTGTTGCATGCAAACAGGAGACGCTGACTCTCCCCGGGCGTCTGGTCTCACTTCAGAATGTTGTTCATTCTGAGGTTCGCAACTGTTCCAATGGAAATTCTAATTATTTTGCCTTGCCTTCTCCACTTTGACACAGAATAACTGATTGGTTCTTCTTTGATGATTAATTTACCCTATATTGTGGCGATTTTTTGGTAAGTTCATGGCTGTTCCTAGAATTTATGCCATAGAAATAGAAATGATATGATAAATATCGAATTACCTGATTTTGGCACTCAAACTGAATACTTGACATGCACTGCTCTTCATTGAAACTAACAGAGTAGTATACATGTATGTATGATTTATACATTTAATTGCCTGACTTTGGGTCTTGCATATATTTTACTCGAGATGAATTAACTCAATATTTAGAATTGTTCATCTTGTCGAGTTTGTCTATACAGAAGTTTCCTAGAAACTAACACAATATGTTAATGTATACAAGACTTTGAACCTCTTGTCTCTTTTTCTCACTGTTCATTCGACATGTATACACCTTTTTGTCAGCAAAAGATTTTGTGAACTTGTATCAAAATGTTTATTTGATAATGTTTGACATTAATAGTATGCTTTGGAATTTTTTTTCACCTCCTAGTTATTATTTGAATATTATAATAATTTCATTTCTGGTCACATTTGTGGCATTTCTCAGAATTTGTCAATTTGTTGTTGAGGATATTTATGTACATCGTGGTGTGGAAATCTTTGACAAGGTGAACAGCCATAGAAAACACTTTTGTCGTTGTACATGCAGTTGACGTTTTGTCATGTCGTTAAGACAACAAAGAAGGAGGGGTGGATGAAGCGAGATTTAGCGAGATTTAGAGCTGTTATGAAGAGGGGGGGAGGGGTGATAAAAAGAAAAGGTAGGAGGGAGATGCACGGAAGTCAAGAGAGGAAACATTTTACAGATCGTTTTTGAGATACGAGATTTCGTTGTTTAAAGCCATAGATGTTTAATTAGGGAAAGGATGAACATCTCCCAGTTTTTGTGTCGCCAGCGAAGCATAGCGACACTAAGGGATCACTTTGTCCGTTGTCTGACTGTCTGTCTGTCACACTTGGATGTCACACCCTATAAAAGTGATTCCTGAGTGTCGCTATGTTTCGCAGGCCACACATGCATTCCTTGGAATGATTTTTTAACAAAAGTGGCCTTTCTAATATAAAACATTCTGGCAGTAAGTAAAATATATGAACCCCTAGATATTTCCACTAAAAAGCATGATAAAAAAGGGAATGACGTACTATTTTATCTCCAACTGAAAATGGCGAGAGAACAACGAGGTTTTGACAGGATTCGAACTCACGCATACAAGGAATAAGGAAATACCCTTACCGACTGAGCTGTTGAGGATTACATGCATGTAGCGTAATAATATTGTTTTATCCCTCCGTTAAAAAGCTCTCCAGTGTGGGAGGTGACAGCAATGTATCACCCGTGTATGTCTTTAAGAGTTGATATTTTTTGTTTGTATGGTTTGTTACATCATAAAATGTGGACGATGTTATGTAAAGTCATGTGCTCATTTTGAAACTTATTTAATTACTTAAAAGTAGTTGTAGAAAAAAAATAGTTTTTTGACTTTAGATCTTTCGTAAATATGTCTATTTCCCGAAGAATATTTATTTTCATTATCGTCGTAACGATTTTTGAGAATGTTGCCCTGTTTTGCCATATCACTATTGTCCCTCATTTAGAATAAAAATGAAAGTTTTACGTTAGGAAGAGTAAAGTTTTAAGTTGGCATTGAAGTTTTTAAAACTTCTACGTTCATCTCAAACGAATCGGACGATTTTAAAAGGTTTTTGCATGAAAGAATGATCTGAAAAAAATGCATTTACAATGTAAAGATTGGCATTAAAGCGTAAAGTGGTAAAAGAAAAAAAAATCTAAATAAAAATGCGAGATTATAGCTTTATCAAGCCATTAACGCCAAGAGAACTGTCAGGCGTAAAACATAAGTGCATGCGAGTCAACACAATGGATGTATATAGTCAAGTTTTAAAAGTCTCATTGCATGCTAAATAGAGGAGGGGATATCAAGCATGAACATTTGTACAATTGGACGTGAAGGCTGGCTTATTCGATTTCTGGTCTACCTGTTCGGTCGCTTAAAGTAATACGTCGAGAGAGGAAAAAAGCGTTTTAGTACCTGTGAGAGAGTTTTAAATTACTTTGTTTTTCTACGTTTCGTAATCGACAAGTTAAATTATGACCATACTCTCAGTGTTGTAGATTTCAAGGACATAGTTAATATCAGTCATTTTGTGTACATATCGTAGTGACGTAGCTGGGAAGGCCTTGATATCCTTCAACGTGTGTTGATTTTCTGAGGGGTTATAAACATGTTATGTTAGTGTGTTTGGACCGCGCGGTGTAACTCTCAGCTGTTCCCACTTCTACAGTGAAAAACGTACGTTGTAAGCTTCCAACCTTCATCCAACTCGTGGTAATTAACTGTTTGTGTATCTAACTCCCCGAACATTACACAAATCGAGTCGTTTTTCTCCCTGCTCTACAGCCAACAAACGAACGAACGTTTTGAACGAGCAGTGGTATTATTACATTGGAAACAAGCGCTGTACATCTTTTCTAATCATGATCAGTTGAGATTGATCCGGTCGCCCTAGCCATGTCGTCACACTGACGGGCTTTGGAATCATTTTCTGTGCATTGTTGTGATAGTTACTTGTTTTATTTGCCCTTGTTGGCTAGATACAGGAATTTTATCTTCTTCTGATCCATCATGTAGTAAGGTAGGTGGTTTTAGGGTTTATTTTACAAAATTTGACTATTTTTATTTCTTCCACTTTTCATTGAAATCATCTATGGGTTACTCACGTATATTTCTTACAAGTAGTTACGTTATCATGGCTATATACACATGTGATAAAGTATTACAGATTTACGGCCAGTTTATGAAATGTGGATAAATTTTACTAGTAAAATTGTAATGGAAATGCAAAGCACGTTTTCTGTACCACAAAATCTCTTGTACTCAGAAACCTCGAAGAAAAACTCTCGGTGTGCGGAATCGTCTAGATTTCCAATAACTAATATATACCGGACTTCCTCAAAATCATGTAATATAAATATCACGGTACGTATCATTAACGTTACGTTGGTCGTTCACTGATCTCCAGACACCTAGACTTGAGACGAGGTGACCAACAAGAATATGTGTTTGATGTTTAGTATCTTTGATCGCACAAGAGTTATGTTTTATTGGCATCGACTAAATTATGTCCAGTTTGTGTTTCATCAAAGGGCTTCACTTGCTGATATTTTTATCGCATGTGCAGCAAAAGCGACGTAAACTTTCCGTCCGTCTGCCCGCCCGTCTGTCTGTCACTTCTATGCATAATGACTTGATATGCAGGGTGATAATTACAATCAAAACTTACGGGGATTGTCTAAATATCCCAGCTAAGGTCAAGGTCACATCAAGGGCGTATATTTACTTATAACAGGCGATGTGCTTATTTGAGGATATAGTCTTGAATATCAGAATTACTGAAATATCAGTTTTTTTTCAATTTTACATGGAAGATAGCTGTTATATCAGAATTGTCCCTGAAAGATAGCTGAAATATCAGAATTTTCCCTGAAAGATAGCTGAAATGTCAGAATTTTACCTGAAAGATAGCTGAAATATCAGAATTTTCCCTGAAAGATAGCTGAAATATCAGAATTTTCTCCTGAAAGATAACTGAAATATCAGAATTTTCCCTGAAAGATAGCTGAAATATCAGAATTTTCCCTGAAAGATAGCTGAAATATCAGAATTTTACCTGAAAGATAGCTGAAATATCAGAATTTTCCCTGAAAGATAGCTGAAATATCAGAATTTTCTCCTGAAAGATAGCTGAAATATCAGAATTTTCCCTGAAAGATACCAATCGGAGACTGACGGTAAATAATTGTGGTTAGATTGCATGATTCGTGATGTCTGTTTATGACATTGCTAATTGTCCCATTTTGATACTTTACCTTTTTTACTGCCCAATAATCTAGCTGTATTATTATGTGAACGTGGAAACTTTCTCACAAACAATTGCATATTTTGACGGAATCGGGAGCAATAAACGTAAACATGTTTTTGACGTACGTACATTTTAGGCGAATTACGAAAAATTTTACATAATGTATGATGTGTTTATCATTTAATGCAAACATATCAATTATATCGAATAAGATGTACGTACGGACCCCCCTCCCTCCCCGAAAAAAAAAAAACCCACCAAAAGAATGCATCAATGGAGACAAAATGCAAGTTGATTCTTTCAGCTTGTTCAGACGAACAAACAGAACAGCGTAACAGATAGACAAACGGACAGACGTACATTTCTCATAGTATTTAACTATACAGGCGCATTTAGGGTTTACATTGTACGTCGACGGAAAAATCGATCGTTCAACAGTTTTTACAGAGATTAAATAATAACCAAAGGTTCACTAATCTAAAGGGCAATATTACGGGGAGTGCTTCAAACATTACACCAGTTTTAATACATACTAATCCACCTGTTTGAAAGAAATGCTCTATAAATATTATTTGTGTATACCCAACAAGTGAAGTGGAAAGTGCTATAGTCGCTCTTGCCTAGTTGTACTTCTCGAAAGAACAATACGAACTGTTTAAATTGAGGATCAGGGCATTAACATCTTAATTGACATTTGTCGAGTTTGTAGAAAAATATGCCAGCGGCGGGTGGGAATGTGCTTGTGTTTGTTTTCTTTTTGAAATTCATGTATAGCACTGTACTTCTCTTCAGTTCATTGTACAACAAAATAAGGAGAAAATTGACAACTCGGGGGATCTCTTAGTTAGAGAAGGGGGATGTCTTTATTGCTAACAGTCGAACGCAATAAAGTGTACTAGACTTGACTACTGGCCATTGAGACTAGCTTTATTGATATGTCGTGTTTTTATTTACCGCGTCCAAATGTGATCTGGTTTCATTTGTGTTGAATTTTCTCCCTGCTTGTACATATTATGCAACGCATGGTGCAAATGATATGCATTCTATAACCTTGAACCAGTATCAACCCGTCGATGTCATTGTTTAAATTAAATGATGGGCAATTTGATTGAATAATTCCCCCAAAAGAAAGAATGCATTGCATTGGCGGATCTAAAATTTTCCCAGGAAGGGGATGAGGGGTGGTGGGTGTGTCGGGGTAAGTCAGAGGGAAAGGGGTATCGAGCCCGTATGGGGTCCAGCCCGTCACTTATATGGTGTTTGTGTGTGTGTGTGTGGGGGGGGGGGGGGGTCCAGTCATTTATTCAAAATATATATACGTAATAACGTAAAATTGAGTACTTTTGGAGGATATCAGGATGGGGGGTCCTTATATCTATCCATAATCTCCTCTATACTAGGGGTGTAACAATATATCGATATATTGCGATATTTAATTTATTCGTATCGTATTCCGATACGGAACGCATATCGCAATATATCGCGCCCTTATAAATTATATGAATAAATCAATAAATCACTTTGATTTTCATGTTTAATCGAAAATAAGAGACGTGTGGCCCATATCGCTCACAAATGAAATGAATTATGTCGAAAACAATAATCGAAATGATTCCAATGACTTTGCGCGTGTTTCTTTCAAGAATAGGACATTGACAATGTGAAATTCAAACAGAAAATTTGAACAATATGTAAAACACACACAAAGAGGAACCTGATTTTTCATTAAAAACGATCAAAATGATAAGAAACAATATATCGCAATATATCGCAATTCAGCTAATGAAATATCGCACTACATCGCGATACACCCTTAGCGTATCGTTTGACCCCTACTCTATACCCGACTTTGCAGTATTAGTAGATGTCAGTTTCTAGATGCACGTATTGGCAAGGCAATGGACTCAGATGTTAGATCTAGACAGAACCTTTGGCATCAGGTGGTTGATACAAGATTTATGATAAAAGTTGTCAGATTTACCAAGCAGGAGGCGAACAGGAAAATATGCGGAAATTTTATTTGCCAGTAATAATTAAGTGAACAGGAAAGCAGGGCCTTAGAACATCATTTTGTATTTCCGTGAGATGCTATCATAGAATTTGCAAAAGAGGATAACAAAAAAATCATAATCGCTGTCAATGCCGACTTGATACTGTACCACAAAAGTAAAGAAGTTTTGTGTGTGAAAAGGAGGAGGGGGCAAACTAGGGAAAGTGGAGGGATACCTAGTCTAATGTAAGCAAAACCATAGGAAAATTCCGTTTTTGACAAATTATAGAAGGGCGTCTCAACCCATCCCCCCAATTTTCTTTCCTACCCCACCATAGATTCGCACACGAGTGACTTGGTAAGAGAGCAGCGCCGAATTGCCTCGCACCATTGTAGTTTGTCATCAAAATGACTTGTAGAATGATGGAAAACAATCATAATGTGACCACAGCGCTATATGGCTGTATGACAGATGTCAAATTTGCTAGGAGTCTACTTTTGCATGTTTAGGACATGGTGTGATAGCATCATTCAGTATTACCAAAATATCTGAAGTTACACGTACATGTAGTTTGAAAAGTTATTAATGCTATATGTATACTAGCATGAATCCACATTCTATATTGACACTAGTTATAGTTGGAATTTGTTCAGTATACAGTTAAAGTATACCATTAAGGGAGTTAGCATGATTCTGGTTTCCCTCGACCAGACCTATTTCCCTCGGCTTCGCATCCCTCAATGGTATACTTTAACTGTTTTATTATACCGTCACGCGCTGTAGCTCCGCCCCATTTCGACGTCACGCGCTGTAGCTCCGCCCAATTTCGAAGCTATTTCCCTAACTAACGCACCCTTTGCAGTGAAATAGTCTCATCAGGCGAGTTACAGCTAGTTTTCATGAGTATCTTTTTATGTAAGAAAAAAACAAGTAGAGGTATAATGATGATTTTTAAAGGACAATTATGGTAACTGGTTGCAAAAGTGACACCAGTGTTGGGTTTGAAAACTAATGCTTCGTTGCAGAAATGGTACAGTTACACCAACTGGTTGCAAAATTACGTAGTAGAGTTGTGATGCCAATTGTTGGTCTTCAAATTGTATAGCAACAGCAATTTGGTGCTCTATTGTGAGTGCTGTTGAGATTGTCATCAGGATCCTCTTGATCTCACCAATGATTGGTTGCAAAAATTATGAAGTGTCAACTATGGTTTGTTGCAAAAATCATGGTACAATGTCAAAAATTGTGGTTGCGAAAAAGGTATAATGATACCAATTGTTGGTTTGAAAAGTGTCACTGTGACATCAATGCTTGGTTGCAAAAAGTGTACAGTGATATCAATGGTTGGTTGCAAAAACGGTACAGTGTCACCCATGGTGGCTGCAAAAAAGTACAATGTCACCAATTGTTGGTTTGAAAAATTGTATAGAGCATCAATGCTTAGTAGTGACACCAAAGTGCTGCAAAAAAAAAAATGGTACAGCAACGCGAATGGTCACGAAAATGGCGCTATTTGAATATTTGTGTAGTGTTGAAATGAACTGAAAGTTGCAATTACTGGGCGACAGTCAGCAATTTTCGTGCAAGATAAACTTGTACTTGTAAGAAACCGTGCCTAAGTAGATATGTTCTGAAGTAGACTGTGCTCTCATGTTACTATAGGGCTCATTAAGATTGACGTGATGAGAAATTTCTACTTGAACAAGCATGGCATCGGCTCTGCTAGTTTAATATGTTCAGTTTTCATATCACTCTGAAAAGGGGAGACTACTATGATTATAACACAATTGGAAAAAATGGTACATTGCTTCATCCCACCTCTGGCAAATTTCTTGCTATCTGATTGGTCGAGCAGAACCCAATATTATGTTGTATTATGTTTCCGACAGGATATTATTTTGATATCCTGCTTCTATTTAGACTATGAATATACAAAAACCAAAAACCGGCGGGATAAATTCGTTATACAGTGTTTTACAGGTTGGGGATACAAAATTAAATTGGGTCGATGAAGAAAGTTGTACTGGGCTCGGCTTCGCTTCGCCCAATACATCTTTTTTCATTGACCAAATATATTTCTGTATCCCCCCCCCCCCCCCGTAAAAAAAAAAACTATAACTAATAATGTCATGGAAGCGAAGCTCTACTACTGAGGAATTTAGGGAGGGCATGAATTTATGGAGGGCATGAAAAAATTGTACGATGTAGTCATCAGAAAATAAATGAAAAACTTATCGCAGATTTGGAAAGAAAATGTCTTAAGATTACGTATTTTGAAGTCACAGTGTTTAATGTTTTGAATCGCACAGAAATTTACGCTGCGTTGCCTTTTACATTTAATCTTCTTCAAATGCAAAAATGTTGTCTCATCTCCATTTGTTACTTAGAGGATCACTTAGATGCATTTCGTCATTAAAAACATAAATGTCTTTTTCGTTAAATTTTCCCGCTCGTCACATGTTACGAAGTATCAGTCTCAAGATGAAATATGTTGCCGTTCTGGCGCGTGCATTGATGTATCACCTGTAATGATACATTAATTAAACATAGAAATGATAATAAAAATCTGCAATTAATTGCAAGGTGTTTGTGAAAAAGATTTGACTTTTAGAGTACGCAAGCTGATGCACGGTCAACAGAAAATTAAGTCGTGAAAGGTAAAAACACCCCCCCCCCCCCTTTCCAAACTTTCCCTGTCTGTCGTTGAACGAGGAACATTTGCCTCAAACAGTCCTTATTTGATGACAAATCATACAAATTTTACATGCAATACATGCAATCTGTTGTGTTTCTGTTAATTATATCGTTAAAATGAATGTATGAGTTCTAAAACTAACAGAAGTGATAGATAGAATAAAGTGTCCTAAAGTAGTCATTAATGCATGTTTAAAATTTTGATTTTAATATGTCATAGGATAAAAGAATTGGAATGAATTCAGTACAAAATTTTGACCCACCAATTGTTATCATTTTTAAACCCCCCCCCCCCCCCCCCCCCGTAGCAAGAGTGCTTTTCAAGTGGAATTTTAGACAGAGGATTAAGAAGCTATATTATGAGGCACTGGAGGGATGCAGGGGGTTAATTACCAGGAAGCTATTGGATTTTGCTCATTTCCAGGTCAGTTTTATCCTTTTTATACACTTTTTCTGTCAAAAACTTTTTTTGCGTACTTCTGTAAGCCTGGCTACGCCCCCTCCCCCCCTTCCTCTCCAAATTTTCAGACTTGTTCTGATGGGGTGATTGTATTACCGAAAGTAATTGAATCGCAAAACTCACATATCGCACACGCATTTATCCGCCGCTCCCAGCCCTTAAAAAAGAGGATATTTTGTGGAATTTCTTGTGGAAGTCGTAGGTGGTTGAAGGTCATTTGATACTCCTTTTAATTAATAAACTTCGTAACTACTGTCTACATAAATACGTTTATATTTTGAAAATATTGTTTGTTTAAGCATTTCTTAAGGTGATATTGAGGTATTGTGATTCTTCGCAAATAGGAAAGGATGTTGTGAAATTGTTGATGTTAACCAATAGGAAAATGTTAGTATTTGTGAAGATACCCATTGTCAGGTCTACTTTATATTGTCCAGGAGATTCTAGTATATAATTTTCATTGGTCTGTATTAACTATACTGATAACTATGTTAAAAGTACATTAGAACAGTAGTCTATCTGCAGTCGTTAATAGTACAAGTACTTTATATGCAGTCAACCAAAATTAGCGATTTTTGTAGAAATTCAAACATGTTTATTAAGAAAAGGTTGAAATATATTACCAGACCGAAGCAAATTTTACCATGTTTGTCTGGTATGTCTGATTACTTTTGGATTGTCTAGTGTACTCGATATACAGTCAACAAAATAAAAGTCGACCTGAAGTCAATCGAGGAACGAAGTCAACACTCTATCTGCGGTCAGCAATGATTATACTCAATGTACAGTCCAGTCCGATAACAATGTAATACTCGATTTGCAGTCAACAAAAATACTCAATTTGCATTCAACAAAAATACTCGATCTGCAGTGAACAGTAATAATCGATATGAAGATGTACACAGAATGCATTCAACAAAAATACTGGGTAATACTCGATCTGCAGTCAACAAAATACTCGATTTTCTGTCAGCAAACAAGAATTCAGGTGGGAAAGGAAAGGGGAATGGTCAGTCTTTCTATCAGATCTGACTCAACCATTTTAAAAAGTCAATTCGCATTTTAGACTGCCTTACGACAGGGCATATAGGATCTAGCGATAAGTGAAAGGCTAATTCACAGACCAGTGACCTCGTACAAATGGCTATGTTATTATAGTCCTGCCATGTGACCCGTCTAACACCGCTAGGGACATAACCATTTGGGCTAATGGTATAGAGGGTTGTCAAAGCGTGGAATGTTGTAACCTGTAAAAAGGTGTTACAGACTGGCCAAAATACCTGGTTGCTTTAAGCCTTTTAACCTAGCTGTGCGTATTGTGCAGTCCGGACCGTATTGTTGAGAGACACTGAGAGTGACCAGCCCAGTGGTCAGTACAACTGTAAATATGAACAGATTGATCTGGTAGTACTGACCGGCGGTTAGAGGTCGCTGTCCGCCGTGAACCAGACTGTCCATTATGTAAGCGAATACACAAATAGTGAGGCGAGCATGTGTAAGTGATAACGGACGTCGGCCATGTTTATTACAGGGAAAGTAGCTTGACCATTGGTCAAGTGGTCAGTTCATCGACCCTGTTTCCGTTTTCCTCTAGAAACTTGTGTTATTCTATTTCTGTAAAACCTTTTTATTTTTGTCCGGTAACAGAAGAATTGTTTATTTCGTTGTGCGGACTTGGACTATACTGTGAGATTTAAACGCTCAATACTATTATCTTTACGTAGGATTTAAAAACATGGCCTTGAATAAGGGATTTTATCACTACAATTGAAGTAATGCAGGTGTATTGTATGCATTGAACTGGGAGTAATTTTATACTGAGAAACCATGAAATGTATAGAAATCAAGGTAAGAGGTAACACTGTGGAAGATACTTAATTTATGTTCCTGTCTTTTCCGTTTCTTTCTTGTTTAAACAGTAATGTGACAAGCGAAAAAAAAGCACGTTGACACATGTTCTGGCACTAACACGACAAAAGTGCGTTATTTTGATATGAATTGTTGACATAGAATATACTCTACGAAGACACTTGGGCTAACGAGGGCACTTCGTTTGTAGATAAAAAAAAAGAAGAAAAAAACACCGAACGTTACCCCCCCCCCCCCCCCTTAAAAAAGACACCCCATGATTGTGACCTTGTAATCGAAGATTGAATCTCAAGTATTGTGTTTAAAAAAAGTAGAATTTAACCTCCAAAAGGTAATTTGCCCCGGGGATACATTATACGACGGTAGACTGCGTTATATTTGAAGGTCCACATTCCATGTTACGTGGGCCATTAACAAGACAGTCCAAGTAGACCTTACATGTTCAACCCTCGTCAACCAGAGACCGTTGTCTGGGGGCCATTTTTTTTTGTTTTTACCTCTTTTCAAAAGTCAGATTTTGTGTTAGCAGTAGACACGATATTCAGTATGCCTTGTTCCCCCTAATGTTTGAAGTCAGTATGTATTCATTGAAACGACACGGTTTGAAGATCTTGTATTACATGTAGAAGACATGTATGTAACATCTCTCGAATTAACATCTTTTGAAGACACATGTCTGTTAATTTTGTCGTTACTCAAGATTTCTCCAATCATACTCTTTGTGTATATCTAGAAATTGCCAGGGGTAGGAGTACAGCCCGGTCTTTAAACATGTTAAAGAATGGGAGTAAGGGGGTCAAATAAAATTAAAGCCTATGTCAGTATGATAATAATAAATCATACTTAACATTGGGGGACAGTTATTCTTAAAAAAGGTGATGGTAGTTGGGTGGGAGTGGCATGACAGAAATGTGTGTGATTTGGACTGTAACTCGTAGAGGTTTTCTGAACCCCCCCCCCCCCCCCCCCCCCCAAAAAAAATATATGTTCCATTTGACACAAATATGCCTGGTTTCTTTTTGTAACATGTATTGTCTCTGGATAGTAGTAAACAAGTATTAGCTTTTACAAAAAGCTTGCCGTCAGTTAGCTGACTTTAAATAATTTGAATTTAATGTTGTAAATTCTAGTAAAACATATATGATCCGTATTACTAATTGTTACTCTTGTATTTCTGGGCTTTTCCGTTTTTAAATTTATTCCGATTTAAGCGACGGGAATTACCGAAGATGTGCGATCGTTCTAGGACGTATCGCTGCAAGGACTTTTCAATGCATCTTTCGTAAGAAAATGCATTAATACGATACGACTTTCAATTGTCAGATCATCTAGACTCTTGAGCCGACCTGATGTAAGGATCTTATGTACAAGGTTTGAATAACCTAGATGAATATTTGCATTTTTTGCAATTGTCAACCAATCATATTGCCAAGAGGTATTCTATCCGTGCAAGTAGGTCTCGAATCATTACAGTATACCGTCAGTCATGACTGACGGTAATAAACGTGTCTTTTCTTTGGGTAGTGGTATATAAACACACCTTGTCTCTGGGTAGTAGTATATAAACATACCTTGTCTCTGGGTAGTAGTATATAAACATGTCTTGTCTCTGGGTAGTAGTATATAAACATGTCTTGTATCAGGGTAGTAGTATATAAACATGTCTTGTATTTGGGTAGTAGTATATAAACATGTCTTGTATCTGGGTAGTAGTATATAAACATATCTTGTATTTGGGTAGTAGTGTATAAACATGTAGTAGTATATAAACATGCATATGTCATATAAACATGTATATCATGTCTGTATCTGGCTAGTAGTAAGCATGGCTTGTCTCTGGGTAGTAAACATGTCTTGTCTCTGGGCAGTAGTATATAAACATGTCTTGTCTCTTGGTAGTAGTTTATAGAAATTTTGATGTGATATATTTCTTTAATCGCGTGCTCTTGTACCAGCTATGAGTACATTGCGGCAACAGATCGTAGACACGTAAATCATTAATGCAAAATTGTTACTGTACTCGATCATGTCTATAGATCTTCAAAATATCGTGTAACAATCAATTATATGTCAACCGTTGCACAGCATTCAACATGTATAATGCATTAAGAATAGTGTAATTAAAACATCGATATTTGTCTATATGAGATGCGCTAGTGATAAACAATTAAATTTTTTTCACGAAGAGTTTCATCATTCTGTTCCAATTGGGTTTTTCTGTTTTATTTGTGAAACGGAAACATGTTATATGTTTGATTATTCCGTGTACCTCTTACACACTGTTGTGTTTTCAGAATAAGAAAAATGAAAACTTCATCGTCTAGTGTATACATGCTGTGACTACCGGTAGACATGGTATTACAGTTAATTGGACTTGGAGATAGACTTTAACAAGATGCTTTCCTATAGAACCCTATATGCCTATGTGCCCCCCCCCCCCCCCCCCCCCCCCGCAAAAAAAAAACACTAGAAAGCCACTAAAGACAACACTTTTCCTGAAGAAACCAGCAGCACGCATTGTATACTTGAATTAATACATGTATGAAGACTGAAAAAGTACAAATTCAACACTCTAAAACACACGTAAAACACACACGATAACATATACTTAAAATCCAGCAACCGGTGTCCTGGACCAACACTAATTCTCCATAGCTTTTCCCTTCTCATTATTTAGTCTATCTTGCGCAACGGAATTGCCCTCAAGATAAGATTTGCATTTTGATCAAAATATTTATTTTAAAAGTCGCTTCTGTAATCCACGTGTGACCCTATAACCGGTGTTTCACCTGTAGAAAAAAAAAATCTGCACTGGACATCCAAACGTAATGATGTCCCCTCACGGATTGAGCGATCCTTTCCGAATTAACGCGCTCATCAAACGAGAGAAATACTTAAAAATGTCTATTGAAATTGAACGTGGATTACAACGAAATAAAAGTCGAGAATCCCCATTATTTGGCATTGTAAATCGTTCACTCTAGGGTGCTATTTGAATTTCTTTGACTTTTATAATACGAGTCAGTTTACACATTTTCGACACGTCGGAACAGTGGGTGATTTTCATTGTTTGACGTCATACGCCTGGAGACAAAACCTTGCGTATCGGCTCGTGCGCCTTTATATGAAGTTTGGGGATCAGTTCGTTTGTCTTGTTCTTCAATAACCGAAGTTTGGGTATCTAAGAATGAAGAAAAGTTTATTCATAAATTTTCGACCACTCGGCGATGTTCCCAATCAGAAATGAAGAGGTCGAAAAGTGAACTTTGAATATTAGTTTCTAACGTCTGCTTGTCCAGAAACAAATTTGTCAGACGTATACGTTTATTTGTATATGCATTACATGTCGTCTATCATTTTCAGACTCGAAAGCTTGGAATATCAGTCTGTATGTCCGTCCCTTAGGACTTGCTAAGCTTTTGATATAGCTTCGTTCGTCTTTGTCCAGAAACTAGAATAGGTATTTGCGTTTTATGAGCCTCCTAACAGCACAAATTACTAGCATGCTGAATTTTTATTTGGCGATTGGGGAATAATGGACAAGTTATTCTCTAAAATATATATTGGACTAACCAGTTCACACCATTTATATAGAAAATACGAGCATTAGAGGTAGAGGAAAGGTTGGGGGGGGGGGGGGGGTCGAGGAATAGATATTCTTCTACGATGAAAACATGAAAACAACACTAGGAGACTTCGTTGTAATGTTTCGGGCTAAACGATATTCGAATAAGAAAATGAGGAAGAAAGCTAGCATGCTTCTTTACCGATATCCTCCATTGGTCAATGTCCGTCTGGACTTGTTTCTACCGTTCACAGCAGTTCCCGACTGTTTTGTTGTGTTGCACAGTGGTTATCATTGTAAATAGTTACGGAAAATGAATAATGAATGAAGACGATCGAACGAATCATTAGAGTTAAATGCACGGAGAATGGACAAGGAGAGGCGAGTTCCTGTTATGAATGTATACTAGTATTGTAACGGGAAAGTAAAACATAGTACATGTATATAGCGGAACTCTACTCAAAGCACTCTCAAGGTCATGAGATATTCGTTAAAATATATACACGTAATATCATACTTATCAAATTTAAGAAATGGTAGGATAACTTTGTGTTTTCTGGTTGGTCATGTGACTATGTACAAAATTTGGATGTGGTCGAAGTGATCTTTTTTTAGAATTTGCGTCTGGCCAGTCAAACTTACACACTTATGAACACGAAAAGTTATCAAAGTACAATAAGGTATGTTTACACTAACAAGAACATGCACAAACCTCGTTAACCAGAAAGCAAATTTTGTTAGGCGTTTGTCTATCTGTCCGCATGTCTGTCAGCTACACTTTCTCATATTCGATATTAACTTCTCATACATTTATTATGTCGACATGAATCATGCTGGAAGTTGTCAAACATGATGAGACTACACCCATTATTAGGCCAGTGAGAATAGAAAGGTCAACTGTAAGCCGACATATTGGGGATCAAACACGCGACATACGTCGACAAACCTATTCTTCGGACAGTCTCGGTTTCTTGCGTTCTTCTTCAGTTCCGGTTATGCGCATGCCGAACTTGTGGAAGAAATGGTGAAAAGGGGGCGATGGGATTTTGTTTAGATTTGTTGCTTTGCAATAAATAGCCTTTACGAAGAGTCTAAAAATGATAATCGAGTTTGAAACTTCATTGTTTTGTTGTTAAGAATACGAGTGGGCTCAGGTGCTGTGCGCCAAAATTCTGTATTCGCGCGATATTTCATTTAACTGTAGCAGACGACTCTTTGGTATGGGAATCCCCAGGATCGATTTCTCGGGGGAAATTTGTTTACTTGTATATATAAAAAAGGAGCAATGTCGTGAATAAGCCCAATATACATTTCTCTTTCATCTGTTCTTAAAGAAAACCTACGCTTTTTGGTGTTGTTGGCGTAAATGTTGTGTCACCATCTTTGTTTGGTAAATGTCTTATTCTAGGCAATTCATGTAACGTACAGTACACCCATATAGATTGGATTATTTGTAGGATGTTCCATCTGCAGGTGCGGAACCTGTGAATTAAAGGAGGCCCCCCTATCCTCTTTGGAATTTATGAGATTACAGTATTCCCAAATTTTGTTTTTCGTTTTGATTCTCGTCTAGCACCCCCTCCCCCGATAAAACAATAACGTCTTTGATGATTGGGCTGTAACAATTTCTAGGTCTGCGCATATTCGCTATTTCTAGAGGCATTCGTGTTTGAGTGACGTAGAAACCCGAGGGACGTCAACCTAAAACAAGCATCTTTGATATTTCCTCGGAGACGGAAATTGTGGTTTGTCGATGCTGCTTTACACACGCATTGTTCCTTGATTGAATCCAAGCACTACTGATTATTCCAAGCCTCAAATTACCCATGCGATATATAACTGGCATCTCGGTAGTAGAACAGAGAGAGGGTTCTCTATCTATTTATTAACAAATATGCCTGCATCAATTCCTAATGTTTTCCGTCGCGTCTTTTCCATATCACCTCCATTACAGATTATGCGAGTTGCTCAGCTGTTTGGTTTGAAAGAGATAAGTGTTTTTCTGGTATACCGAGCAGGCAGCCGGTTGCTTTACCATGGGAAAAATGACGGCTCGGTAACTAACTATTGATTTTACTCCCTGACATAATGCCAACATCCAATACACACAGCGGCGCTGGTAAAAAGCTACAAATAAAAGCATTTGATATGCAACATGTGGTTACCGGTACTCCAGGCCAAAACAAATAGTATCTTTTGAAAATGGTTTGTGGTGCTGTTAGTTTTATTTGTATATACTATGTTTTATTCCTACTAAATTGACTGGACGTGTGATTCTAGATTTTAAGAATGAAAACATTGTGATTTGATATCATTTGACTTAATTTTTTTCGCTCTCCGGGTCGAATGTTCGTAGTGTCAATGCAATTCTCGCGCGCCCGTCATCGTCGTCGGTTCATCAGTGAACCCCTCCTACCTCTCTAAATTTGGACCACTAGAGATAGGACATTCAGATTCCTTGAAACCTTGTTGTCACCACCAGAGCTTCATTCTGTACTATGACCTTCGATCTAGCGACCTTGAACTTTGGTTTACTCTTTGAAAATCTTAATTTGAGAAAGACTGTTTGAAGATTATGGTATAGGGCTTATATATTTTATAACTGTGTAGGTGGTTTGTTTATGAATAACCACAACATCATTCGTTTTGACTTATTACCCAGTTGACCAGTATCTGTTGACACTCAGAATATGGCATAATTGAGAGAAAGAGTTTGAATGTTAAAGAGTGACATTAGATGAGTATGCTTGTAGCAATAACATTTAACGTTAACCAACGGACGGGTACATGTAGCGTGGGAGTTTACGGGGGTGAAAGGAGAGAAGGAGGGGGGGGGGGGGAGGGGTTGAGTCGCCAATCATCTTCCGAGATAGGTGTTACGTACACTTTTGTCTATTTTATTTGCCTAAGGAGAAATACTTCCTGAATATTTGGTTAGAAAGTATCTGTAGATATTTATTATGTTTATGTTAATGAAGTATACGCCACACAGAATATTCGCTACACTAACGCATTACTTGTCGATGTGTGAAAAAAGTTTGTTTTTTATCATCGATTCCCCTATGGATATGCACAGCACTGCAAAGGTATGAAGTCTAAGCAGGCAGAAATTGAAGGCATTAAAATTCATTGAAACATTTCATTTACTTGATTATATATATTTATAATATAGCGTGCGTTTGGAAGTATCCTTTTACTAGCTGTTGTAAGAGACGTATAGAGATTTGCATGCAGAGCATTAAAAATGGGAATTTCTAGCGCACCGCTGATGATTTATTGATGAAATTTCTCTTGTTTAGTATTTCAAGAACAAATAATCTTGCATAAATGTCGTTTAAGAAGATTGAATGTGTGAAAACTTTCAAAGAAAATGACTTTGTGACAGGTCGTACTCTTTTGTTTCTGAGAGACACTGTAACGAACGTAGCAAATCTCTAACTCGCCCATAAACTGACTTATATATGTAGGTCTCGCAAAGTGAGCTTTTAAAATTTTGAATTAAAAATTTGAAAATATGAATAGAATTTTTAGTTTCAAAATTCTTGGGTCTTGGGGGGGGGGGGGGGGGGAGGGAGGAGAATCACACTAGAAAGAAAATTAAATCATACTAGAAAGAAAATTTGCATCTTGTTCCATGCAATGTGGATGGAAAATACATATTGTTTAAAAAAATTGCTAGTATGAAAAGAAATACGCCACTAGTGTTGGAGGAGGAGGTAGGGGAGGAGGACAGTAGGGATGGAGAGAGATGATGTATGTCATTGAACAATGCTTGGAACTGGTTACACGATTGGCAATACTGAGGAATATCTAGAATATTTCAAGTCCGTAAGTCTGAAACTCGTAGATTTTATGACCATAAGTCTGAAAACTCGTAGATTTTATGACCATAAGTCTGAAAACTCGTAGATTTTATGACCATAAGTCTGAAACTCGTAGATTTTAAATCCGTAAGTCTGAAAAATCGTAGATATCCAGTCCGCAAGTCTGAAACTCGTAGCTTTCAAGTCCTTAAGTCTGAAAACTCGTAGCTTTCAAGTCCTTAAGTCTGAAAACTCGTAGATTTCAAGTCCGTTAGTCTGAAAACTTGTAGATTTCAAGTCCTACCCTTTCTCTGGCTTCTCTGAGAACTTGCGCAAGTGTACTTGTAATTTCGGTTGAAAGATCCATATGAATGTAAAAATGTGTTGTTTCAAGATGATAGTACATATCGCATTAATTTGTCAGATTTACAGAAGTAAAAGAATATATACTTTGGGAAGGATCATGTTAAGGCATTGTAATAACGGTTTTACAGCTCCCCATGTCGCCGATGATTGATCAATACAAAACGGTAAGAGCAGACGACACTGCTTGGCGACTAGAGAATTGCAAGCCGTACCTGAGTATGGACAGCTTTCAATGGTGCATCTCGGCGAGAAAATCTTTCTTTACAGATCTTCATTTTGCATGATTGTTCAGTAGCTATTCATCAAGATTAAAGGAGGTTTGTGTGAATAGACCTGCATCGGGTGAAGCGGATGTCGGGGGTATTTAGTCCTGTTAAGTTCAGTTTATCACGAATAGAGAAGACATGTAGCTACCTAACTTCATTAATATCTATCATGCAATGCGAGAACGACTAAAGGTATCGACACTTTGTCCGTCGTACGACTATCCAATCGTCTTTACGACGTCATACTTTCAGATCATTATATTTGTCACTATCCAGGGATGTTCAAACACGATGAAACGGACTTGCATAACAAAACTGCAAGATCAAGTAAGGATCAAGACAACAGTATATTTGGGGGGGGGGGGGGGTTAAACAATGGGGAAAAGGTGATGTTCTACTTCGATATCTGACAGTCCCCTCTATCATCTATCAATAGACCATATACTATAGCAGTAGTGTTAAACGGTACATCATATCAGATAGTGGCGAGCTTATCAAATTATTATAGATATGAATACATTTTGATATATTTAAAGTAGTGGTAGCTTCGATTCTCTTTCTCATGTAACGACATGCGCAATGAAATTAAAAAGCATTAAATACAAGCATTGAAACCCGAAATATAAATATTCCTATATTTGATGTTGAAAATCACTTATTTTCAAACATTCCCAATAATTCGTACAAGATTCATCCATACTTGGAGAAATTTTATTGTTATAGATACGTTCATTCAATGACTCATCCGTCATAACGATTCAAACCGGGGGAGAAAAAGAGAAACCTCTTTCTTTCTACTTATGTAACAGATGACATTGGCCGATATTATAGTAATGTAATATTTCATACAATGTTTTGATATTTATGATGTAAAAATCAAGTTTTATTACTGACTCGAAGTAACAACTGCTTCACCATTCTACATTGTTAGATACTGAATGTGCTAATGTCACTGTATAAAAGGAAGGAAGCGGCAACACGTGGTCCTAGTGTAATAGACAAGCCGATGTTAATTCCTCATGTCAATCATATCAATCTATCATTTCCTGTTTTAAAATGATTATTTTTTTCTTTTTGAAGTTACATGTATGAACAGGAGAGAATCAAAGAGTTCTCCGTTTGACGAGACTAAGAGGCCTTTAGTTGAGGTAGGGAACGAGAGTGTTTAACCTACCGTTTGTACATCTTGTGATCAGGCTTACTTTAGACCATCGTAGGAACCCACAGCCGAATGCCCTACGATTATAACGAAGAAGATATCGTGGGTTTCCGACGATGACTTTAGACATTTTCTCTTTTAGCACCAAGATTTGACATTTACTTTGAAATCTAGCTTGTTTGTAAGGCGCAGTTGTACGGCAAAAGGCAAAGTCTTTTATAAAACATATTGTTTCATTGTATACATGTTATTCGTACATGATGAAAATTTTAAAAGAAAAATCAATTGTCAAGGAAAATGGGGATGCTATTGTATATGACATGACCGTTGGGGAATGTCAATGAAACTTCTTCTTCAGCACGGACGAAAATTGACCTAATTTACATAATACGTCGAACGGAGCTAGGTGACTCATTTTTTACACCGTTGAAATATTTCATATGTCCAAGCACTTATTCACTGCGTCTTGACCGTATACAAAGAAGTCGTTGACGAATACCCAGGGGTACTTGGACAGAAGTTGAAATTACCCATCTTATTGCTCATTGTTAAAACGGTCACTCCGTGCAGCTGGATGGGCTACCTTGTCAGGGGCATCGATTTGGACCATTCACGACATAGGAAGTTGGTCAGTGTTTAAGTACCTTAATTATACGTCTCTGATCACATCTTCATTTATCGTTTCCTATTATTTTCCCAATGAGCGCTTAGAACGCCACGATGGCATGCAAAACAAACAAGTGGCGCGGCAAAACGAATGCAAGTAGTGGAATTCCTCCCTTCATTTATTTCCTGTAGAAAGATTATATTCAAATAAGAAGCAGGTGCGATCCTCCATGCCTTTTGCCCTGCTGGACATGGGACGTTTTAGATGGGGAGTGCACACTCCACAGTGAGAGAGGAAATGGACCGTCAGCGCCTGTACTCGATCCATTGCTTTCATAGGATTTTGTGTCTTAGTGTGGTATTCAACTAGAGGATTTGCAAAAAGGAAAATCGAGCTGTATATAAATCTTACGGCGAAGTTAAATCAATAAGTAACTGTATCATAGTGGGATATTACAGACATGAGTCATCATAGAGCGGTGGTGGTAGGGAGCTTTGCTGGAAAATAAACCCCTGTGTACTCAACTTCTTGCACTGAAAGATACTACAGAATGGTGTTGGCAAAATAATACAACAGAGCGAGTCGTTTGTGCATTTTTTTTTTGCAAGAACACAAGAATTTGTGGATAGATTACGCTAGTATGTGCGATGAAACAACGTAGAACATGTAGAATGCAGTTTGTGAATTCTTGATCGTTTGCGAGATTTCTTAGCATACAATGAACGCTTGGTCAGCCAGAAAACCAGACTATTTTGTAATTCCAACGTTGCCCCATTCTTTCCTATTACGCGCCATGTAATGTCAATTCCATATGTTTTTATGTTGATTGGTCGTATATCGATTTTCTTCCCATGCAATCAACAATACAAAGAATCATTAAACAGAAATTTTGAGAAGGGTAATTTTTGTTACAGAGCATGTTGTCTTGACGGGATTGTAACGTTTTATAGTCTTGCAATTTCCGTCCCAAGCTCGTTTCGTCAGCACAAAAGTTGTAGAATTTTGAGGAATAGGATATGAGCATAGAGTGCTAAACGTCTATTAGGCTGAGTATGAGACGTTTTTGCTGTAACATACGACAAAATGAGAAACTAGATACTGTTAGATAAGTAGGAATTAGGAGCTTTTCCTTCTAATACCATTGTTATGTGTTATCTACAGTAACAGTGCAACGAAGTACAATATTGCGTGTGCTGTCAAGGTACTAAACCTCTTTTCTCTCACTCTGTTCCTGGCGTCGTGTTTCTAGGATTTGATATATACTATAAAACTGTGAGGCTGTTCTGTTTCGGGCTATAATGTATTGTACAGTCGACAAAATCAATAGCATAACGTCCAAACGACCACCGTTGCATTTTACACCGATAGTCTGCTCAAACCTGCTCTTACGTACATTCACCGTGCTTTCCGTTGCAGACGAACAATATTTTGTATACCGTGGAAGATGTTACGATGACACCAGCTTGTGAAAATTGATACTATCTTCTATATAATTAATAAACTAGTCATGGATGTGCGCGGACTAGGAGGGTATCTTTCAGCAACAGTAAACTCCGTATGGATGTGATGTCGTCTGCATGTGGATTTTTTTAGTGTGCATTTCCATTTGAAGACACTTAACATTTGTGATCATTTCGCGCAACATGTGACCACATGGAGCATGGCATTTTTATTTGAGATTATATCATGCTGAAAAAGTTACTACAATCGCCAGGAAACGGGTGAGTTGGTTGTGAAAAGCATGTATATATCGATATGCAGAGAACGGCACATAACCATTTAAAACAACCGACTTTTTTTAAGCAGCACGTTTCGATGTCAATGATTTATGACATTCTGTATTTCATTCAAAAGTCCTGCAATTTAAGAAAAATTGTATATACCCAGTTTTCAGATGAATGAATATTGAAATGAGCCGAGAAAAAAAGTTGGGGGGGGGGGGGGGGGGGGGTTCTTAAAATGACCGCTCTTAATACGAAAGTTGACTCAGCATGAGAAAACTGCACAAGTGTTTCTTGGCAATAAGAGATTTTTCTATGTATCACATCTTCATGGCAGTATGTTCCTTTATGTCATATCAATTTGTCATATCCCAACATTAATGTGTGACTTTAGTTTATCGTTGGGAATGATCAGATGTTATTGTTGAAGGGCCTTCTCAAATTCTTATCACACATTCATATTGCCAACTATACAGTAGTACCATTTTTTTCCTCCCCAGTTCTCCTTAAGTTATAACATCGGGGAAAGCGATCGAGAGATTAGCGTGCAAAAATGAAAACAGATACTCTAGAACGCGATGAAATATTTATGAAATAAGTAAATCTATGATTCCAATCTACGTGGTCAGATAAAAATTCATACATACATTATGTAACATTGTCATATCGCACGAAAATTACAGAAATAATTACTACGTGTATTGTATAGTGACGAACGTAAAAAAGCGCGTGTCCTTGCATGTTATTTATTATGTTTACTGCTGTTTTAATAACCATAGATGCTTTTCATATTTTATTGTCAGTTTCAAGGCCTTTCCCATAATGGGTTATTGATCTATAATAGCACGGTAAATCGATTTGGCATTGAGCGCTGTCCGATTGCCTGCATGCAAGGTCTCAATACTCACAGACCGCTGGTGGATCCAATGTTCAAGTGCTTTTTAAAAGCATATTATATTCTCTAATTTTTAGCTGCGTTATTCATAACACTTGATAATGCGATTAAAAGTTTTGTGGCAAGAATTAATAAGAGGGATATCGACTTCCTATACCCAAAGCTAAAGGGGGGAAATTATATGATTCTTTCGTCACTCAGGGGTGGATCTACAAAATACTTTTGGATAGGGAGGGTTCCATCGTGTGTAATCCCCGGGCCTGTGAATTACGAACAACCCCCCCCCCCCCCCGGGGGTTCCACAGGATGTGAGGGTGCCAGCCCTTGGGGAGGATTCAGTCTATGATTTTGAGGAATTGTTAATAATACACAAGAACAAGTAAATACTTCGTGACAATTAAGGACCCCACCCCTTTCCCCACCCCACCCAAACCGTGTGTGTTGTTGGCTATTATGTGCCACATTTTAAGTAGGATTGCATCAATTCTTACCTACATCGTTTCCACAGTTTGATCACCATAGTGATGTGTTTTAATACAATCTTACGACACACATATTAATGTATTAGTATGTAAATTGAGCAGTGTCGTTAGGAGGCATAATTATTTCATCTCATGTAACTTCTGCCGGTACATCTACCATACGGGCATTATTACAAGATGCAATGCATCACATGTCTTTCTTTAATAAGGTTCTAATATATGTATATATGTGTGCAAGCAGTGTCTTATGCCTGTACTCAATGAATTTTACAATTACAAGCTGGAGCTTTGAACACGAGAATCTGGAAATCTATAGACTAAAAAAGAAGGGGGGGGGGTCTCTTATTTGTCAAGATTCGCATGTGGCATATCAACACGAAGAAGCGGGGAAATGTTAAGTTCAGGTATATTATTTTCTCGTAGTTAGATTTTATGATATTTAACAAATTGATTTTTTTTTTTTGCAGAAACAAATGCCTGCATGAGCGTCGTCGGCGTGACCTGGAGAACGCCTACTTTGAGGAACTGGCTGAGCTGATCTCCGCGAGTATCACGGATATGAGCTCGTTTTCTGTCAAGCCCGAGAAGTGTGCAATACTCCAGGAGAGCCTTCAACAAATCAAGCAACTCAAACAAGGTGAGGAGATCTATATAATATCCATACTTAAAGGAGAGCATTCAATAACTCAAGAAGGTGAGTAGACCTGAAAAAAACTCCACAAGAGCCTTCAACAAATCAAGCAACTCAGAACTCAAGGTGCGTAGATTTGAAAATGCTCCAGGAGAGCCCTAGACAAGTTAAGTAACTCGGACAAAGTGAGTATAAAATGTTCCAGAAGAGCTTTCAGCAATTGAAGCAACTCAAACATTGTAATTAGATCAGAAAAATGATCCTGGAGCCTTCAACAAGTGAAGCAACTCAATCATTGTGAATAGATCAGAAAAGTTCTCCAGGAGAGCCTTCAACAAGTGAAGCAACTCAAACATTGTGAATAGGTCAGAAAAATGCTCCAGGAGAGCCTTCTACAAGTGAAGCAACTCCAGCATTGTGAGTACACTGTAGATTAGAAAAAAGCTCCAGGAGAGTCTCTACAAATTAAGCAATTCAAAGACTTAGCCCAAGAAATAAAGCAATTAAAACTGAAGAGACTTGGAAAATATTTCAGTGTTTGGTCACGAGAGGAATGATTTTGTTTAAAAGTAATTATGAGAGAGAAGTCTCCTTGCAAAATAAAACCCCTGAATTTTTGACACATATACTTTTTGACTGCGTTGCATAGTATAACTTGACGATTCGAACGCTCTCAATTTGATCCCTTTATTTTTTAGTGTAATATGATATAAACTCTAGAACTATGGTTGTTAGTTAATTAAAAAAAGTAGTTCACAGATCCTCTTCTTTCTCGTGCTTCCAAATAGGCAATCAATATTATGCTTGCTTTCATCTGTTACTAGTAACATATTGCAATTCCCGGACCGTTGCAAACCGTCTGTGGTTTGTTATACTGTAGTCTCCCCGACGGGTAAAAGCTGTTGAAATTAATTGTTTAATGATGTCCCTTTGTGTAATGGCCACTCTTTTCGATATGCTTGTATAAAACAAATATTATCGTATGGAATATGAATAAAAGAGTATATAGATCCCAAGACTGAATACAGTGAACTGTCCTTTACAATGGAGATGGCATGTGTTCGGTATATTATTTTTATGTGGAAAATAATATACCGCACACACACATGACATCTCCATTTAAAGGACATCATATCATAATATATTATCATATCATATCATATCATGTCATATATCATATCTCTATGGAGATGCCATGTTTGTGTTCGGCATATTATTTTTCGCTTGTTCTGTCCCTCCATTCATCTTGTCAATGAACAGATAAGACCTCCACAAGCATCGGCATCTGCACACTTACATACAAATGAAAAAAAGAAGAACCCCAAAAATGACATATTAGACACATGCCGAATTTATTCCCGTAATGTTGTTCATTCTAATTGAGTTTAAAAAAGGTTTGAAGCGAACCCTATAAAGTATATATATGCAGTTCATATTAAAACATTTATACCAACTATCTTCCTTCTAATGTTAGCTAAAATCTGCAAGTTACGTGAAGTTAATCATGTGATTCTTGCATTAATCATGGGCGAACAAGATTCTCTCGGTCATCATTTCAGCTGAAGTCTGCAAAAATCCAAGTATCAGTTGATTCTCTCAGGTGAACTAAAGTCTGCAACAACTCTTATGCAAAATCGCAATATAGTAGATTTCTCTCAAATTAGCTAAAATCGACAGAGACTGTCATGCAAAATCCAGCCATAGCAAAATTCTCTTAGGTGAGCTCTGATGCAAAATCCAGCAATAGTAAATTACCGAGGTCAACGACTTCATTACATGTATGTAGAATCTAATGTAAGATAGGGTGTTTTAAAGCTGAGTATACCATCTTACATCACCGGTAATCGGTACTTGTATGCCCATTACGGCAGCGTAATGTAATAATAAAACTTCGTAAGTACTCAGTGTGAGCATTAAACGTCAGGTCTCAATTTCATGGATTAAGTAACGAAATAGATTTAATAGGCATTAAAATGTCAGTGGGAGATATGGGGGTTGACTGAAAACAATGATCATGCGCATTGCCGAGGGAAACTGGATGAAAAAAAAAAAACACAACAAGATGCGTTAGGAAGAAATACATGGGCGTGTTGTTAATTTTTTCTCCGGGGAGGGGGACGAAGCCGCCATTAGTAGATGGGGAGCAGTATTCCAGCTTACATGTATAATTTGAAAAAAAAAACAACTTAAAACAGGGAGAAGAGCACTTTTTGCAAATTCAATGTGGAGTGGCTGACCACCAAATATCCCCTTTATTAGTTCCTTAAAATAATATCTAGTCGTCGCTAGCATGTCTAAAGCTGCCCCCCCCCCCCCCCCCATCATACAGGGACTAGGGAATTCGTGGTCCCGCTGCATATCGATATATTATAATAACCCTGAAATCTTCAATTATGAATAATGATAATTATATGAATGACATGGCCATATCACATGTATCTGTAATAAATGCGTGTCTTGAAAAATTAATGTACACATTATGCATTTAACTCATTTGAATTTCTATCAGGTTGTGGAGCAGGGCTAACCTCAGAATAGAAGTGCATGTATGTATTTTGAAACCCAATGCTCGCGGTTGTATTAAAAGTGTCAAACACTCTTTTATAGTCCTCCACGGTACGTTATTTTGAGAAGGGGGAGACAATGGTTTCTGGTCGTCTTTTGTATTGGAAATTCTTTTGATAAATAACTTGGTATCTAGTTGATTTATCAGTTTGATATTCGGCCTTGAAATGGCGCATTCGGCCGTAAGCCCTTTACACATTGAAAATACAACGACTATATAAAGGCACGGGCGGTTCTGGACAATTTGTTCAGGGCGCGGGGGGTTGGGGTTCAGTCCGTCGGGGGAAGGGTTGTTTCAGACTATAATTTTGAAAAAGGTTGAAACAGGAAAAATTTTTTTTTCAACTTTCAAGGGGTCCTAACTCCCCTGAAACCCCCTCCCCTCTTCTAGATCCGCACCTGAAAGGCTTGAATTTAAATGTACTATTCATAAGAAATAAGTCTCTGACACAAGTGTCTGTACAAAAGATGAATGGAGGAAATTTGACAAGGTAAAGCGTTCTTTACCGATCGGTTTATGTGTATGTAGGAACAGGAGCCACACAAATATTCTTTCCCCCCAAATGAGATCTTGCCAATGTTAGATAAGAATTATCAGATGCACCGTGCATCCAGTATTCATATGCAACGTGCAGTATCAACGACACCTTGGATTTAACATTTTCAAATCCTCTACGTGAGCAGGGAGGTGAATCGGGCCTATAGCTATAAAAAGAAACCTCCATTACCCTTTTCTCCTATCTGTACAGGTTTTCTTACGAGATAAGAACTGAAATCTCAACTACGGCATTATAAGCGCTTGCGAACTTTTAAAATTGTTTACATTTTTGCGTACTACCGTATGTGTTCAGTAATGATCTACGAAGCAAGGAGTTTTTCATGTTTAAAGTAACACGTGTTGCCGCCTTAAATACCCTCCCCTAAAAATAAAACATACAATAATTAAGTACTATGATGATAAACAACAACAATGTAAAAAATGTAAATATACGATTGACTTTGACCTTGTTCAACATCTGTTACACACTCAGTCTTATTGATATTCAAGTTGATTGTTATCTTATAAGGAAGTAGAACTGTCAAAGTGTTTTCTTGGTTTATGTAGAGCCTATATTATTGACTTCGATGGTTTATGTAGAGCCTATATTATTGACTTCGATGGTTTATGTAGAGCCTATATTATTGACTTCGATGGTTTATGTAGAGCCTGTATTATTGACTTCGATGGTTTATGTAGAGCCTATATTATTGACTTCGATGGTTTATGTAGAGCCTATATTATTGACTTCGATGGTTTATGTAGAGCCTGTATTATTGACTTCGATGGTTTATGTAGAGCCTATATTATTGACTTCGATGGTTTATGTAGAGCCTATATTATTGACTTCGATGGTTTATGTAGAGCCTGTATTATTGACTTCGATGGTTTATGTAGAGCCTATATTATTGACTTCGATGGTTTATGTAGAGCCTGTATTATTGACTTCGATGGTTTATGTAGAGCCTATATTATTGACTTCGATGGTTTATGTAGAGCCTATATTATTGACTTCGATGGTTTATGTAGAGCCTGTATTATTGACTTCGATGGTTTATGTAGAGCCTGTATTATTGACTTCGATGGTTTATGTAGAGCCTATATTATTGACTTCGATGGTTTATGTAGAGCCTATATTATTGACTTCGATGGTTTATGTAGAGCCTATATTATTGACTTCGATGGTTTATGTAGAGCCTGTATTATTGACTTCGATGGTTTATGTAGAGCCTATATTATTGACTTCGATGGTTTATGTAGAGCCTGTATTATTGACTTCGATGGTTTATGTAGAGCCTATATTATTGACTTCGATGGTTTATGTAGAGCCTATATTATTGACTTCGATGGTTTATGTAGAGCCTATATTATTGACTTCGATGGTTTATGTAGAGCCTGTATTATTGACTTCGATGGTTTATGTAGAGCCTGTATTATTGACTTCGATGGTTTATGTAGAGCCTATATTATTGACTTCGATGGTTTATGTAGAGCCTGTATTATTGACTTCGATGGTTTATGTAGAGCCTGTATTATTGACTTCGATGGTTTATGTAGAGCCTATATTATTGACTTCGATGGTTTATGTAGAGCCTATATTATTGACTTCGATGGTTTATGTAGAGCCTATATTATTGACTTCGATGGTTTATGTAGAGCCTGTATTATTGACTTCGATGGTTTATGTAGAGCCTATATTATTGACTTCGATGGTTTATGTAGAGCCTGTATTATTGACTTCGATGGTTTATGTAGAGCCTATATTATTGACTTCGATGGTTTATGTAGAGCCTATATTATTGACTTCGATGGTTTATGTAGAGCCTATATTATTGACTTCGATGGTTTATGTAGAGCCTGTATTATTGACTTCGATGGTTTATGTAGAGCCTGTATTATTGACTTCGATGGTTTATGTAGAGCCTATATTATTGACTTCGATGGTTTATGTAGAGCCTGTATTATTGACTTCGATGGTTTATGTAGAGCCTGTATTATTGACTTCGATGGTTTATGTAGAGCCTATATTATTGACTTCGATGGTTTATGTAGAGCCTGTATTATTGACTTCGATGGTTTATGTAGAGCCTATATTATTGACTTCGATGGTTTATGTAGAGCCTATATTATTGACTTCGATGGTTTATGTAGAGCCTATATTATTGACTTCGATGGTTTATGTAGAGCCTGTATTATTGACTTCGATGGTTTATGTAGAGCCTATATTATTGACTTCGATGGTTTATGTAGAGCCTGTATTATTGACTTCGATGGTTTATGTAGAGCCTATATTATTGACTTCGATGGTTTATGTAGAGCCTGTATTATTGACTTCGATGGTTTATGTAGAGCCTATATTATTGACTTCGATGGTTTATGTAGAGCCTATATTATTGACTTCGATGGTTTATGTAGAGCCTATATTATTGACTTCGATGGTTTATGTAGAGCCTATATTATTGACTTCGATGGTTTATGTAGAGCCTGTATTATTGACTTCGATGGTTTATGTAGAGCCTATATTATTGACTTCGATGGTTTATGTAGAGCCTATATTATTGACTTCGATGGTTTATGTAGAGCCTATATTATTGACTTCGATGGTTTATGTAGAGCCTATATTATTGACTTCGATGGTTTATGTAGAGCCTGTATTATTGACTTCGATGGTTTATGTAGAGCCTATATTATTGACTTCGATGGTTTATGTAGAGCCTGTATTATTGACTTCGATGGTTTATGTAGAGCCTATATTATTGACTTCGATGGTTTATGTAGAGCCTATATTATTGACTTCGATGGTTTATGTAGAGCCTATATTATTGACTTCGATGGTTTATGTAGAGCCTATATTATTGACTTCGATGGTTTATGTAGAGCCTGTATTATTGACTTCGATGGTTTATGTAGAGCCTATATTATTGACTTCGATGGTTTATGTAGAGCCTATATTATTGACTTCGATGGTTTATGTAGAGCCTATATTATTGACTTCGATGGTTTATGTAGAGCCTATATTATTGACTTCGATGGTTTATGTAGAGCCTGTATTATTGACTTCGATGGTTTATGTAGAGCCTATATTATTGACTTCGATGGTTTATGTAGAGCCTATATTATTGACTTCGATGGTTTATGTAGAGCCTATATTATTGACTTCGATGGTTTATGTAGAGCCTATATTATTGACTTCGATGGTTTATGTAGAGCCTGTATTATTGACTTCGATGGTTTATGTAGAGCCTATATTATTGACTTCGATGGTTTATGTAGAGCCTATATTATTGACTTCGATGGTTTATGTAGAGCCTGTATTATTGACTTCGATGGTTTATGTAGAGCCTATATTATTGACTTCGATGGTTTATGTAGAGCCTATATTATTGACTTCGATGGTTTATGTAGAGCCTATATTATTGACTTCGATGGTTTATGTAGAGCCTATATTATTGACTTCGATGGTTTATGTAGAGCCTATATTATTGACTTCGATGGTTTATGTAGAGCCTATATTATTGACTTCGATGGTTTATGTAGAGCCTATATTATTGACTTCGATGGTTTATGTAGAGCCTGTATTATTGACTTCGATGGTTTATGTAGAGCCTATATTATTGACTTCGATGGTTTATGTAGAGCCTGTATTATTGACTTCGATGGTTTATGTAGAGCCTATATTATTGACTTCGATGGTTTATGTAGAGCCTGTATTATTGACTTCGATGGTTTATGTAGAGCCTAAGATTGTTGCAACATACCCAGGCAATGATTGTGTTTCATATTAGCATCTGTACAGTCAGTGTGCCAGATGGCAACGATACCTATTTCTATGAAGTTTTGGAGTTTAGGTCAACGTCAAGGTCACCTCTCAAGGTCACGGTCAAAATTGGTATTGGTTCAACAATTATCTGTTGCAGTTGCAGGATGTTGTAAAGATGGGATATTGTAAAGATGGTACATTAAACCTTATTTCAAGGTCATATACCTCTTAAGATTCAAAGTAAACCACTTGCTTATTATATGGGTATTATAATTCTTAACTCGCGTACTCGAAGTGCCAGAAATGAACTTTTTAACCCATTTCTCTGTATTTATCACATGAAAGACAAAAAAGATTGCAAAAAGACACTAAAAAAATTGTCTGGTAAAAAAAAGCAATCCATGCAGATCTGAATTAAATGACTCAAATAAATATGGAAATTGCACAGATGTGGGTGATATAAAACAATTTAATCTATTCATAATGATAATTAGTACACATGTGACTGTCATAGCTGTTCACAGATTAATTATGCTTTTAATCATTCATAGCTTTGTACCTAACTCCATGCAACATTTGCATTCTGTCAGTATGATAGATTCTATCCGAACCAAAGCCAACCATTTTCAGTATGAATATTAGTATCCAAACCAAAGCCAACCATTTTCAGTATGAATATTAGTACACTCTACTTGAAATATATACAAAACCATCTAGTCTAAACCAACAATTTAGTTTGGATACTCAAAATCTATCCAAACCCATCAAATCAAAACCAACAAATTTCAGTTTGGATACTCTAAATCTGTCAATACCCATCAAATGCAAACCAGCAAATTTCCATTTGGATACTTTTAAAAATTTATCCAAGCCCATCAAATCCAAACAAACCAATTTTAGTTTGGATACTCAAAATCTATCCAAACCCATCAAATTCAAACCAATAAATTTCAGTTTGGATACTCAAAATCTATCCAAACCCATCAAATCCAAACAAACCAAATTTAGTTTGGATACTCAAAATCTATCCAAACCCATCAAATACAAACCAACAAATTTCAGTTTGGATACTCAAAAATTTATCCAAACACATCAAATCCAAACCAACCAATTTCGATTTGGATACTCAAAATCTATCCAAACCCATCAAATCCAAACAAACCAATTTCAGTTTGGATACTCAAAATCTATCCAAACTCATCAAATGCAAACCAACAAATTTTGGTTTTGATACTGGAGATCTGTCTTAACCTGTCAAATTTAGCTTGCGTAGTTCTCAGATGTGACAAAAGTCAACTGGTCTTGAGGTTATTACACAAAGGTCAACTTTACTTTCTATGAAAATAGATATATACTGGTAACATTGGTTTTGAGGTCAATAGTGAAGGATATAAGCCAATGGGTCATTCCACATTGCAATTTAAAAAACCCAGAAAACTAGTTCTATTTATTGATATAAGTTCAAGAATAGCATATTGTATGTATTAAAATTTTCTCCCACAGGTTTCTGTTGAACAGACAAACTGCTGCTGTAACAGAAATGGTTAAGAGTGGGATATGGGAGGGGAGAGAGGGGTTGTTAGCGTCTTTTTATGACATACATATTTAACTCTGATTTTCCAAAATTCTATATGGAGGGAGGACCCAAAGCTCCCCCCCCCCACCTTTTGAGGTTTGGAAAGTAAAGTGCAGTCATTGATAAGTCATGAAATCTGATGGCTGAAACGTATGAACATTGCAAGTCATCGAATTTGATGACTGAAATTTTGTATGAACCATTGAAATGTCTTGGGGAAAGTTGTGGAATTAATGGCTATATTGTGCAAACTTATAAAAGTTTGTTGTTTGATTTCAGATCAAGATCAAGGATCCTCAGAGGCTGTTCAGCAGAGTCAGGTCTCGTCAAGTAAACCTGCCCGGCTGGCTAATGACGTCCTAGGACCACTACTTCTGGAGGTATCTAGCTTATACTTCTATCAAGTGCTATATCTACTTTAATAGTCGAGTATCATTCATGATGACATATTTCTATACCATATAGGAGGGGATCTCCAACAAAATATAGTTACAGCATGTGCAGCAAAACACCAAAACACAACCCTTCAAGCACAATTACAAATGCAATAGTGAAAGAAAAAGCAAACACAACATTGAAACACCAAACACCAAGAGACTACCAACAAGACCAATGAACAATCAATGCTGACTTAGGATGGCCATCTGCTACATAAGTAACATTCCAGATTACATGAGCACAACCCTCCCACTTGTCTGTTACCTAGCGGTCTTCAAGAAGACACAATTGTAGGGTACAATAGGGCTGGGTCAATCAGGAGCTCGAAGCCAACGATCCACAACAATATCTGCCTCTACTTTCCTTATATCTTTGACTAGAGAGAGCTGGGGAGGGGTGGGTGTCATTGAAGGTTGTTGGCATCAAGCTCTTTTGGGGTCAATATATCAATTTATCTGTGTGTATCTATACTGGTCATTGATACAAATATCAATATTTTTGCTTCGATATGTTTAGATACAGTTAGGTAGCACAAAAATGTTTTTCAAATGGAATAACAATACATGTAGTAAACAAATATATTTTTTTGACTTTAATATCTAATCATTGATCATGGTCCTTCGCTGCCTCTGTATATCGTGCTGGCTATTTTAAGTATTTTATGGTCATTAGATAAAGAAAATTTTTTGCGAAGACATCGAATCTTGATAATTACTTAATATTTATTTTAATTTGAAAGTCGGCATAAAGGTTTTTTTGTCATTCAACATAATTCACTGACAAGTCAAGTCGAAACTTAAAGGACGATTTAGAGCAAACTGTCTTCTAGTGATCATTTTCCCTAGAACATATTTCAAATTGAGGGTTTCAGAAGAGTTTGCGACCAAATATGCATTTAAGTAGAGAAAAGTACTTATTTAAGACTACAAGCAAAAGAAAGCAATAACATCAAGACAGATAACAGTATCATAACAATTAATTGCCCAAGAACCACAAGTTAGGCCTTACCTCAAAGTCACTGTTTCATATTTTAGATGGGAGAGGATATTTTATACAAAAGTAATTGTGAATTTGTGCATTTTACTACGTAGAAAACTAGATACGATATATCAGATATTGTCCATTTTTGTGTTGTATCATATCGTATTGAAAATCTGGAATAGCCTCCTCACTGCAAGATGACCTCACAAGACAGCAATGTCAGTGATAATTGTATTATTATGTGCCTGTAATTTAAGGGTGACATGTAGGGAAAAATGACTCTGTCTTGCATCTTTCTGGTAATAGAATACAAGGTTTCATTCAGTGTTGAGTCTTATTATGCTTGCTTCCCCCTTGCAAAGTTTCATGGTAGAATTACACCACAGTGGTGTTTGATTGTTAAACAACTTCTAGTGTATGTTATAATCACCTGTTTGTTGCCTTGCTTCCATACCGTCGCTTTGGTAGCGATGACGTCAGAGGGTGAGATTGATGACGTCAGAGAGTGAGATTGATTTATTTCGCCCCAGAAAAATTTGAGAGGTCTCATTATTAAGTGGGAGAATAATGCATAATAATGTAAAATATATTTTTTTAAATGGCGTAAGTTATTTTTATATTTCAATAGAATCTATCCGGAACTCGAAGAGGTGCTAGATTCTATTAACTTATGGGCATTTTAAAAATATATTTTGATAGAATCTAGCACCACTTTGAGTTGCGGAGTCGAGGCTCAGATCGATCGACAAGTCCCAATGGGGATCTTAGCCGAGGTTTGGACGTTGATCAGTCCAACCCGAGACTGATATTTTTCTATCAGGAATTTCAAATGTGGTGCTTGTTTATTTTTCTTGCTCGCATACGGAAAACTTCAAATCCCTCTTGCTTAAGCATCAGAATGACTGAACGTCATGCAAATTGTATCTGCACGTGAAATAACGCATGTCAGGTTGTCTGTTACATCATAGAGCAACAATCAACAGTGCCATGGGTACTGGATTAATAGAATCTAGCACCACTTTGACTTTGCCTTAACGTTTGCTGCAATTGTATTATTTATTGCTCTTATAGCACCTTTGTGTGCCTGAGTTAGTAAATAAACATTGTCTTGTCTTGTCTTGAGTTCTGGATAGAAAAATATCAGTTGAGGGTGGTATTGATCAAGTCCCCACTGAGGCGTTAGCCGAGGTTGGGACGATGATCATCCCACCCGAGATTATTTTTCTTGCACATTGAAACCAACAAATTCCTCTTGTTTATGAATCATAATGACTTAAAGTCATGCTAAATGTATTTGCACGTGAAATAACGTACATCAATTTGTCTGTGACATCATAAAGGAACAATCAATAGTGCCGGATCAGGGGTGCCGGATCGAATTCTCCAGCACCGCTGGAAAGGGGATTCAGCCTATCCAATGTGCGAGAACAAATTTGTTTAGCATTTGTAAAAAAGGGATTAGCTTATCCCAGTAACATTCTTCTACCATCAAATTTTGCAATGGGGAAGCAAGCAAAATAAGACTCAACACTGAATGAAACTTAATTTGTATTTTTCTATATTGACAAATGTTAACTTTTTGCACAAAATTTTAAAAATTGTCTCACTGGTTACCTTCTGTCACTTGAGTGTTAATTATTATGTTAAAGGTTTTACTGGACTGTTTTCAGATTTCATATTTAGACAGAAGGATATTGCAATGCGTCATGTATTAGTACTTTCACATTTAATAAATATCAAGGTTAAATTTTTTTCCATCATACTTATGTTTAAAATCAATAGAATGTTAGCAATGTAGATGAGATAATGCTTGAACAGTTATAATGATGAATATGTATTCAGAATATCATTTTCAATTGCAGGCTTTAGATGGTTTCCTATTTGTGGTAAACAGCCAGGGGAAAATTGACTTTGTATCAGAGAATATAACTCAGTACCTGAAATATACACAGGTAAGGGTCAAGTCAGGTAATACCACAGGTAAGTTATATTTGGTCATTTTCTGCTACCAGTAATGGTATTTATAGTGGCGTAGCTGCCATGTATTATTGTATGCCTAAGCATCCACAATCTGTTGTGATGCAGAAATAGCACAGGGTTGGATAAAGAATGTTAAACAACTTCAAATTCAATAGCATCATTTAAGACCTGATAAATTTACAGCTTGGACCAGACATGCATGTTTCGGGTACTAAACCCTCGTCAGTGATCCTCAGTCTGAACAATGTAAAATGGCCAAAAAGTATGAAAATTATTATGTCCAAAAATTTACCAAAAGACGTAGCAGAATGGGTTGGATATGATGCTACAGGACCCACTTTTTAGAAATTTCAAGAAAGTTTGTCACGGAAAATTTCAAATGCGTTAAAGAGACAATCAACCGAAGTTGATCGAATTTGGCTACATTTGCCCTCGGGGACTCTTGGTCCACCAGCAGACACTCGCCAAGTGGTTCAAATGTTAAACGTCTTCAAATTCAATAGCATCATTTAAGACCTGATAAATTAACAGCAAAGTAGATGCCACTTGTAAAGGCTTATTCTGGTTCTGCCACCAATGTTTTTGGATGATTCAGATAATGCCATCGGTAAAGTTTACTTAGGTAAGGGGAAATTTTAAAGAATGGCTTTACCCCAAAACATATGAAATTTATCCGACTACAGCTTTTCATATTCAGACTTGGGCAAGAATATTCTTGGATAATACAAGTGAAGAAGACTTTGTTAGAGTCAGGGTTATGAAGCTCTTTTCTACTGTGCAGAATATGACTACTTAATTTGTTTTCATGTATGATATACATTGTGATGAAGCTGGTCCATATAGTTGAAAGGAGTTGTTAAGATAAGGACCGGATTTAGCCCTGAAATCACTCGATTATTTCTCGCGCGTTGTCCTTCCAATTTAGATAAAAGTTGGTCAGGATGAAAATGTAAAGTATTATAAGATTCCTTGTAAGTATTTTATGTAAATGAATTTGGTGAAAGATGTTATGATTACGAGTTGAAGAGGTAGGGGAACAGATGACGGAAAACGTCGAATATCGAACAACAATGGACCAAAAATGCATTATTTTACACTTTTTTATGTGTATTATACTTCTGTTACCTTTTCAAGTCTAAATTGGATAAGAGAAATTAGCTCTGAGGTTATTATTTGCAGCTTATTGCAATAGAATAAAACCTTGTTTTCTATTACAGGATGAACTGATTGGAAAAAGTGTTTACAACATTATCCATGTAGGTGACCATGCCCAATTCAGCAGTACCCTACTTCCTATGTCATTAAGTAAGTCAACTGGCAGGTCTGTGGCAGTATGAAATAGGGTCGGGACCTTTTCAAACTGTGGAAAACAGTGGCATTTTTAGCTAAATTGGGAATTTTACAACAAGAACTTTCATTTTCACCCATTAGTAGGCAAGGCAAGATTATCTGTTTATAGATGGTTAACAAGTATTAGCTTTTACAAAAAGCTTGCCGGCAGTTAGCTGACATTAAATGTTGTAAAATTCTAGTAAGGAAAATATGGAATTCTTGTTAGACCAATCGCACATTTCCGGGCTTTTCCGTTTTTATTTCCGATTCAAGCTACGGAAATTTCCGATAATCTGTGATTGTTGTAAGACGTATCGGCACAAAGACTTTTCGATGCATCTTTCGGAAGAAAATGCACTGATATGATATGACTTTCATTTGTCAAGTCATGAAGACTCTTCAGCCGACCTGATGAAAGTACTTTATGCACAGATTCAGAATAACCTTGACGAATATTTGCATTTTTAGTAGTTGTCCACCAATCATATTGCCAAGAGTTATTTTATCCGTGCAAGTATGTTACAATTGATTACAAAGACCATAGAGAAGTGGGAATCTTCAGGGTCCTAATTAAGAAAAAAAATTATTTTACATGGGACCGGCCCCATATTAGTCCTAGTGACGGCCCTGACTGGTCTCTCGAATGTATACTAAATAATGCTGTTAATTTTTCCAGAGTAACTTAACATATTTTGTGTTCTTTTTAGCCGAGTTGAAAACTCTGCTCTTAATTTGAAGTGAGACAGGCAGGTGGTCAACAATTGGTTTCCAAACTATAAGTCAAGTATGATAGATGATTCACTGTGAGTCAAGGATGAACCCTATTGATTTTGTTGTCAATAGGTCAAAGATCAAGGTTATAAGACTGATGATTGAAAATGGTTTTCAGACAATATTAGAGCCTGCATTGCACCTATTATTATGAAAATTGCCAGAAATGTTTGGAATGAGTCCAGGATGACCCCTATTGGTTTTGGGGTCAAAAGGTTAATGTTCAAGGTCATAGGAGACTGATGATTAAAAATGGTTCCCAGACCATATAAGAGCCTGGATTGCACCTATTATCATGAAACTAGACAGAACTTATTGATTTTGGGATCAAAAGGTCAAGGTCAAATGATTCTGATGATTGATAATAGTTTTATGATCATATAAGTATATGTATTGCACCTATCAACCTGTAATATGCCAGAAATTTTTCCCATCTGTTAAGATCATATACAATTCATGTATATTGTAAGTCTGCATATTTATGCTTACATTCCAGTCTTGCAACTTGGCACTTTGTATCTTCAATCCATTTTAAGCTTATTCTGTACTTTCACTCTGTACTCATTGAATCTTTCATTTAATAAACATGTTTAAGACAAAGATGGATTTTATTACTGCATTATTTGTCTAGCATTGATTTAATTTAGTTAGTACATTTATTGAATTTTATATGAACTTCTAGAAATTTGCAAACGCAACATTTTCTTTGATTTCAATTCAATTTAATGTGACATTTAATAGTTCCAATACATAGAACTGATAGCATTTAGATTGTCATCATTTTCAAAGAAGTCTAATTGACGACACGTGTAATATGTATCCTGGTATTTTATTCTCTATTTATATCTAATTTAGGTAGTGTAATCCAATGGCCGACAGATTCTGGTGTAGCCAAAGGCAGATCGTTTAATTGTCGTATGCTTATTAAACCTCCGTGTAAGTCACCTATTATATCTTTTTGTTGCATGTCAGATTTTTATTGTCTTTTTGGTATATACAGAGTTACTTCCAGTTTTGTGCTATGTATGACATAAGTACATTATGATGTAACAAACTGATTATAGAAACCTCATATTTGAAGGATCTTTTCCCCTGAACTGAAAACTGGTTTCCATAGGATAGACCATTTTCCGATTTTGTTATAAAGTTCAAAATGTCAGAGTCAATTAAGAAATGACTGTCTTACCTTTGGTGTTCATGGGTGTATAATTCTAGTTGGTCACATGCAAAATTTGCACGTGTCCAACCAGAATTGATACACCCATGAACACCAAAAGTAAGACATTCATTACTAATATTTACATTTATTCTAATTATCAGTCATTTTCATTTGCATGCACATTGCTTATTTTGCGTGTAATAATGTCAATGTATTTTAACGTTGGTAAATTCTCCCTACATTCAAAACTTGAACGTGACATCACAATAGCAACCCGAGCTATTGGAATATAAGTGTAGTTGTCTTATGGGCATTTAACATGGGTAATCTTCTAGTAATGTAAATATCATCTTTTGGTGTTGTTTTTAATTATGGTGTCACTGTTGAAAAATGTGACATAACAATGAGTCATAACAATGAAAAAGTGCACAAGAATTGCTTACCTCGGACTTGTCAGCCTTTATGGATTTTGACAAGTGATCTATTTTTTGTCTCAGATTTCATCGGAAATGGGAAATAATTCTGTATATTTAAAAGACAGATGTCTTCATGGTTTGAATTTTCCGTTATGTGTCAAGATACTTGAAAATTTAGGAATTGTGAATGAGGAGACTACATCTTTTAGACAATCACAAAATAATGTTTCATTTAAATGGTATGATTCTATAATTGTTATTAAGCACGACAATTTCTAATATTACATGTACCAGAATCGTCTATGTCACATAAGTCAGATTCTGACTATCCAGGATTTACATCAACCTGAAAAAAATTTGTCACACATTAAATGAAAATTTCAGTTAAAATTGTAAAGTGTGTACAGTAAAAACACCATTAAGTTAAAAAAAATCTGAAGAGTCTGAAAAATAAAGAAGAGATATTCATTGAATGAACTACCCTGCCATCCATAAATTAGTATACACCATTTATGTTCATGTTGCTGTTAGAAAATGCAAAGTTTCAATCCATTGCTGTATAATTCTGAAGATGAACCTTATAGAAATCATTTGTAACAAACTACACCAAAGAATTTGCATTTTTTGAATTTTTTTTTTTTTTTTTTTTTTTGGTATCAAAATGACAATGTTTGGAAAAATGCTGTTCCTATAAATTTTCAATCTATATTGTTTTATCAATTTATGGCATTCAAAGCTAAGGTGAATTCCTTTTGACATGTAATACTAGTATCACTCTGTATATTGAAGAACTAATCAAATGACTAATGTTTTAGGTTTACTCATGATTTATACATGTATTTAATGATGAACACCTACAGTACTTGTCTTCTGTTTATTTCTAGGTGAAGAAGTAGACGATGTTGAAGTTAAACAAACCTGTGTGTCTCAGTATGAGAATATGCACATATCTTCAGTATCCCAACCTGGTGACAAATTTTCTGGAAGTACGGAAAATTCAGGTAAGACACACAAAAAGAAAGAAAGAAAGAAAAAAAAACTTTGCTTTTATGTTGACTCATATGTACTTTCATTAAAAACTTTCATGTGATAACACAGTGATAAAAGTCATACTTATTTTGAATATAAACAAACTAAAACTCAAGTACGCTGATTTTGGCCCCTTTTACTTGGTCAAGTGCAAAAACAAGTGTTGTTAAATTGTTGCTTTTTAACTTGATAAAAGCCAGAGGGCTGAAAATTTTTATACCCCCTGCAAACAAAGCTTGGGGGGATATAGGAAACACCCTGTCCGTCTGTCGATCCGTCTGGTTAAGAAGTTCTTAAAGCAGATAACTCTTCTAGTATAAGTGATAGGGCTTTAATATTTCATACATACATTCACCGCAAGTACTACATTTTGATACCAAGACATTTGATCTAGTAACCTTGACCTTGAACTTTGACCTTATAGTAATATTTTGGTTAAGAAGTCCTTAAAGCATTTATTAGCTCACCTCGACGAAGTTGAGTGAGCTTATGCTATACCCCTGCGTGTCTGTGTCCGCGTCCGGTTAAGAAGTTTGGGGTAGCTCAGTATTTGGCAAAGTACTGATGCTACAGTAACCAAACTTGCACAAGTGATTCATCTTTGGATGCTGTGGTGAACCCATGCATCTGATGCTGCATCTGACCTACATTTTCCACTTGAGTGACTTGGTTAAGAAGTTTGGGGTAGCACAGAGTGGCTTGATTAAGAAGTTTGGGGTAGCTCAGTATCTGACAAAGTACCGATGCTACAGTAACCAAACTTGCACAAGTGATTCATCTTTCAATGCCGAGATGGACCCATGCATCGGATGCAACATCTGACCTACATTTTCTTCTTGAGTGACTTGGTTAAGAAGTTTGGGGTAGCTCAGAGTGGCTTGGTTAAGAAGTTTGGGGTAGCTCAGTATCTGACAAAGTACTGATGCTACAGTAACCAAACTTGCACAAGTGATTCATCTTGGGATGCCAAGATGGACCCATGCAGCATCTGACCTACTTTTTCCACTTGAGTGATTTTGCTTTTAAAAGCCAATATTGAGCAAAGTATAAGTGCTACATGTACCAAACTTGCATATTGGATGTATCTTTGACCAAACTTTCATAAAATGACCTTGACCTACTTTTTCCGCTTGAGTAATTTTGCCTTTAAAAGCCAATATTGAGCAAAGTATAAGTGCTACATGTACCAAACTTGCATATTGGATGTATCTTTGATCAAATTTTCATAAATGGCCTTGACCTACTTTTTCCGCTTGAGTGATTTTGCCTTTAAAGGCCAATATTGAGCAACGTATAAGTGCTACATGTACCAAACTTGTATAATGGATGTATCTTTGATCAGACTTTCATAAAATGACCTCAGGGGTTTTTTTTATTTTGGGGAAGGTGCCTGTGCCTGTCCCATTTGGGAAAATTTGCGACATTTTGCTAAAATTGGGAAAATTTTGGAACAAATTCTCACTAAAGTATAACCCTTAAGTATCATTTATGAACACTGATAATCTATTGATTTGCTTGAACATGTTGAACTGAACAAGGGATGAATAAAAAACTTTAAAAGATGCACTTCGAAATAGGACATGTTGTGCTGACTTCCAGGTTTTGAGTCTTATTTTCTCAGGTGATTTTTTCATAATTCCTCTTTGGGAATTTCAGGGTGATTTTTATGGAAAAATAGAGGAAATTTTGCATTGGGAAGGGGCCGAAATTCAGCCCCAAAACAAGGAAAAAAAAACCCTGGACCTTGACCTACTTTTTCCGCTTGAGTGATTTTGCCTTTAAATGCAAATATTAAGCAAAGTATAAGTGCTACATGTACCAAACTTGCATATTGGATGTATCTTTGATCAAAACTTTCATAAAATGACTTTGACCTACTTTTTCCACTTGAATAATTTTGCCTTTAAAAGCCAATATACATGTACTAAGAAATATGTTTGAATTGAATTTTGCTGCCACGAGGTGAGCTTCGTAATCTGTGATTACCTATGTTTTTTTCACATATAAGTGATAGGGCTTTAATATTTCATACATACATTCACCATAACAAGTACTACATTTTGATACCAAGACATTTGACCTAGTGACCTCGACTTTGAACTTTGATTTTGTAGTAGTATTTTAAGATGTTCTTAAAGTGAATATCTCTTCAAGTGATAAGGCTTTAATATTTCATACAGACATTCATCATTACAAATTTTAATCGAAGACATTTGAGCCTGTGATCTTGACCTTGACCTTTGACCTAATTTTAAACTATAAGAGGGCTTTGATATTTGACATATATTCCACATGATGAAAGCTTTCATTTGATACCATGACTTTTGACCTAGTGACCTTGACCTTTGACCTACTTTTAAATTATAAGGGATAGGGCTTTGATATTTCACACGTAGATTCCTCAGGACGAAAGATCAGGGGGTATAATTTGTCCACTTTAGGGCAGTTCTAGTTGTACTTGTGTGTTTTTGTTGTTTGTGATGTGTATCACGAAGAAACATTGGAATTTACAATACATGTATGTATTTTGTATGCTTGCACACAAGCTTGACATACAGGGATCACTGTTGCTGGCTTCTGTCAGTCTGTCTGTCTGATAGTCACACTTTAACATGAATGGCTGATTACTCTTACATCAGACTTTCAGGGATGGTTAAAGAACGTTGAGATTCAACACCAGTTTTGGATCAAGATCTACATTAAGGTTAAGGTCACATATTTAGGATCAAACATTTGACATGCAACACACCTAAAACACTCTCTTACTTTAAAGGTATCCGTTGTACAAATAAATATCAAGTGTATGATATAGTTAAAATTACGGCATATCTTTTCCTAAATATACCATAATGCAACATAAAAGTTGGTCTCCAACGTCAAAGGTCAACATGCCTACTGCTATTTAAGCCACGTAAAATATGGAGACACTGCTGAAGATTATGGAGATAATTTTAACAATCTTTAAATGGACGAGACGTCAGCAAGATCTCCATTTTTACATTGGATACGGTTTCAGAAAATTTTATCCTTACAGAAGTTTGCAAAGCCTAATTCTTGAACTTTGAATGATTTCTCCATTCTGTTTTTAATTTCAGAGGGGCAGTCTTGCTTAGTGTGTATTGCACGACGGCTTACTTTCTCGGAGGAAACCAATACCATGCTGGGTATTGAACAGTTTACTACAAAGCAAGATACAAATGGAAAAATTATAGCTCATGATATAAGGTACAACATAGCAATAATTGTACATAGTTCACATGACATTTCTTATTCATTATCTTGTCTACTGATAACCAGAATTTTTTTTAAATTATTTTCCTTTCAATTAACAGTGAAATTAATGTAAAGTAATTTGGGAAAGGTCATCGTTTTATTCAAATTTGAAAAGATCCATTGAAAATTATATTCTTTCTGCCAGCTTCCAGGAAGAAAGTATTTTTGTTCTCTGAGTAATTCTACATGTATGTAGGAGAGGAATCAAAAGAACTTGAATCATCAAATTGCAGTATGTATTGGCTTGTGTAAGCAGTTTACTCTTTTAATATTGATTTCTTCAATTTCTTTTTGTTCAGTGGAATCATCCCCAGACATCACCCTTGTCCAGAATTAAACGGACAGAATATCAACGATTTTTGTCACGTGAATGACGCACAAACGCTCTACAGGCATTTTCAAGAAGGTAAGCCATTTTTCAAATTAAATTCTACAACATTCTGAAACACAAAAATGAAGAAATATCAAACCATGACGAAATTTTCAACAAACAAACTTTGATGATAACAAAGTTCCGAAGTTGTGTTACTCTCTACATTTTATTGTTGCCCTTAAATGCATGATTTCTTGGATTATAGAAGTTTTCAAAGGACGAGCTGATGGATGATGGTGCCGAGCCTTTTGAAAACGTAATATTTAAAAACCCAATGAAAGATGAGTTTGAATGTGTTATAGTTTCAGCAAGTTTATGGTAGCGCTTTTGATTACAGAATTTTATGAATTGATAGGGTTAAATAAAGTACAAACACCGATGAATGATGTTTTGATTATATAGGTCATTTTGCAGAATTTTAAACCTCCGCACAAAGGTTCTGAGAACTCTAAAGCAAAGTCACTGAGAATTCAACAAATAAAAGATCACCATTTAGATACATGTAGCTTCAATATTTAGCCCATCCTACATATTGTTTTAATTGATTATTTTTGTTTGTGTGAGGGCTTCAGTTTTCACCAATTGACTTCAGTGGCGGAGGCTGATTGCGTATCACTGTCACACGTTACAATGTGATAACGAGTGCATATTATAATGAAGATCTCAAACACTGTCGCATATTATGTGATACACAAATGATATGTTCCACGAAATCCCTTCTGATTATACCAGGTAAGTACTGTCTTAATCTACTTCATATGAATTTATTACAGGCCTATCATATGACCATCATTATCAATTATCTGATGGTAATCTAACCTGGTCAAGAGTAGACGTATTTTCAGAGATCACTCGAACAAGTGAGAAAATTTTTGTATCTGTACGTGCACCATTTTATATCATGTAGTGAGCATCGAACATTTTCTGCTTTTAAAAGTGTTCTCTGAAAATAACTCTTTTCTTGATTAGAATAGATTACCATCATATAATTGATGATAGGCCTAAAATAAATTCATATAAAGTAGATTTAGACAGTATTTACCGGGTTTAATTAAAGGGGATTCCTGTGGCACATATCATTTGTGTATCATGTGATATGCGACAGTGTCAAAGGATATTAAAAATCCTTTCTCAAAACCTATTATATTGCCAAACATCTTTTAGTTTAAACATATTTATTCATGGAAAATTGTGCATGTACATGTATATATAAATGACAATAAGAATTAATGAAGGGATCTTAAAAAAAGCATCTTTTAAAAAAATCATCTTTTAAACTAAGATATGATTTTTGAAAGGAAATCAACAAAATCACAGTCCACTGATGAATGAATTTAGAATTGCATTTGAAAAAAAAATATTAATTTCGAAAGCAAATTCCACTGATGCATTAATTGATTAAGAATTGTGTACTGATACAGCTATTGGCTAATTTGTGTACTGTCAAAAGAGTTTACGTTTAAACAACGCTTCCAGAGGGCAGTTACCCATTTTATAGCTAGAGCTTCAGAAGAGCTGAGATTACAGAAAGTGAAGTTTAAAGTAAAACTTCAGAAGAGGAAAGTGACGTTAAGAGGAAAATTCATTTGTATCTGTCCCTCTCTGATTTGAAGTCTTGCAATTAATAGTTGAATTTCATATTGCTCCAAAAGAGGTAGACTGAAGTTCAGCATCTTGATGAGAATTTGATTTTGACAACACAATGTCAATACATGTAACAGTTTTGACTATACCATGATGATGCATCACAAACATGACTTACAAAGGGTAAAAGCTGTCATATGGCATAATGTCTGGCATTTTACCTTCAAACCACGTGATAAAAATGGTATATTCTCTAGCACCGATAATTTATAAATTAATTCATGAAGTTGTAAATTTAAAACAATCTCTTGGTAATAAAAAAATACATTTTAAGGTCATGTTAATGAGTATAAAACTGTTCAGATAAATTTAATATTATAAATTGAGGAGGCAAGAAAACAAAAAAGGAACTTCGTAATTTCACTCTTTTAGGACAAGAGAATTATATCACTGCTACTTGTCACCTGTTTCCGCTAAAAATATTATTACGCAAGTGCAAGTGCACGTATAGTCAGGCTTTCTACTGTTCCTACTTTTTCCTACTATTTCCTACTTTTCCTACTTTTTATGCCCCCGGAATCAAAGATTCGGGGGCATATAGTTTTTGGCCTGTCCGTCTGTTTGTCTGTTTGTCTGTTTATCTGTTTGTCTGTCTGTTTGTCCGAAAAACTTTAACATTGGACATAACTTTTGAATGGGAAGTGATAGGGCTTTCATATTTCACATGTGTATTCCTTGTGACAAGACCCTTCCATTGATACCAAAATTTTTGACCTCGTGACCTTGACCTTGACCTTTGACCGACTTTTCAAAACTTTAACATTGGGCATAACTTTTGAATGGTAAGTGATAGGGCTTTCATATTTCACATGTGTATTCCTTGTGACAAGACCTTTCCATTGATACCAAAATTTTTGACCTCGTGACCTTGACCTTTGACCTACTTCTCAAAAACTTTAACATTTGGCATAACTTGAATGGTAAGTGATAGGGCTTTCATATTTCATATGTGTATTCCTTGTGACAAGACCTTTCCATTGATACCAAAATTTTTGACCTCGTGACCTTGACCTTTGACCTTTTAACCCAGTGACCTCACATACATGTACTTAACAGAAAATAGTGTTTATACTAACAAAGATGCCACCGGGGGCATTCGTGTTTCACAAACACAGGCTTTATTTATTTTGATCCTATTTTTTCCTACTTTTTCTTCAAAACCTCCTACTATTCCTACTTTTTCATCTCAAAAGTAAAAAATTACTTGCTTCACTTGTCATCAACATCTGATTCAAAGTTATTAAAAAATTTCGCGCTCGCTTCGCTTGCCCATTCTGTATATTTTACATGAAAAATCAATCCTCAAAGATGAACATTAACAGTCTACAATCATTGCTTACTGTGATTTTTGTGTCATACTAACTGAAAATTGTCGCTAAAAGTGATAGAAAATTTCCTACTTTTCCCCTATTAATTCCTACTTTTTCCTATTTTTCTCCTACTTTTTTTCATTGACAACTCCTACTTTTTTCCTACTTTTTCATCAAGATACAATAGAAAGCCTGTATAGTATATCAAAACTAATTATTGTGAGTTGACATCGTTTATATGGTGCTCAACATTTTGTACAAACATTTCCAGAATTTAAATTTGTTTACGTGCTTTGAATGATACTGAAAAGATATGTAGGTCATTTTGAGACTCTATTTTCCACAGTGTGAATGAACGTTTGAATGTTTTCATACGTTGAATTCTTGATGACATATCTTAAAGAGTTCTGATAACCTTTTCATTTTTAAACATGTGCTTCTGACCTAAATGTTTTATTATGATATCAGCAATAATTTGTATTTTAAGAAGTGAATCTGGAACATATAATGATACGCTGCTACAACAACAAGGGTGACATATATAAAGATCACTTTATCAGTGATCTGTGGTTGTCCAATTGTCTGGAGGGAAAGGGGGGGGGGGGCGTAACATGTAGTTAAGTGGTGATATGTATTGATAACAAGTAAACATAATTAACGTTAAATTGTCAGAAGTAGTTTTTGTTTTTGCAAAATAGTGAAATGCAAAATTATGAAAAGATAAAAATCAGAACAAATTAGCTGTCAGCATCAGTGATATAAGTATAAAAATGTTAGTCCTGCCAATTTATCTAGAAATTTCATTAGTGATAAAATAGATAAAAGTCCTCAGGAAAACACTGTCCAATAAATCTTAATTATTTTTCAATTTGAAATACATCAGAGGGTTTTTTTCCCAGCATTATTACAGCAAAGGTGCTTTTCATTTACAAGTAGTTACTGTAAATTTATAATTGGTGATTAATGAACAAATCATATTGTTTTCAAAGGTCAAGGTCAAGAGGAACTCTCTTATTTTCAGTCAGTGTGAAGGTCAACACTGCTGATGATAATTGGTAAAATTCAAGGATTCACAGAATGGTTATTATATGTGTACTCTAGTGGACATCATTTTTTAGCCAAACTTTTATCATAGTTGATATACCCGGTACTTATACATGTTGTTTGATCATAGTTGATATACCCGGTACTTATACTTGTTGTTTGATCATAGTTGATATACCCGGTACTTATACTTGTTGTTTGATCATAGTTGATATACCCGGTACTTATACTTGTTGTTTGATCATAGTTGATATACCCGGTACTTATACTTGTTGTTTGATCATAGTAGATATACCCGGTACTTATACATGTTGTTTGATCATAGTTGATATACCCGGTACTTGTTGTTTGATCATAGTTGATATACCCGGTACTTATACTTGTTGTTTGATCATAGTTGATATACCCGGTACTTATACTTGTTGTTTGATCATAGTAGATATACCTGGAACTTATACTTGTTGTTTGATCATAGTTGATATACCCGGTACTTATACTTGTTGTTTGATCATAGTTGATATACCCGGTACTTATACTTGTTGTTTGATCATAGTAGATATACCCGGTACTTATACTTGTTGTTTGATCATAGTAGATATACCCGGTACTTATACTTGTTGTTTGATCATAGTTGATATACCCGGTACTTATACTTGTTGTTTGATCATAGTTGATATACCCGGTACTTATACTTGTTGTTTGATCATAGTACTTATACTTGTTGTTTGATCATAGTTGATATACCCGGTACTTATACTTGTTGTTTGATCATAGTTGATATACCCGGTACTTATACTTGTTGTTTGATCATAGTAGATATACCCGGTACTTATACATGTTGTTTGATCATAGTTGATATACCCGGTACTTATACTTGTTGTTTGATCATAGTTGATATACCCGGTACTTATACTTGTTGTTTGATCATAGTTGATATACCCGGTACTTATACTTGTTGTTTGATCATAGTTGATATACCCGGTACTTATACATGTTGTTTGATCATAGTTGATATACCCGGTACTTATACATGTTGTTTGATCATAGTTGATATACCCGGTACTTATACTTGTTGTTTGATCATAGTTGATATACCCGGTACTTATTCTTGTTGTTTGATCATAGTTGATATACCCGGTACTTATACTTGTTGTTTGATCATAGTTGATATACCCGGTACTTATACTTGTTGTAGAATGATGATTATAATGATGTAATACATGTACAAGGAAGATCCCTGTTGATTTCATTCAAGGTTTCTCATGAGTGGTGAATTTCTTGTTTGTAGAGGCTGCACTATTCAACAGAGTTTCTTTAATCTTGGCCTACTTATTTGTTATGATGTATATAAGATATTATTTTGAAATTGTTGAAATAATCATATTATTTGATCTTTGCCTTTGGTACGAGTTTTTCAACAGCTCCTGTTCGACATTAAGCTTAATATGCATACTGCTTCTGATACACAATATAAGAACAAACCATCAGTTTTCAAGATTGTACTACAGGAAGTCAAAAGGTCGTGAAAAATTGTGTTTGTTTTTATCAAGAAACCAAGTTTACTTGAATGATATTTATATGAATGATATACATGTACATAGTCCAGCTTATTCGTGCAAGTAATTCGATGAATCGTGCAAATTGACAGGAAAGCAGGAAACTTGGCACAATCATAAAAATAAACAGTGAAAAAAATATAATTATCAAGGAAGTAATTAGAATATTTTCCTGAAAATAGCAGCCATCTGGAAAACAGCAGTCATTTTGATTTCTCAAGGTGGATCCATAGCAAATATCGTAAAGTATTGCCTAAAGAACGATAATGCCAAGTTTTATACCTTCCTGAAAAGTTGCACAATATTTCAACATCCAGCTGGCTATATATGCCTACATAGTATGGAGCAGTTTCTCTACTTTGTATTGCAAAATGTTTAATTAAATTGATATATCTGAATCAGAGTCCTCATTTTGTGTTATTTACCACTTGGGGGACCTTGAGACAAACCCTAACTATCCAGGAGGGGACCCCACCCATGTGAGCAGCTTGACTTAAGGGGAGCAGTCTAGCCCCTTATTAGTACCCTCCCGATTCCATGTTTCCTTCCTCTATGGGGGACATCACCTGGAAGGGAAGTAGAAAAATTAATGTTGAAAAAATATAATGGGAAAAGAATTCTCCAAGGACATGCTTATTTATTGCTTGCTATTGGTACTGTGAGTCATTGTCTAAAGAATTGATCAAGACTTTTTAAAAAAGTAATAATGAACATGATAGACCCCTGGAGAGAAGACCAATTTAATATTATTTTTATCACGTGATACACCCTTTATTCAGTTACATAAAGCCATTTCATAAATAAATTTTATGATAACACGTTACATATCACTTTGGGAGCGTGATCATTGGATGAAGCGCTCCAGATCCTTTGTGACGTCACAATAGAAACGCCGACGTTGGCGCGTTATTTGCAAGAAATGAAGTCGAAATTATAATATTTTGACGTTATTTTGATCAATAACGTCATATTTCATGTGATAAAAAGAATCTCAAATGATGTTTCTATTCCATACGGTATTTATGAAACGAGTTGTGTGAATTTTACATCCCCGAGCCTTGGCGAGGGGATTAAAATCACACAACGAGTTTCATAAATACCGTATGAAATAGAAAATCATTTCAGATCCTATATATAAGGTAATTTAAGAAAACCTGTCGTCTTAACGTTGAAACAAATTTATGAATCACTTTTTGGTCGGGTTGCAAAGCAATTCTTTCTGTTCTATGGATTGACGATGTCCGTCTGTTGTCAACATTTTAGTTAAGGTTTCTGGTTAAAGCAAAATCTAAGGAACTATATGCAGTAGAAACATAATTTTATACATGTAGGATGCCCATGACAAGACTTTCAAATTATGCCATAACATTTGACTTAGTGATCTTGACCTTGGAAATGGAGTTAGTCAAAGATTTTGTGTTAATTTTAATCCTACAACTAGGAACTGTATGCAGTAGAAACATTGCACTTAAACCTAGGTAAAGATTTGTTAAATTTTCTGATTGGAGCAAAATCTAAGGAACTGTAGACAGTCGAAACACAATATACATGTAGGTTGCCCACGACTAGACCTTTCAATTTATGCTGTAACATTTGACCTTGACCTTGGACTTTGACTTAGTTAAAGTTTTTGGTTAGAGTTCCTGTTTGAAGCAAAATCTAAGGAACTGTTTGTAGAAGAATATAGTATTATACATGTAGGTTGCCTACGACAAGGCCTTTCAATTTATGCTGTAACATTTGACTTTGACCTACTTTATTTTTTTTTTTCTTTCGCTATGTCTCTATTTCACTATTAGAGATTAGAGGGCTTTGATATTTCACTTGTAAGCCCCGACGGTATAACTACATTTCCAACAGTATATCCAGCATATACCTGTCGGAACCACAAAACACTACGTTTATCCCCTAATTCATATAGAGACTCGATTCAGACAGTATCTACCTGGTTTAATCAAAGGAGATTCCCTTGGAAAATATCATATGCGTTTCACATGATATGCGACAGTGATCTTGTTATGTAGTGTACAATACAATAGGATTTAAAAAAAAAAGATTTTAAAAAGACTTCAAAAAATCCAGGCCAGAAAGATGACGATTTGGTAAAAATTGTGCGTCGATATTGCAGTGTTTATTTTCTAGTCAACTGGGGTATGTTATAAGAACCCATTCCCAATGTGATGCAAAAAAAAGTGTTTTTTAGCCCAATTTGGAAAATAAGATTCTCATGAATTCATAATTATTAAAGATCGTCCTGTAAAACCCTGTAATTATGCGTTTAGATAGTAAAAACAGGTTTATGAAGCTTAATTTAATAGAAATAAAAACTTCAAGGCAGATAATTTATTTTGAAACAAAAGGTGCCGAATAGTGTTTCACACTGTAAATTTTACGCAAAAGGTACCGAATGCTGTTTCACATTGTATTTTTTTTTCTTTTTTTATTAATTCAAGGGGACTCAGACCAAACACTGTATTTTTGATTGTAGCACAGCGGCGGCACACTACATGTAGTGACGACATCTTGTACAATATTATAACAATATGTTAATCATGATCTAATAGGTAAAAAGATCATGTCACCTTGTCATACGGACACCGTATCCATACATAATGCCATAGCGAGAGTAGTATATATCTGTCGCTTAATGGCAAGAGGCTTACAATATTGATTTTTGTTTTCTGCTTTTTTTCCAGTTTTGAAGTCAGGCTGTAACACGAGTGGTGTATATCGCTTCAAACTACAGGAAAATTTATACGTGTATGTACAGACGAGGAGTAAACATTTTCAAAACGCGAACAATGGCGAAACAGACTTTGTTATGTCCACGCATTCTATTATTCGTGAATGTGACTCCGATGTGGAACTTAAAGGATCAGCCTCTACTAGTTTGATGAAAGCTATTGTGGCTCAGTCAACGCTAGCAGGAAATCAAAGAAGTCAGAACGTTTTAAATCTGCCGAATCCCATGGCGATTCTAAACGCCGTGAATCAGCCCCAGGCTTTTATGCCCGGTGCGGGCGGCCCGCCGGGCTTATTGGGCGGTCGTAATAACGAGGATTTGAGTGACAATATAGACTTCAATCAATCAAATTGGGACTCCTTATTAGGAGATATAGGTTTAGGAAATAATAACAATTCAGGAAATGGAAGTGGCCTAGTGGTGCATAGTAACGGGAATTTAAACATGTCGGGAGGAATCGTTACCTCGTCAACCTCTAATTTGTGGGACAGTATGTCACAGCAGCTGAGATCGTCTGCTCAGCAACAACAAATCATGCGGAACGTCATGAACATGCAGCAGAACGCCGCCAATTCCAACTTACCTTCAAATTTTCCGCGCAATAATTCGTTTGACGGAAGCGGAGGAGGGCAGAAAAGTCCGGGAATTCCCCAAAGCCCCGGGATGCGCGGATCACCGTTTCAGATGCCCACTTCCCAACCCAGGGGGACGGGCTATTCTGGGCAGCGTAGTCCCGGAAGTGCAGGGATTGCTCAGAATAGAATGTCTCCGGCCAGTGCTGTTTATCCCTCCCAAAGAACGCCCCCGTCTGCAGGTAAGCACCATCTAAGCTTCATTAATTGTTGTGTCGTTTGCAACGCAAGATCGTTAAGTAGAGATCACTCTGTCCGATGTCCGTCTGTCTGGTAGTCACACTTTCACAAAAATGGTTATGACTTAATTGATATGCATCATACTTATATCAAACTAACATAGGTTGTCCAGCATTATGAGACTCAACACCAAATGAGGGTCAAGGTCACCTACATTGCCAGGGTCACAAATTCAGTGTCAAATATGCGATCGGCAACATACCTTTTCTTTAACAGGTCTATATTTCTTTTGGTCGTGTGACGAGTAGTAGAAAACGCTCGTTATTTTAAGGACCTTTTGTTTTCATAAACTTGTAACGTGAAACAAAGGACTTTTTCTTCGGTATATAACGAATTTGACATGACGACCTGCTATGACATCCTTAACGCTAATTAACTGTGTATTTTACCGGATAACTCGATAGTATCTCTTACATTGTTATTATTTTTCGTTTAGGAAGAGTCGAGTCTTGGAATTACACCATGTTGATCAATAAAAAAGAGCGTAATTTAAGATGTTCTTAAGATTTTGTACAATGGTAATGGTACATTGTAAAGAGAATATCGTTTCGTTTGTAATGAACATGATAAATTGCAATTTCATGGTCTTTAAAATGTAATGTTACAGAGAAATTTGGAATGTGATTTTTAGTGCGGATGTCTTATGAAGTAGTTACGACTTTGTTCGTCCCCATAATGCTAGAAAAACATACCGAGAAGTAGTCCGAAAAACCTTACCCAAACCAGCCTTTGATGGTTATTTGGACAGTTGGGGTTGGGTCAGGGTCAAACAAGGTTGACAGGCGTTATTTGAATCGCAACCGCTCACCCATGACAAACAAGCTATCTGAAAGTTTGAAATAATTTCTGATGATGATTTATTACCTGAAACATGCCTGTCTATCATACTAATACACTGAATTTAATGTTATAAATGTTCATAGGGTTGTTGGCAGAGGAGTCGGAGAACTTTTTTAATATCTTATTCAAAAGGAAAATGCCGGCTTAGCACAGTGGTAGCGCGCTCGCTTCTCACCTCTAAGGTCTCGGGTTCGACTCGTATATTCGGCGAAGGGTCTTATGTGGGAGGGTAGGTGATCCCCACCCAGGGGGGTATTTCTACGGGTACTCCGGTTTCCTCCTCCTCAAGAACCCCTCACGCCAACATCTGAACCAACGTGAGACATTAACATGGTTAATATTAGTCGTGTATGTTTTGTTAAACGTTGTAAATAAATGAAGTTTAATTTTTAAAAGGAAAATGAGTATTGTTGTCAAGGCATTGTGTAAGAACGAATATTGTTGCATTTTTCCATGTCCGTTGAATGACGTAGAGAACATTGAATAAAGTGCAATTCTAGGTCATGAATGCATTATATATAGACATATTTTTCTAATAAGTTGTTTTTTGTCCTTTACAATATATAGCTAAATACATGTATATTTTTTCCAATTAATAATATTTTCCTTAGTTTTAATGAAAACGTCAGACTGCATACGTCACTTATTAATATCGACCTTTTCACTGTAGGATACATGTTTCTTTCTCCCATTCACCGTGTTTATCGTCTTTAAAGAAAATAAAAAAAAAACGGGATGTGTTCGTGAAAGACTATGCCCCCGACAGCAACTTTCTTTTTCTTTAAGGCTAGCCAAAGCAAGGTCAAGGCCTAAAGGTCAAATCTTAGTACCAAAAGAGAGTTAAAGAGGTACCAGTAAAGGGAAATGTAGAAAAAAGGTTTAGTGAAAAGGAAAGTATTAGGGAGGGAAGTGTGAAGAAACTAGGGAAATGAAGGGGGGATTATTAACTTATTGTAATTTTACATGTAAAAATGAAGAGAGTGCGAGGGTGTCAAAAGTCGGTATGAACGAAAGAAAACGTGAAAGAGGTGATGGTCACACTGTTACAATGTAAAGTTTCAAGATGTTCTGACCTAAAATATCTGAATGGATTAATGTGAAATGAATGATGTACTGTCGACATATGGATGCATTTGAAAGGGAGAAATAGGCAAATTGCACGGGCGGATCTTGAAAGTTTTCCCCTGGATGGGGGGGGGGTCCTGTTCGTGGCAGGGAGGGGTTTGACGAAAGTTATAGGTAGAATTAGGAAAAATCAAGACTCCGCCAACCCCGGCCACCAACCATCCCAGAATTAGCGCCGCATTTGTATTGGGTAGTACATGTTCTTAAAAGTGATAGAAATTCAGTGTTTAACATTATTAACCTACTCCCTAGAGTATAATAATTTTAGATCTGGACGAAAAATGATGGCTGATGCCCTCATCTTGTTTTTCGTTTAACCGATGGGAAAGGGAGTTCTGAGGATTGTTTGGGGGTCTCTTACAAAAAGAACTGAAAAAAATTTAATCACTTTTCACACTTTATTGTCAATTCAACTAAAACGACGCACATGGTTGATTTTAGTACTGGAATGCCCGAAAACCGTATCAATTAGTTCATGTTAACAAGTAGCCATAGGCTAAAAGCAGCTAATACACCTAGGCAAACCGTCCTCGTAATGTCTTATGTAGTATTTACTAACATGATATACTATGTGATACTTATTATACTCGTTTATATATATATCTTATTGGTGCAATGTTGTAGGGAACCTTAATCAAACGGGTAGCTGGCGAGGCTTACAGCACCCCCAGCGGGAGTTCAGCGTCCCCTCCAGCCCCGTCACCACAGATCCCCTCGCAGCGCTACAGAACATCGGCGGAAACATTCGGCAGTCTCCAGGGCTCAGCAATTCAGACTTCTCATTCCCTGGGAGCAGGGCAAGTGTGGTTGAGAAACCGTCAAAACTGAGCCAACTTTTGGCGGGAAATCCTCCGTCAACTGGCAGTGACATTTTCCAGAGCCCATCGGTGGAGTCAGTAGAATCAAAGGAGTGGTCGCATGACAACATGGTGATCAAATCCCCGGCAGATAGCATGCACCAATCTCCCACCCCTGGGCCTGGGCAGAGCCCTCCTGAAAAACCCCAGAGCACTACTAATATTGAAGAGAACGACTACAACAAAAGTAAGGGAGGTAGTGATGACAATAAGAACGTCATCCTGAAAAAACTCCTCAGTTCTGAAGAGGACAATGAGGCAGCGCCTACAGAGTCGGTCCCAGAAACGGAGGACATGACGGAAATGAACGAAGCAGAGGCGAAAAAGCCACCGAACCACCTCCTGAAGGTATTGTGTCATTGAATTTGTGGATCTAATTTTTTTCTTGGGGTGGGTTGAAGGTTGGATTCAAAGTCAAGCTGGGACCTCAGTATGATTTAAAAGTAAGCAATAGTTGCAAATTGGTATTTGTCAGGAATTTTAAGAGAAAGAGTATCCATGCTCACCAGTTTTGGATATATTTATTGTAGATGCCAATTGATTTTGGGGTCAAGGTTCAAGGTCACTGTTAGGAAAATAGACTTGAAAGATATGTTTCTTGGTGACAACACAAGAACACATCACATGTCTTAACCAAGTCTGGATATATGGATATTTAGTAGAAGAGCAAGATACTAATTTGTACGAATTTTGGGATGACTAGGTCATGGTCATGTTTTGGAAATAAAGAACAATTTTGTCTAAATGTTTGCAAACCAAATTTTGGATACATGTTCACTTGTTAATAGGAGACAGTGTCTATTGATGATGTTGATTCAATAGGTAAAAATGTACTGTATAGAAAATATACTGGAATCCAGATAATAAGTTAAGAACTAGCCATTTATAACCTATTTAAATGGGAGGTGCACATCAAATTATTTGGTCCAAGGTGAAGGTCACTCTTAATTGAGTCCTGTTACCATGTTACCAAGAGTCAAATTGCGTTAGCTTCAGCATCTGCTTTACAAAATTAAACTTTAACATAATAAAAAAAGAGGGACATTTAAAAAAAAAAAGTTCAATGCCTTCAGCTTCTTAAGTCTATGTTTGTCAGTGCGGTGAAAATATAGGGGTGTTGTTAAATAATGACTTGTAATTCTGTGTAACATTTTGCAAAAACAATGTTTCCATTGGATTTTATGAGGTCATGTTTTTGATGTTGTATGCCTTTTTTATTAACAGAAAATATTTTTATGAAATTCATTTTAAAGGGCATATGTCTATATGTAGATGTAAGATACACGTCATACTTATTTGGATAAGATTAAAAAAATAGATTTCTTTTCAAATTTCTGAAGATTTCTGAGAAAGTAATGAGGAAATGTGATTGCTTGGTTGTAATAGAAAATTTATTAATTCTCAATTTCACTGAAAGTGACATTGAAAAAAATCATTATTGATATAAATAGTACAAAATTTCATTCATTGGTCCATTGTCTTTTACCTTATTGGAGATTTATTCTTTGATTTACAGCAACTGCTGAGCGACAATAAGCGAGCAGCTAAGGAAAAGTCCAAGGGGTCCACAGATAAGGGACAAAGACCTGAACTTTTGTCGATCTTATTGAATGAAGACGAGACTCCTGGATGCACCTCAGCTCCTGCGGTATGTAAAATTTGAAGGTTTAATGAATCATTATCCCCCTGCCAACAAATTTGAGGGGTTGGGGGAGTGTTATTGTATAAGTTGAATAATTTAATGTTACTTTCTATCACCATTTCATAAAATGATAACTTTTTGCAGGCATCCACCTTTGATTGTATCAAGTTATGCATTGCAAAAGTAGTGAAGGTTAATATACAACCAATATTTTTATGCAAACAGTAATTGTTTCACCATACTTTGCTGACAAAAGGTGTTTTCTTAGAAAACTAGTATACATTTTCAGAAGCAGCGACTTTTATTTATATATTGTTACTGGAACTCGTAACTCTGTTGTGGAGGGGGATATAGCATTGTTGCTGTGTGTTTCTTTGTTTGTGTGTGTGTCCTGATTGTTGTGCACAGCATAAAAACAAAGCAATCATTATAGAAACAACAAACTTTGCACAAGTTTCCCCATGGAGAAGGGATGAGCCCTATTGATTTTCAAGATCAAGGGTCAAAGGAAGGTCATTGTGGACTTAGCTAAAAATGGTTGTGAACAGCATAGAAAGACAAAGCAATCATAGAAACATCAAACCTTCCACAAATGTTCCCCGTGGAGAGAGGATGAACCCTATTGGTTTTCAAGGTCATTGGTCAAAGGTCAAGGTCACTCTGAATTTCAGCTTGAAATCCTTGTGAACAGCATAGAAGGCAAAGCAATCATTGCAGGATCACCAAATTTTCCTCAAATGTTCCTCATAAAGAGAAGATGAACCCTAATGATTTTTCACAATGTCGAAAAGGGCAAGGTCACTGTTTACTTAAGTTTGAAAATCATTTTGCTGATTAGATAGAACATGCAGTTGCAAGGGGATGCTACTCTTGCATTGCCTTTATTTTAATTATTTATTTTTACATTGTAATTGGGGGAAATGATAGTAGATTTTATTAATCATTTTGAAACTAATAACACCATTTTTATGCTAAAAAATTGCTTCACATTAACTAGATGAAGGTCTCACTGAGGAAGGTATTTGACATAAAATCATTATGATGTCATGAAATTGGCATTATAGTGTCAATTTTAGGCTGTCATTTTTCCCAGAGTTTGGAGGAAGCTTTCCATAGAATTTGATGATCTCACAATGATTCTATGTCAGATACCGTCCAAAAACGGGAAGTAACCAGGTTAATTGAAAATACCAAACAGCAATGTTATCTTCGCATTTGTGGATAAGAAAATTAAATTTCAATTTTTTTTTTCACATTTGTTGATAAGAATATAGATTTTTATCTTTTCTTTACATTTGTTGATAAAAACGTTAAATATTGATATTTTCTTGCAGGAAAGCACAAGTCAGGAGAATGATCCCCTATCAAGGTCACGGAATCCGTCAGGTCAACAAGAGCCGCAGTCCTCTACTCATCCAACCTCTACCTCCCAGCCTACAAGTCATACTATACCTACATCATATAGCTCCCCGAGCCCTATGGCAGATCACAAAATCTCCTCAATCGATCTCGACCTGGTAAAAAAATCTACAACCAGCAGTACCTCCAAACCTCAACAACTCTCCAACATAGCTGATCGACAACTTGACAACTTTCTCCAGATATTGTGGGAGAAGGACAGTGACTTGGAGTCACAAGCTCCAAAAAGACGGAAACTGTCCGGTGATGTAGACAGCACAGAACGAACCGAAATGGACATGTTAAATACTAGTCAACAGTCCCAGCAGAAAGACTCCACACGGCAGAAAAATGTTCTGCTGGCTCAGTTACTGGCCAAACAGACTCCCACTGAGCCTGTAGTGAACACGCGATTAACGGTTAATCCTTGTGATATGCCCCAAAATAAACTCCCGCCAAACTTACAAGAGAGGATGCTAAGATTACAGCCCCTCAACATTAAAACTCTGGCGGAGAGGAATGATGAGAGACCGGCATCGAAAATGAATAGCATGCCAGGTCTCGGCCTGTCAAATTCCAATCCTAGTATACCCAATACTTCAAAAGATAATATACCAGTAAATAGTATAGGTAGTGCTCACTTAAATCAAACTCTGAACACAGAGGAGAATATGAATGTGAGCAGTGGTTTGAACTTCATGCAGCCTCAACAACAGCAGCAGTCAAATCCATTGAGTGGTAATAACGTTTTTAGTAATGGGAATAGTTCGATACAGAGCTTGCTTGGTCAAGGTATGAATGATGATATAGACATTGGTGACCAAGCAAGTAGTGATCAAGCTTTGCTCAACAAAATACTGGAACAAGCTGCCGATTTGCAACGTGATATATCATCGGGAAATATAGTGTCCACTCCAATACCAGTGTCGAATATGAGTCAAAATACGGGTATATTATCTACTCAGGGAGGAGGTGGCGGCATGAGCGACGACGCCCAGTTGTTTTCTCAGTTTGAGCAGGTTATATCGGAAGCCAATTTAAGTATTAACGATATTGAAAGTCTAATCACGAATAATCCCTCGTCTCAGCAAGGTCAGCATGTGGTGGAGGACAGGGCTGCCATAGAAGCCATACAAAAACAGTTAATGAGTGAAGAACCCATGGTGACAGTGCCCAGTATGATGGACACCCAGGGCATTCAGCCTGGCGCCATGACCATGGCCAGAATGCCACCTCAAGGGCCTGTTCGACAAAACAGTTTCTCCGGTATAAGTGGTCAGGGGCTGAATCAGGTGCCAGGAGGGATGGATGTGCCCCTCCCTCCCCCTCAGATGTCACCCCATGGAGGCCATCCTAAGTCTGCTCCCTCACCCCAAGGCTTTAATCAGGCAGCACTTCAATTCAGCCCACAGGGACCCCGCCCTGCAGGACCACCTGGTATGTATTATGTTTAAGTTGTTATACAATGCAAAAGCAACAAATAGTTACCAGTTTGTCTGCCGTCAGTCTGTGTGTCCATCTGTCTGTTAGTACTTGGATATAACTTTTAAGGTATTCAACCCTTAATGCAATTCCAAATACCAGAGATAAAAAAATCATCTCATTCATTCTACCTTAAATAAATGATACTCCTCCTCATTAAATAAACAATTTGACTTCCTCTGAACATCATGATCCATGATGGGAAGATCATCCATATTTGTTGGAAAATAAAGAATATTGTAAACATGGTTATTTTTGCTGGGGGGAAACGTTCACGAAATGACTATGGCAACAATAGGCAAAGGGGTAATTTTGGCAAATTCGGGAGTTATAAACTGGTTGTAATTATCTCGCAGGGTTTATTTTAGCGATAATAATTCAATCTCGAAAAACGCAAAAATCCCCCCCCCCCCCCCACACACACACAAAAATTTCCATGTTTACAGTAGATGTATGAGAAATGTGACAAGAAATGCTCTAATAGTGTTGATCCTTATTAACATGTGTTGGACATTCTTGGAACTTGCAGGGGTGTTCAAGCATGATGAGACTCAACAACCAATAAGGGTCAAGGTTAAAGGACACATGCAAGGTCAAGGTTAAAGGACACCTGCAAAGTCAAGGTTAAATGACACCTGCAAGGTCAAGGTCACATATTTAGGGTCAAACATGCCACAGATGAAAGACCAGTTCTTGAACCGTTCTATTTAATTCATGTAGTTCAATCCCCTCGGTTTTCATTTGACCAATCAAAACATGCGAAAGGCCAAATACGTGTTCTTGAACAGTTCTACTTTTAAAATAGTTCAATCCTCGCTGTTTTCATTTGACCAATCATGCATATTTGTTTTGACTCTGAGGTGGATTTTGCGGAAGGAGTGCAAATGCTTGTGATAAGGTCCAAATACGGGAGAGTTGACAGTTATGGGTTAACTGAAATCCATAAACACTGTACATGTAATATGCAATGTACATTCATCAAACTTAAAGGAATGGCCAAGCATCAAGAGACTTGAGTACTAATGTGGATTGATATGGTCAAGGTTATTGTCATGGTCAGGTACTATACACTACCCACTTTTAATAAGTGCCAAACTCATACTAACCTCTTGTTTTCAAAAAATTAAAGATTATTGTTCCATCGTTTTGAAGATTTCCCATATTGCTATCAATTCAAGTCAATTTCCGGACTAAATTTCTGTTTTATAGATTTTTTGCAATTTTTCCATAAAAATGTCAACTTTCAACAGAAAAAATTCCAAAAATATTATCAAAATTTCTCTTTTTTGTGCAAAGATAAATTATGCAAACAATATGCTGAAAAATTTCTTGCATTTTAAAGCTCAAAAGAGGTAATATTGGGATGAGCTTTTCAGGATTTTTCTAATGTTTATACTACCTGGATACTTATTTATGGTGGGTAGTGTAGTTCAAATATGCAACAGGCGATACTAGTATACCCATGTGTGAACAGTCTAGTCATTAGTTTTAATCATTTACTCCGAACTTGAAGACCCATGTTGAAGTATTATACAGTTTATGTAGAATCTCAACCAAAAAGATATTCACCATTCTGCATTTAGTAGTTGATGTATGATTTTGATTTGAACTCGAACTCTTCCCAGAATTGTTTTAAGATTCGATGTCAATTCAGGACAAGCATGCAAGATCCAAAGTTTTAATAAGATTAGCTCAGCTGTTATGGAGGAAACTCTACTAAGCATATGAGAATAAAAATACAGATTCCTTTAATTCATCTCAACAGAATAGTTCCATGAAATATCAGTTTTTGGTATAAGAGGATTTAAGCAAGGTTTAGTTATATGCTCGCACAGAATCTTCGAGTACACTAATGTCAACATTCAAGGGAATTTTATCACAAATTGATTTATTTTTTAAAAGGTTTTGAATGAAGCCATTTCTTAGAAAAGGGGATCATTTTTTCCTAAAAACAAAACTTTGCAAATATATTGCTTACTAGATATTTTGAAGAGAAAATAAAAAGAACCAAGAGATATTCCCAGTGTCCTTTACCAATCTGAAAAGCTTCATTATGTTACACGTACATGTAATATGTTTTAACACTAATACACAGTGATGATCTTTTCTATGATATTTATCAGATCTCTGTTTTAGGTACTCTATATTATGATAGTTTAGCCTTTTGATATTTTTGCTCACTGAGAGGAACAACAGTTTGGTGATTTTGTTGATTTGACAACCACATACTCTCAAGCAACATTACATAATAACAATATTATTTTTTCTTACTCATGTACAATTCTGCTATGCCAGGGTCCCATGCGAGTGCCTTACAGAGCCGGCAGCAGAGACCAGCGTTCCAGTCTGCTGCGGTACAAGTCAGACAGTCCCTGCTACAACAGCAGAAACTGAAGCAGATGAGAGAAGTGGAGAAACAAAGACTGGCTCAGCAACAGGAAAGACAGAGACAGCTGATGCAGAGGCAGCTCAGTCAGCAGTTCAGTCAACGCTTTCCACAGGTATGTTAAGTTCAGTCAACGCTTTCCACAGGTACGTTAAGTTCAGTCAATGCTTTCCACAGGTACATTCAGTCAACGCTTTCCACAGGTATGTGAAGTTCAGTCAACGTTTTCCACAGGTAAGTTAAGTTCAGTCAATGCTTTCCACAGGTACATTCAGTCAACGCTTTCCACAGGTATGATTAGTTCAGTAAACGCTTTCCACAGGTACGTTAAGTTCAGTCAGTGCTTTCCACAGGTACGTTATGTTCAGTCAACGCTTTCCACAGGTATGATTAGTTCAGTCATTGCTTTCCACAGGTATGTTAAGTTCAGTCAACGCTTTCCACAGGTACGTTTAGTTCAGTCAACGTTTTCCACAGGTACGTTAAGTTCAGTCAATGCTTTCCACAGGTACGTTAAGTTCAGTCAATGCTTTCCACAGGTATGTTAAATTCAGTCAATGCTTTCCACAGGTATGTTAAGTTCAGTCAATGCTTTCAACAGGAATGTTAAGTTCAGTCAACGCTTTCCACAGGTATGTTAAGTTCAGTCAATGCTTTCCACAGGTATGTTAAGTTCAGTCAGCCAAAAGTATGTTAAGTTCTATCAACACTGTCCAAAGGTACGTTAAGTTCAGTCAAGACTTTCCACAGGTCTGTTAAGTTCAGTCAAGACTTTCCACAGGTTATGTGAATAAATAAAAAAGAAAAATATGTGAATAATGATAAAAAAAATGTTCAGTATAGACCATACATTTCATCGTATGTAACCCACCATGAAGCTCGTACCTCAAAAACCCTTTGAGACAGAAGAAATGAAAACCTTCCAAACATGTGTCCCAAAATACAGCAGCAACGTTTTCAGCATTTAGGTTCAGTATGCATGTATTACTGAACATAACATTACAACTTGTTAAATTGAAGTTTTTTTATTCATGATGCAGAAACCTGGGGAAAAGAGGCATTATAATTGATTAACCGGTATATTTGAAATATTTTATGTTTAAATTTAAAAAATTAAGATACAGAAATGTAGGAGAACCCCTTAAATTTAATTTATTTTGCTGGCACTGACAGAATACAATACATTATTGTTTGTACATGTGAACAATAGCCAAGTTAGGACACTAGAATATCATTTCCATGTAAGTATGCAGCAATGTATTAAAGGAGGATTAAGAATTCATAAACATGATAAATGTGATAGGCGTAGTGTCTGCATATGACATTGCAGATAAATGCACTGTGTCACACGAGAGAAATGATGACTTCACCACCTTAAATCTCACACAAAAACAAAAAACAAAAAAAAAATGAAAGATTGTAATGTAGCTGTTCAAGAAATAATCCATGAAAAAATCTTTTGCATTTACCTCCATATTGTAAAATGCATAGAAAGAAAGATTCTAAAATAATCTCATGGAAAGCCTAGGCTTTGGATCAATCTGTCTGTTAATCTTGTCATCTGTCTGTCCTTCTTTCATTGCATGATTTTGTAACTAAGCCAATAATGGACTTTGTCATGAGTCTTTCTTTCTAGTCTGCATAATGCAGGAATCTTAAAGGCAAGAATTTTTTTTTGGGCGGGGGGGGGGGGGGGCAAAAAAAATTCTTGGTAAAAAATTTAAAAGATTCTTTGTACAAATATTGTTTGGTAATATTATTTCTTTAAACATGCAGGTAATTTCCTACCCTTGAACTCTTGTATTTTGTCTTGCAGAATATGGATAATTCCCAGTTACCCCCCTTCCCTGAAAATTTAGCAGAACTGATGAATAGTGGGAATGCACCTAATGTCACATTGCAGGTAAGAAGGGGGTGTGTCTAAAGGAACATGTTTCTGTATGATTACAGGGGATGTGTCAAAAGAAATATGTGTTATCTGTAGGGGTTGTGTCAAAAAGAATCTGTGTTATCTGCAATATTGTAGGGGCTGTGTCAAAAAAGCTGTGTCTATGATTGCTCTGTCTGTTGGTTGGTTTGTTAGCAAAATATTGACTTTATGTTATAATTGTATAACAAATGAACACTAAGCAGTAAAGCTGTATATGGTGTTGTATATGAAGTAGTCTTTTACATTGGCCCTTTTATTTGTTGGTACTGTTAACCTTATCACAGGACTTTCAATATGTAAGAATATTTTATAGTCCTGGAAACTTTATTGTCCTAAATTGCAGATCTGATACATATTTGAACATGATTTATAAAGATGGGAAACTTTAGAACTTCAGCAGATTCATATGATGAATGTATAATCATGATCACTGAGGTATAAGCTACTCTTAACTTTATATTATGACTACATCAATCTACTTTTGTAGCGTAATCAGATACCAGGTCCAATGTCGCCCAGATTCGGTCCTGGAATCCAACAACAACAACATCCTAATTTGAGTCAGCTGATAGGGCCCAATCCCCCGCCCCCAGCATCTCCGATCTCCCCGCACTTTAACCAGCAACCACCTAAACAGTGGAACATGAGAAATCAACAAGGCATGCAGAGCCCTATGGGTATTCCATCTAAGGTAAATACGGTGTGGTCAATTTGTGGATTTAGACCAATCTAACAAACTAAAAAGTGACCCAATTTTATGATCTATAAATTGATGTACATTCATTTACATGTATGTAAAGTGCGTACAAGAACTAATGATGGAGTTTTATATATTTTACAGTCAAGTCAGTACAATATAAACCGTCATAGATCGTTATCTGGCGGTACTGTCACCAGCGGAAACCAGAGTAGTCAGTTCCAGTTTCCCGAGCAGTTTGGGACGGCTTCTGGTAACGGACAGATGATGATGTATAATCAACAGCAATCCATGTACCAAAATAGAATAATGAGGCAGATGAGTCTACCACCAGGTAAAATAATCTTTAGGGATTGGTTGATAAGAATCTACAAAGAACCTGCTTGGATAGATATGGTGATTGGTCAGGTAGACTCTACAAGGCTTTTGATTGGATATAATTTTGCGTGATATCTGTTTAGTATGGATTTGTACTTGAAAAAAATAGTTGAGGTTTTTCAAGGTTTCCTTTGTTGTACCTGTAGTACTTCATGAAGGCCTTCAATTTAAGGAAATCAAAATTTATTCATCCTGGTACAATTGATGATATTTCTAAATTAGAAAGCAGGTTTTATAGAAAAAAATCTGTACAAGAAACATACATGTACATTGTAAGTTCAGGCAAATTTTTTTTTCTAAAGTACATGTATAAGACATATGCAAACCTACATTTGACACTTTGTTGAGAATGTAAATCACTTTGGTCTAACTAAGATTTCCAGGTCCGACAGTCTGGTATGTTTCACTTACTCTGCATGTATTGGGTTGTATAAGGTTAAATGAAAATTTTGAAAATAATAATGACAGCTGCTATGAATGAGAATTTTAAAGAATGTATTTTATGTATTCTTTGTTTGTTGTTGCAGGAAGAGGTTCACCCCGTACCCCGGCCAGCCCCTTCGGTAATAGCCCGGATCCCCTCCTGATGTCCCCTCACTCGTCTATCTCCCCCAACAGCTCAATGAGGAACCCTCAAACAAGTCAGATCAGCCCTCCTTACAATCAGGCCAGTATGTCATCAACTAACTATGGTGTGCCGGGCTCTATGACGGGCCTCAGTAATCAGCCAATCATGTCCCAGGCTTCCACTGGCGGACAGGGATACCAGGACTTTGACATGCAGCTTGCTGACTTAGAAAAGTAAGCAGAAGAAACTAATAGATTTGTTTTATAAGCTATGCTATTTATGCACTGTTCAAAAGATGTACATATGATATAATGCTTTGTTTCTGTATGTTCCCATCTGTTTATGAGGAAGATAGAGATACATCTGTAAATCCAAGAAATATTTACTTTACACAAAGCATATTTCTAACAAGATGAGGTAGCTTATCAGTTTTCAAGGTCAAGGCCATAGGCAAGAACACAAAATTACCTTTTGAGCTGGTATACATGTATATAGAACTTTTAAAAGTCACTCAGATCATCAGACTTAATAGAAAGGAAAATGTTTAAACAAGACCTAGCCAAAGAGAAGAGTTTAGGTCAAAGGTCAAGGTCATTGTATTTTTCCTATTTCATTTCTCTTCATGAAAGATAGATATATTCTTGATTATGTCTTAATGTAAAATGTTCTTGAATTTCTAGGTCTGGGTTAGGAATGGGAGGTGGCAACACAACATCTCAGTATGTAAAACAAGAAATACGTAATATATGTAGTGCCAGATCGGACCAGAAACAGTTACAAACACAACAGTCAATGCCGCAGTCTGCAGGACAGTCAATGTCACAGTCTCTGCCACAGTCCATGTCACAGTCAGGGGGCCAGTCCTTGCCACAACCTGGGGGCCAGTCCATGCCCCAGGCTGCAGGCCAGTCCATGTCACAGAACATGCCACAGTCTGGTGGTCTGGGCCAGTCCATGTCACACAGCATGCCACAGTCTATGAACTCTGTTCAGTACTCAGTGGCCCAGAGTTTACAACAGCAACCCAGTCCAGCTTTACGAAGCCAAAGTTCTACCTATGATTTTGATGATTCCTCAGAAATACCAAGTGATATTATAGAAGACAGTAAGGACTTTAAATTTTTCAGTATTCTAGACATTTAACAATCATACAACTATGGCCTTTGATATTATTTTTAAAGAATTAAACAGTCATTATTTTTAAAGACTAGAACACTCGCCAAAATGATAACAGATGTCAAAATGACAAAAAGTGTCCGAGTTAGGAACTTCTTGCACTTTTTCAATATTGCATCACAGTGGACTTGTGTCTTCAACATTCATTACCTTCATTATGAAAAACAGCACTAAAAGAAACTGAATCAGACAAGTAGATTGGAAAACTGTCTATCAAATAGAATTTACTGTAAACCATCTTTTATTCACGGCGTCTTAATTTTTGCGAACACAAGTGATGTGACTAGTTCTTGACGTTTTATTTTCACGACATTGTACGCATGCATCTTACTATACATGTGTTTTGACGTATTCGCAGCGTTTTATTTTTCTTGAATCGAAGGACATCATGAAAATAAAACGCTCACATATAAAAGACAGTTTACAGTACCCTTACACAAAGTCCCATAAATCATGTCATATGCTACATTTGAATGAAATGACATCATTTATCAGGCTCTTCGAAGACTCGATAGGGTAATTGATGCAATTTATAAATTCCTTTCAATATATCTTGATTCTTAGATCAGTAAGAACTGTGATGACTATACGCTATATTTTGTAAAATATCCACATCTTATAATTGATTTTCTTCCAGTACACCAAATGGAAAAAGAACACCAAACACACGCAGCTTTTGATATTAACAACTTCAAAGAAGACGACATCCTAAAAGTTAAACGACAGGAGGCCAAACATATATATGAGCAATTCAGGGCTTTAGCAAACAGGGAAAAAGAAATTACCACCACCACTACCACTGGTAGATATCTAGCTTCTATATGTAATACACACATTCACATTCAACATGTAAGAAAAGTTCTTGTGAGGATCTAGAAATTATTATCATGAGGATTTAGATATTGTCACTCTGAGGATCTAGAAATGATCACGGAGGATCCAGAAATTATTATTGTGAGGATCTAGCAATTATTATTCTGTGAATCTGAGAATTACAATTCTTTAAATCTATCTAAGTTCAATGAATGAGACCATGCTTGAGAAATATTTTGCGAAAAAAAATGCTTAAAAAAGTATCCAATCTACGAACCTAAAGCATTCAACTTTTATTCAATTTTTTTTCTATTTCTCATGTTTATTGGTAATGCACAAACAAGAGTTGTCCTTCTTTTAGCAGCGACGATAAACATTAATTTTACTATTTTTACCATTAGCAGCTCCTTTAACAGAGAATCCAGAAATCAAGGCATCCACATTATTTAGAAATCAGCTGACCACCCAAAGGGACGGGTCACAATCAAGTGCCACGCCCAATCTCCTCCAGAGGTTAACATCTGTGGAGAAACAACAAGTACAAGTTGTAGCCAAGGAACCCAGGGTATGAAACATCAACATATTTTGTTTGTCACCTGCAATACAAGAGTGACTTATAGTGTCTACCCATGATGATGTCATACCTCCAACTTAACTGCCATATTGGATTACAGCTCTTGGGCTTTATCCATTTCCACCATGCAAATGTTGACATTGAAAACTTATAAATACATTTTCAGTAGAGATTTCATATCGAACCTTCTGACTATTCTTTAAAAATATTATATTGATTTTAATTCTCATCAAAACATTGATGTATGGGATTTAAAAACATCAGAAAATGTGTTCAAGTAGAGCTATTTTAACATAACAGAGATGATAAAGTCTGAGAGTTGTAATCCAAGGAGTGAGATAACTCTAGCAAATTTGGAGGAAACATGGCTATGTGGGAACACTCTATCTGGTGTATGTTAGTCTGGTAGTCACACTTTCACATAGATCGCTATAATTTGATTGATAAGTATTATACCTCACTCAAACTTGGCAGGGAAGATCAATCATGATGAGACTCAACTTTCACTGAGGGTCAAGATTACATTAGGGTCAAACATGATAGGTGACATAGATGTTCTTGAACAGTTCTATTGTTGCTCACACGTGTTTGGACTTTGATTGTCTGTATCGTACCTGTCAACTCTCCCTCTTTTTGACCTTATCTCCCTCCTTGGCATTCCTCCCTCGAGGGAGACCAAAATCTCCCTTTTTGGCCCAAACACTCACTTCTCCCACTTTTGGCATATTTACCAAAGGAGAATAACTCTAGATAGCGACATTCAGAGCATTTCATGAGAAACTGCAGGACAAAATGCAAGAAAAGATGTATAGAATCAATAAATTATTGATACATGATTCATTGTTAAGAAATGTTTTTGCATTGAAATGACAGCACAGTGGAATTATTTGAAAATTGATTTTGTGCAAAATGTCGCAATTTATTAAAATGCTGCAAAATAGGTTCAAGTGCAATCTCCCTCTTTTTCAAGTGCCAAGGAGGGAGATCTCCCTCTTTTTGAGATTTCAAAGTTGACAGGGATGGTGTATTAGGAAAACCTTTTGGACACACTTAAAGTCATACATTTGGATACAAGTTACAAATGATAAGAGGAAAATGCTTTTTGATTCTGATTTTTGAGTCTTGGGTTAAATTTCAAAGGCAGTGCCAGAAAAAAAACCCATTGGGATTGTCATTGTGGGTTATTTTAGGGGATTCCTCAATGCAAGACCTAAAATTGTGAAACCAAATTTGATGTCCAAAATTTGTTTAATTAAAAGTTTTCATTTTCATTTCAGAACATGGTAGAAGATATAAAGCCACCCGACCACAAGAATAGCTTATTACAACAGCTTTTGTCGGAATGACGATGGCATAAACTTAGGCAAATAGACATTGTGCATTACTAAACGTTCGTTGTTGTTGTTGTCATCTACCACATTGTTGGATCGTTACGCCATCACTTTGGATGTCGTCTCTTATTGGCCAGTGACCTTTAATGGAATCGCAGATAACTATAGATATTAAATGAATATATATTTGTACAGAGAGCCTACGGATATACACGTTTTCCTCCATGTTCGTAACGGAGTGGAATTCTCTATCGTATTATGTATATGTACTTGTAACATTGGGCTGTGATGTCAAAAAACACACTGTTGATCTCAATAGATTTATGGATTTTCATTGTTTTATGTATGAATGTGCTGCAATGCTGATGATGACAGTCGATGGTCTGCCTAATGAGCGGCAGATTTTTTTTCCTATACAGGTTGAAACAAGTGCCTGATTACCGTTTTAAAACAAGACAGGGATTTTTACTTTTCATCAATGTATCGTCATCAGTTTGGACTTTATTTCTAAGCATGCATTGTGAAACTTAAGCGGTTTGCATACGGATGAAAGCAGATGGAAGATTCTTCATAAATTTATTGACAGAACTTGTAGGTCTGAATTTACCACTTGACTGTCAACAGAGGAATTTTAGCAGCGTTTATGTAGAAATGGCAAGAAAATAGAATTGGCAGCTACAAATTTATGATCGTGGAAGAAGACTGTAGACTTATGGATCGGAAATCGGAATTTAGCCGAGAAAATAATGAAATGCTCTGCAGCATGGACTTTCCATTTCGTTGGAATATTATGTGAAGATGCATGTTGAATAAATGTATACATGTATAGATATACTACAAAGTAGAAAGCTTTATTTGCATCATCATGGATTTACTGATAACGGGTAAAAGAAATGATAGTCCCACTCCTTGTAAGAATGTGTATATATACTTACAGATGTTTTAAGTCTGTGACGTGAAAAAAGTGCTTAATGACTCCAGAAGGTTGTATGCTTCACGTGTATCATAATTCTGACTTGTTACTCGCTCGAGATAAAATTCGAGGAATAGTATCGTTATGTTCATTTTTGTATATACAAGTAGAGATTGTAGACATCATTATACATGTTATATGAAATCTGTTACGTAGAAGTCCTGTAATACTGTTAACACAGCTTCATCTTTCTTCGATTTTTAGCCAGTTATGTAAATATTGCATCATGTCATCCACATAGTATAAACATTCATGTTCATATGAAGATACTGACCTTAGTCAGTCTGTGTTTGCTCACACATCTACGTCATGTTAAGTAGCTGCTGCCATATTACATGTACAGCTTGTTCAGAGCTGCATCACACTTATACGGCAGCCAGAAACTCATGTTGCAGATACCTTCTCTCTCTCATACTTCATTTCGTATCCCTTCCCAACCTTCTTTTTCCATTTTTGACCCCAAGAACTGCCAATCAAATTATTGGTTTTGACCTCTCTTAGATTCTTCAGTTTGTACAAATTGAGCATAAATAGTTGCTACATTTATTTATGAAGCTCTATTCATCCCGGTCTAGGTGTAAGAAGTATGATACGTATTTTCCTTCCAGCGATTAATTAGCTCTTGACCCGGTGATTTGAAATAAATGTATGGCAATACTTGATCAAGGAACAGTATATGCAATTTGATTAGATAGGATCATTACTAAATAGCAGGTTGAAACTTTATACAGTAATGAATTGGAAGGGGGGGAGTTAAGTATTTCCTTGGCAGTTATCAAAGAAGTTGGATAAGTTACGAAGATTTTTTCACGTGCGTAGCTAAGATGTTTTATTCTTTTATTTGTCAACCTGATTGCAAAGCATTGCAGGTTTCAAGATGAAGTGTGGTTTGTCTTTCTGTCTGTCTGTAAAATTTTTTTTTTTAATATATTGTGTGATCAACACCTTGATATGCTGGCTACAATTTTTTTGTTTTAAATTATATGTTGAAAAGGTTAAGAAATGTACATGTACTTTTAAGCTTAGATAATGAACTTTAATTTAAATTCAGATGAATTTTAATCATGATTTTTCATGAATTTGGCTTATTTAAACATGATTGAAAACAAAACAAAAATAAGTGACCAGCATCAGAAAGTTTTAAGATCCACCTACTAGGGCTGGGACAATACTCTGATTCATCGATGCATCGCGATATTTTATTTCGCCATCCAAGTATCGATACACCCTGACGATAGCTAAGGTAAAATTTTCAAAAAATATATGTTCAAATTTTCCAGATTTTTTGTCTGTCATACCAAAAATAATATTTGAAGAAAACAAAGATAAGTTTGGAGAAAGCTAGTATTGAATAAATAAAAGGTGTTAAATAAAAAAGCTTCTTGTATTATGAATAAAAATACTATCAAATAGCTTTTTGAGAAGGTTTTATCAATTTATTTAGTATGGTGATACGTATCGTATTGGATGTCAGGTATTGTGATTCGTATCGGATCGGCTTGGTGCAGTATCGTTCCAGCCCTACTACCTACAAACTATGACAAGATCAGTGAAAATATTGTATCAAACCTAGCTTTTGAAATGTGGTACTAGAGTATAGGAAAGGTATAAAATGCCTTTTACTATGAGTTTTGTGCCATAATGTTAGACATAATGTTGTAGAATAGAGATGTGTTATATAGTATCTGAAATGTTCAGCACACAGCCCCCCCCCCCCCCCCCCCCCCCCCAAATCTTCTACGTTTCTTTGTATATTAGATGTACGTATCAATCCTTGAACATCACCGTACAGATGCTTGTTAAAGCGTTAGTTGTATCTACTGTATTATTGCATTACGGAAATCACTTTTTTTGTTCATCGTAAATTCTTGTTTGTTTATCTGTCTTGATTGTTATCCGTTTTGTTGAATGCAAAGAATATATGATATTCATCACATCGTTAATTGATACTTATTGATCATTATAGCCTCGTTAAATAAGGGATATATTAGTAACACGTCAAGATTTATGTATTTAACGTAACACCAAATACCAATTAACTGGAATTCTACACGATCTGTTTCCCGATTGTTATTATGTTATATCCATCAGGTATCTACCCAATAATATTGATTCTTTTTTTTTGGCTGGAAATAATTGCAGTGCAAGTGCACCTTATAAAACTGCATGAATCTTCAAATGTCTGCATAAAATGCCTGCAAGGTCATTAAAATCAAAGTGATCAATAGTACATGTATTTTATAGTAATGAAGCTTAGAAGTGGATCTAAGCTTTTAGATAAACGAAAATTCAAGAAAGAAAATTGAACTTTTATTACACTAAGTTTTGGATTCATTAAAAAGGAAAGAGACGTTATTTTTTCCCACTTCTAGATTCTTTACTGTTATGAAAATAAAAGCGTATTAGAACAATTCAGTGATTACTGGCCTCCGTCTGCTATGCATGTACTTAATTGTCACAGACCAGAATAAGGAATTTCAGACAGTGTTTTCATGAAATTTGTAGTAAATAAGCCTTTAAGTTGAATTTTGTCTACAAGAAAATTACTGTCACATTCAAAGCTAAGCATTTAGCACACAATAGACATTTTTGGAATAGACCGATACTTTAAGAAATAAAGTGATTTTTTTCTGTCTGTACTTAGCAGCTGCAATTTTTTATGTTAACATCAAAATACATGTATCACAGATTAAAATTAAAGTTTCAGTACTTTGTTTTTCTTCTGAAGAAGTCATATTTCCATAAGTTGATGATGTGTTTGAAGTAATCAATGATCTCGTAATATTATCAAAGACAATAAACACATTTTATCTTCTTGTTGGATTTTCACATAAAATAAGAAAACCAATACTAAGAATACTCTAAAACAATTTCTTTGAGTGCTATATTTTTTTCAGAGGATTCACTATGTATACATAAAACTTATATATGTATAAAAGGAATTTGAAATCTATATATATATTTTCTGTACATAATTTGATCATTGATGTTACCTCAGCATGTCATGCCTTATAGTTGTACAAGCTCCATTTCCTCATACTTTACATAATGCTGTTACCATCAGTAACGCTATGCTGTTACTATCTATAATACTGGTTACTGTATTTTTGACTTTGTTGTTACCATATGTGACACTAAAATGATACCTGCCATCATCACCATTGCTTTAAAAGGTTAGATCTTGCATAGCATAATGGTGTTGATAAAGGTTGGTGTTACCCTCAGGTAACACTGCAAGTCCTGTCAGAACACTGGTTTTGCTTTTTGTAACAGTAGTTTTACGATTGCAACACTTAAGTTACTCACCAATACAATGTTTTTGTTGTAAATAACATAGTGAGGGTCCATTCCTAAAAAGTTTGTTTCATTCTGCAATGGAGTTTACATCAAGCAAGTTAGTTTGCCATTGGTATCACTGGCACTGTCAGTTGAAGAAATGAAGATCCTAAAAACAGGTTGTCATTGACAACACTTATGTTATCATTGGTAACACTTGTGTTATCATTGGTAACACTTATATTGTCATTGATAAGACTTATGTTGACTTCGGTAACACTTAATATATTGTCATTTATAACACTCATGTTGTCATTGGTAACACTTATGTTGTCATTGATAACACTTATGTTGTCATAAGTAACACTTATGTTGTCAATGATAACACTTATTTTGTCACTGATAACACTTATGTTGCTTTCAATAACACTATTTTGCCACAGGGAAGGAATGTTTCCATTTTCAGTACTGGTGCTGCCAGTTAATGCAGTTATTATTTAGTGTTTTGTTGTTTGCTACATCGTTGTAAACATCTTCATCTTGTGATGCAATATGTATAATTAGTGTTACAACTCGTAAATCTAGCGTAACAAAGTTTAAAACTAGTGTTAGAAAGTTTAAAAGTAGTGTAACAATCCCTAAAACTAGTATTGCAATTTAAATCTAATGTTACAGAGATTAAATCTAGTGTTGCAACATTTTAAACTAGTTTACAATTCGTAAAATAGTGTTACAATCCCTAACATTAGTGTTACAATCCATAAAACTAGTGTTACAATCCATAAAACTAGTGTTACAGACTGTAAAACTAGTGTTGCAATTCATAAATCTAGTGTTGCAATCCCTAAATCTAGTGTTACAATCCTTTAATCTGGGTTGCCATTCTTCATAAGGTTATTGCCCTGCTACCTATAATTCTATGGTGTTACAAACTTGACACTGTAGTGTTACATAGTGTTACATTGTTATTATTTTTCTTTGTGAGCTATACCACTTACTGTATATCTTGCATATTTTTTGTTGACGATGTTATGCTAGACGGTTTATTGTGTACTGTTATTCACATTGTAGACCCGTTTAATAAATGAATGGGAATCAGGAAATGACATTAAAATTAACACTACATTGATTTCGGCTTGCTTTCTTATATTCATTCATTTGAATGGATGAATTTTTTGACATTGTTTTGTGGAACTGATTTGAAGGTGTGGAAAGCTATAATCTGTGCTGTATTGTATTTTGTGGAGCTCATTTGAAGATATGAACAGCTCTATTTTGTACAGTATTGATTTTCTTGATAAAAAAGGAAAACATCAGCTTTACTCCGTGAATGTTGAGGAAAACAACATGAATGTTCATTATGAACTAGCATTATATGGTTGCTTAAGTCTTTTAATTATAAGCAATATCCACACAGGGTGTTTGAGGTCATCTTGGAAGGTCATTGCATTTGCATTATATGATATTTGAAAGAAGAAATGTTGGAAGCTTAGTTTTTAGCCGAGTTGCAAAACTCTGCTCTTAATTTGATGCGAGACGTGCGTGCGGGCGTCAACAATTGATTTCCGGACTGCATTTTGTATAAGTCAAGTATGATACATGCTATTGCAATAAATCTTCATACACTTACTTACCATGAGTCGAGGATGACCCCTATTGATTTTGGGGTCAAAGGTCAAGGTCTTAGTACTTTGATAGTTGAAAATGGTTTCCGGATGATATAAGAGCCAATATTGCACCTATGATCATGGAACTTGCCAGAAATGTTTCCCATGAATCAAGGATGATTCCTATTGATTTTGGGATCAAAGGTCAAGGTCACAGGACTCTGATGATTGAAAATGGTTTCTGGACCATATTAGTGCCTGTAAAGCACATATATTCATGAAACTTGCCAGATTTGTTCCCAATGTATCAAGAATGACCCCTCTTGATTTTGGGGTCAAAAGGTCATAGGTCAAGGTCATATAACTCTGATGATTAAAAATGGTTTCCAGACTATATTTGAGCATGTATTGCACCTATGATCATGGAAACTTGCCAGAAATATTTCTCATGAATCAAGGATGACTCCTATTGATTTTGGGATCAAAAGATCAAAGGTCAAATTTATAGGACTAAGGTAATTGAAAATGGTGTCTGAACTATAAATGAATGTGTATCAACCTGAAACGTGCTAGTAATGCTTACAATTCATGTATATTTTAAGTCTGCATTTCATACATATACTTACATTCAAGTTTTGCAACTCAACACTTTGCATTTTTGATGCATTTTAAGCTTATATGAAAATTCTTCTTGTGTTGCAAACTTGTCACAATACCGTGGAGTTTTATCATGGTATCAGTGTATGTCCGTTTATGTACAGGGAAAAGGTTTTGTTGTGAACAGGACTAAGGAAAGTGAAACTTGCAAAATAGTTTCATACTTTCTTAAAAACGATTATAGTTTTAACTTTAAGTGAGAATATAAATAAAAGTTCGAGTTTTGGGATGTTGATTAATCGATCATGCTTCCGATGTGAACGCGGAAATCAAGTTTCAATTCATTCTCTTCATTCTTCAATAGAAAAGATACATGTAATCTTCATTCTTCAATAGAAAAGATAAATTAATCATCATTCTTCAATAGAAAAGATACATGTAATCTTCATTCTTCAATAGAAAAGATGAATGTAATACTATCTGTGTTCTCACAGAAAGATTCATTTTAAGAACAGCTCTTGCAAACGCGAGCTTTTTTGTATGATAGAGTGAGACCAAAATTAAACCAGACGTATTTCAGTTTTGTCAAGGACTTCTGTTAGTCCTCAGTTTTGTCAAACATGCAAGGACCCCCCCCCCCCCCCCCCCGGCTGGCACAACATTTTACCAAAAGTAGGTCAAGGTCATAGTAAAAAATGAAAGTTGTTACCACCGCCAAGGAATATAAATGTGAAATATGAAAGTACAATTACATGTAGGTCAAAGGAGGTCATGCAACCTTCAAGGTCAACGTTACGTGGTCAGGGCCCCCTAGAATTAATACTAATTTCCCCCGTTTTAAGGTATAATTAGCTCTACTGGTCTAAGATCAGTCGAGCTTATGCGAACACCCTGTCTCCGGCGTCCGTCTGTCTGTCTGTCCGTTGAATATTTCTTGTGGTTTCAAGTCCTCTGAAACTGTTGGTGATGGAAAGCAAATTATTTTTGCATCGTGATGGTTCTATGGTCTAGTTGTACACCTGATATTTCGTTTGATCCCCTGACCCCAGGGTCTTAGAAAATGGGTGTGGCCATTTCTTCCTATGTACCTCTATGTAATCTTGTGGTCACCATTTCTGAAAAAAAAGTATTAATGTTAGAAAGTTAATTCTTTTTGCATATTGATGGGTCTATGGTCTAGTTGTGCACCTGGTAGTTTGTTTGAGCTCCTAACCCCCAGGGTCTTAGGAAATGGGTGTGGTCATTTTTCTCCTTTATAACTCTATTTAACCTTGTGGTCACCTTTTCTCAGAAAGTATAAATGATAAAAAGATCTCTTTTTTTGCACCATGATGAGTCTATTGTCTTGTTGTGCACCTGATATTTTGTTTGAGCCCCTGACCCCCAGGATCTTAGAAAATGGGTATGTTCATTTCTTCCTATAGAACTCTATTACATTATGTCACAATTTCTTTAAAAAAGTATTAATAATAGAAAGTTGATTCGTGTTGCATCATGATGGGTCTATGGTTTAGTTGTGCACCTGATATTTATACCCCAAGAAACTTAGAAAATGGATGTGGTAATTTCTTTATACATAAATCAATTTTACCTTGTGGTCACCATTTCTAAGAAAGTATTAATGATAGAAATATTCTTTTTACATCATGATGGGTCTTTAGTCTAGTTGTGCACCTTGTATTTTGTTTGAGCCCCTGACCCCATGGGTCTTAGGAAATGGGTGTGGTCATTTTCTCCTCTATGTAACCTTGTGGTCACAATTTCTAAAAAAAAGTATAAACGATAGAAAGATAACTCTTTTTGCATTAAAATATGTCTATGGTCTTTTTATGCACCCGATATTTTGTTTGAGCCCCAGACCTCAGGGTCTTAGATATTGGCTGTGATCATTTTCTCCTATATATATATAAACTATGTAATCTTGTGGTCTCAGTTTCAAAGAACGTATAAATAATAGAAAGTTAATTCTTTTTGCAATACTAAAAGTCTATGATCTAGTTGTGCACCTGATATTTTGTTTGAGCTCCTGACCTCTCGGTCTTAGCATTTTCTCCTACATTACTTAATGTATTTACCTTGTGATCACCATTTCTCAGGAAGTATAAGTGATAGAAAGTTAATTCTTTTAGAAATATTATAGGTTTCTGATCTACCGTAGTTGTGCACCCTATATTTTGTTTGAGCCCCTGACCCCCAGGGTCATTTTCTCCTATGATGATTTTTAACTTAATGCAATCTGTTTGTTACCATTTCTCAGAAAGTATAAATGATAGAAAGTTATTTTTTTTTGCAACATGATGGGTCTATGGTCTATAGTTGTGTACCTGTTATTTTGTTTGAGATTCAGACCCAAGGGTTTTGGTAAATGGGTGTGGTCATTTTATATACATGTATATGGTATATAACTTTGCAATCTTGTGAACACCAATGTTCAGAATGCATTAATACAGTATCAAGTCTTTTTGCATAATACATATTATGTAATGGGTATGTGGTTTGATTATGCACTTGATAATTCGTTTTATCCCCTGACCTTTAGGGTCTAGGGATATGGGTGTGATCATTTTCTACTATACAACTTGTAAACACCAATTCTCAGAAAGTATAATTTAATGAAGAGGTTTTTGTGTCGCCTGCGAAGCATATATAGCGACACTTATAGGGATCACTTTGTCCGTCTTTCCGCCCGTCTGTCCGTCTGTCTGTCACACTTGGATGTCACACCCTACATGTATATAAAAGTGATCCCTGAGTGTCGCTGTGTTTCGCAGGCGACACATGCATTCCTTTGAATTAATTTTGCATAATATACATACTTGCGTCTTGTTACGCTTGCGAATATGATATATATTTTTAAACCCCTAGCTGACCCTTAATTTGGGTCTTAGAAAATGGTTGTGTCACTTAGATGAATTTAACTAAACAACCAGGAGAGCTTCAGTCTCGTTAGAGACTTCTAGTTCTATAACGGCTTTGACCCCGGTCCCCTGGATAAATTTTCTAGATCCACTCATGGATTGAGCTTGGCTTTACAAGTGCAAAGAAAGATTAAGGACTGTCTCGTATAGTCCCAAGCTGTACGTCTTACATACAAAAATGTAGTTACGTTACTTTGAACAGACAGTACATATTTTAGATGTTGTTCTCTGTTTCGTGCGTGAACATCGACAGCGGTTGCGGCTAGCCAAACAGGGGATGTTGACTCCTCCCGGGCACCTGGCCCATCTCTAGCTTGCTAGAGGTTCTTCGATCAACTTGGTGCTCTGTTAATTATGAATGCTGTTGAGATTGCCGTCAGGATCTTTTGTAACTCATTCTAAACGCGCAATATAAGATTAAGGTCTCTTGTTTAGTCCATAGATGCGTTACGAACTTTACGGTCTACAGACTCTACACATTATTAACTTTGGCAAACTTCAAATTACTCATGGATGGCGAAGTTTGTTTACGATCACCAAGGAGTACAAGAGGATTTCTAGATCAGTCAATGAATATTCGAAACAAATGGCACGCCCGGTCACCACCGTGTGGAGAGGTTAACCAAATACTCGCCGAGCTTATCCGGGCATTGGAATTTGGTCAAATAACCGACTAAACTTTATCGAAATTTACATTCTGATAATTATGATACTCTAGGATTTAAAATTGTCTAATTTGTAATAGGCCATTTCTTGTTTTAATTATTTTTTGTGCCCTCCTACCAACCAACCAAGAGAAAAAAATAACAGGTTGCATTTCATACAATATCTTACCGTATTAGACAGTCAAAATAAATAAAATTGATTTACAATTTGATAAAAGGTTGACTTAATTGAAAGCAGCATTCAGTATGAGGGTGAAACAGTTTATGATGGAAAATCATATAAATTAAATATGAAAAAATCTCTGATTTTCATTTTGTTTGTTAATTTTTATTATGGATTTTAGGATCGATCTACACCAAAGAAACTGACCTTATGATGATTTAAATTCAAAGAAGAGGAATTTCAATATATATATAGATCGATATTGTGTATTTTTTTGATTTTGATACTGCATACCGACCGGGCAATCCCTTCTCAATCTTTTCTCTGGATCCGCCAAATAAGACCACATGTTACATAAAAAACCGTTAACGTTAAAAAAAAAAAGGTTATCATTAGGTCACGTTGCATCGCACGGGGATGCCATGTCGAGGTAACCTCGTTGGAGGTGTGTCACACTTTCGACCAATCACGATCTCGTATCAAGGGGGCGTTTCTCTTTTTATTTGTAAACAGTCTTAACCTTGTCTCTAGTGCCCTAAAAATGTAGTTCACCGGGTCGGGGCAGCAAATATTGGTGCAAACAAAATATAGAGGTAGGTAACAAAATATTTCTGAATTGGTTATTTAAAAAAAAATCATGAATTAATTCGTTTTTGTTTCATTTGTAATAAAACATAATGTGATCTATATAGCACTTCAACATTTGTTATCGATTGATTCATCAGGCTAATGTTATTGCACTATTTTCAGGACAATATATACATCTATAAAATTTTGATATAAAATGTGATGCTTTTGGTGTTCATTTTCCATATGACGCACTTTGTTGAAGATTTGAAAAAAATATCGTATTAAAAAAAGCGCCTTGCAAAAAGCGATCGACGCAAGAAAAGAAAAAGACCCCCCCCTCTAAAAAAAAAAAAAAAAAAAAAAAAAAAAAAAAAAAAAAAACCAGAGACAAAAACAAATATGCGAAAAAAAAATTGCTGGATAAAACCTGTCAAGTTTTCTTTTTACAATCCCCAATTTATATCTTGAAATTTTTAACCCCAACTCTCCAACCCTCCCGGTCTGTAGGAGTCAACCCCCCCCCGGAGTCAACCCTTGGCCCTTCCCCGGGAACCGCACGAAAAGCTTATTTTTCCCCCGTTTTTGGCCGGATTGCAAAGCAATTCCGGTCTATGGATTGACGATGTCCTTCCGTCCGTCCGTCTGTCCGTCTGCCGTCAACATTTTGGTTAGAGTTTCTGGTTGAGGCAAAATCTAAGGAACTGTATGCAGTAGAAACTTTATATTATACATGAAGGTTGCCCATGAAAAGACCTTTCAATTTATGCCGTAACATTTGACCTAGTGACCTTGACCTTGGACTTTGACCTAGTTAAAGATTTTGGTTAAAGTTTCTGGTTTAAGCAAAATTTGCAGTAGAAACTTTATATTATACATTTAGGTTGGTCATGATGAGACCTTTCAATTTATGCCGTAACATTGGACCTAGTGACCTTGACCTTGGACTTTGACCTAGTTAAAGACTTTGGTTAAAGTTCCTGGTTTAAGCAAAATCTAAGGAACTGCATGCAGTAGAAACTTTATGTTATACATGTAGGTTGCCTCTGACAAGACCTCTCAATGTATGCTGTAATATTTGACCTAGTGACCTTGACCGAGTTAGTGACAAAAACTTACTTTGCAATCCGGCCATACCGTCTTTAGCGGTGTTTTATTTTTACATATTTCTTCGCAAAACAATATGCTGGAACCCCCCCCCCCCCCTCGACTGTGCTGGAAACCCCCTTCCCCCTTGGATGTTTTTTTTTCTGTATCGGCCCGTGCACTTGACTGACCGGTTAACGAAGTTTGGATATGGTCAATATTTATGTTTTAGTGAAACATGAATGGAAGTTTGGCAAATGGCGTCAGCAATATTTGAGCGCAACCCGTGCCCATGGATCGCCCAGCAATCACCCAGGGGGGATTTGGTATAGCTACCCTTTTACGATTGGCGTTATTGATATTTTGTCAACATATCCGATACTATTACACAACGCATAGTACCATATAATTTTGGCACAAGTCCATGATTCAACCCAAATAGTCTAGTCTTTGGAACAAGAGGATATAATGATTACGTAACGTTTACAGGTAATTGTTATAAATAGGTAAAAAGTCAAAGGAGGCGAGATAGAATAAAAAGCTGTATTTTGTTTGTTATTTAATATACAATACCCCTGTCATGCCCGTGTAGCATTGAATGGTCACTCGTGACGTGGAGTACATGTGACTTTATGGGTACGAGTGACGAAAGCCTGAAGAAATAGGTATAAACACAATTTTACTACCTTGTTATATCATACATATATGAAGATAACATAGCTAATGTTTGTATCTATACGCCTCCATAAAAATACATTGCGCATCAACTGTGCACTGTGACAATTGGGAATTGATTTTTTTTTTTCGGATAACGTTGTTACATAAGTAAGTGGTTTTAATTTATTTTTTTTTCATTTACGTTGTCCTATGCAATATAAAGAAATATTTCTATTCATTAAAAAGATATAATAAATACAGAATGACTGAATATATAAATATAAAAAATTATTTGTTTAATTGAGGCTAATTGGTCAGATGAATCGTGTGGTTGGATCGAACTTCACGATGTCACTCCTCCTTTCCCTCGGGCCATCCCCCCCCCCCCCGCACACACCGCCCAAGACTTGGCATCTTTCGTGTGCGAAATTTAGATTAAAATGTATTTAATTCCCCTGGGGATATCCAGCGTGTATACTGACGTGATGGCTTGGGGGGGTTAAAAAAAATCAGCATACTCCAGGGAGAGGATTCTTTACCCCCACCAATATAATCTATGCGATCTTTCGACCTTGCCCCCCCCCCTTCCCCCCTCCATTCCCAAAGCTATCAGTCTTAATATATGGAAGGATAGCCTGGAATATGGATCCGCATATATGTTCCTGGGGCCTTTTAAAATTTCTTGTCTCCTAGAATTTCGAAATGGATGTTTACTTCATTCATATGAAGTTGTACTCAAATCGGAAGGAAAATCTCTCTTAAGATACAAAATGATGTATCATAATCCATTATCCAATATTCGTGTGTATGTATCAGGATATATAGATATATACGAAGATCTTTTACCATGTTTACATCATTAAGTGAATGTTCATCTGTACCTATAACTTTATTAGTACATGTAATTGCATGGTCTTGGGGGGGGGGGGGGGGTTCAGCCTCGGGACACCCCCTGGAATCTCCCATCCCCAATACACAGGCACTTGTTCAGTGTCCCATCCCACTCTATCGTATAGAGTTGGAGGGGAACTAAACAGTAAACAAGTGCCTGTGCCCCTTCAACGTTTTTAAATATTATGACGTAAAATTATTTTCCAAAACCACGTACTGTTTGCTCAGTGGATCCCCTAGCTGACGGCTTGGTACGTCCCTCCCATGGAAACAATTGTAGATCCGCCCTTGATTCGACACCGATAAAAACATTATGATTTTCAGTCCGGACAAAAAAAAATTAAGGAGGGGGTGTGTTAAAATTCTCAGTCGGGACAGTCTATATGACTCTATGAGAAAGTTATATTATATTTGTTTATAAATAAGTCCTTGATTACGCGTAGGTGGCAGAGTTTAAAAATATGTGATGATTGAAACAAGGGTTTATATAATATAAATTACAGACTTTTTAAAATAAATAACTGATTTTTATAAGTCCTTGCATGATTGAAACTATAAGTATATATTAAGTCCCTGGTTGAACTTTTAAATTTTGATATGTTCCATTTCGAGTGTCAAATTCAGAAATGGAGAAAAAGTTATGTGAACTTTTGCCAAAAACTGCCCTACCTAATGTTATCTAAGTAACACTCGAAAAGAAAATGCTGGGTGGGTGTGTAACTTTCAGTTCTGGAAGAAATGACCAATTTTGGAAAATTCCATAAGTTTTTTATTAAACATGAAAAGGCCTTACTCTTGTAGGGCTGTAACTAACCGATTTTTGTAACACTTGTTATTTGTTTATGTTTTCTGGCCCATAATAACACGTGATGATGGGTAAACATCTATATTTATTATCGAACATACCGTACGTTTTATGGACCAATGACAAACGCGCTAACTGAAAATTTGACCTTTGACCTCACAAGACCGATATCGACTGATAATTTTATGACAGTGTTGCTATTTCTCGTTCCATACTCATTATAATACTAGAAACGGTAAGATTTTTTCCTATTATGACAACCCTTCAATTTATTAAGAATTCATGTTCCTTTTGGGGTAACTCAATAAAACAATAACTTAGATATTTCGAATTTTCTCTGACCAATTAATTTGGCGCTGTTTTGAGCAGTTATATTCGATTGGTACCGTTTATTATATAAAAAAACATAAGGTCACTTATGAGAAAACTTTCTTTTCTCGAAATTGTAGAATACTTGAACGCTTGAACTCGCAACGGTTGAACAAATGGAGAAATTAATTGTTCTGGGGGTGGGGGGGGGGGGGGGGGGGGTGAACGGGCTTGGCTTGGATCGGGTGTATGGTGCTCAACAAAATAGTTAGAAAAAAATCTTATTCACATGTATATATACCCTGATACCAGAAAAAAAAGGTTTAATGCCATTTTTTTTACCTTACACTGTAAGGTAAAAAAAATGGCATTAAACCTTTTTTACAGGCTTATAGCGAGCGGAGCTCGCTGCAAAGGCTCGAAGGGCTTTTGTGAGCGAAGCTCGCCCTTATGGTAACGCGTATACACATATCTTATTGAGAAAATAGGCTGAATCAAAGAATGAGAATGTACATTACTACTATGCTTTAAAAAAATTTCGTCCCCTCGCAGACAGAGTTACTGCGGAGATGCTGAATATTGCCATTTAATTTTTTTTTCGACTCCGAGTATACGTATACGTTATACTCAATTTTTGTTTACAAGTTAAATTTATTGACATAATTTTTCGTAAAGCAGATTACGAAATAGCATCGACAACTTGGCGTAACCGCGGAATCTTTTTAGGAAAGCCGACATCTCTGTTTGAGTATTTTGTTTACTGTGCTTCTATGACGTCATTGACGTCATAGCGCCAAATTATTAATGTCACTTTGACGTTGTAAGATTTTCCTTTAATGGACGTATTTTGCTTGACGTAAACGCATCTAAAATGGTCAATAATCCGATAAATAATTTTGTGTTCAATCGGGTTGGCTTCACGTTATAAAGTTTCTCAATCCAGAACACTTCTCGGATTTTACGATAGTATTTTGAGGCATCCGAACATTTCTCCAAAATTATAATTTTGATGTCCGATATTAAGTGGTTTTCTTTATTGACATGTTATGAAACAGGCTTTGGACGATTGTATCTGACATCGACGAGATGGTTTTTTTCTCTTTTGGGCGATATGCAATGAGTTATTTATTTTCATTTAACCTCTCTATTACAAAATTAAAATGGCTTGAAATAAAAAAAAATCACATTTAGGAAATATAACCAGGTCTGTTTATAAATTCTTCGACTGACCAGTTCTAGCTGAGCTCTTTAAACTAGATCGTTGATATAAGGTTTCAAAATCATACACCTTTTGTGTTTGCTCGTATTTTTCTGTAAATTTGACTGAAATCCCCCCCCCCCCCCCCCTCAACCTAATCTAATATTTGCCGGTCTGGGCCAAAACAGGAAACAAAGAACCATATTTTAAGCCGCCCCCCCCCCCCTCCCTTAAAATGTTCATCTGCTGGTCTAGACCAATTTTACAAATGCCTCTGTGTAACTGTTTCCACCCGCCTTATACTGCCTTATTTTTTTTTTTTTTTTGGCAATCATCAAACAGAAAGTTTTGTAAGATAGGATAAAATTAATAATAATAATCATATTTATTTTCTTTCCGCTCGCACAAAAAGGCTTTGCCTTGATTCATATTATTGTGATGAAATATTTCTTCCAGCATAATATTTTTTCCATGGAAATTTTATCATATAATATTTTTTCCCAAGAACTTTTATTATGTATCAAAAATTCCGAAAGGAAATTTTATTATGTAATGAATCTTCCATGATCATAATAAAAGTTCTCATACCTTGGAAAATGTATTACATAACAAAAATTCCATCTATCATCTGGATTTTTTTAATGTTCATAATATATGTTCTGATACTAGTACTGGTAACATGGAAAAATCTTACATAACAAAAAATCCAATAAGGATTTCATATATGTGCATAATAATTGTCATTGGAAAAATATTGTAATGAACTTATTTACAAATAGAATTCAGAGTAAGAAATAATAATTTTTTTTTAAATCATATACTGTACAATGTACTGTATAGCTTGAAAATGTGATTCCACAGAATTTTTTTATGCCCCCCTTCGAAGAAGAGGGGACATATAGGTTTGCTGCTATCGGTCGGTCGGTCTGTCGGTCCGCAACATCAGTTTCCATTCAATATCTCTGGAATGAATTCACATATTGAAATGAAATTTTGTATACGGACACATCAAACAAAAATCTAGGTCAAGTTCATATTTGGGTCCGATCAAAAAAATTTTGACAGAGTTATGCCCATTGCACTTCGAAAAATACCAAAATTTCAGGGTTTCCGTTCAATATCTCTTGAGTGGAGTTACATATAGAAATGAAATTTTGTATACAGACACATCAAATGAAAATCTAGGTCAAGTTCATATTTGGGTCCGATGAAAAAATTTTGGACAGAGTTATGCCCCTTTCACTTTGAAAAATACCAAAATTTCAGGGTTTCTGTTCAATATCTCTTGAGTGGAGTTACATATTGAAATGAATTTTGTATACAGACACATCAAATGAAAATCTACTAGGTCAAGTTCATATTTAGGTCCAATGAACAAAATTTTGACAGAGTTATGCCCCTTGCACTTCGAAAAATACCAAAATTTCAGGGTTTCTGTTCAATATCTCTTGAGCAGTGATTGGGATAAGCATGCGCCCTGCGCCATAGTCACATTCAATTCTAAAATGGCACATTTAAATTTTACATAGTGCGCCAATGTGGCGCATTAAATTTTTAAACAAATTGTGGAAATCCTCCGTTCTTTTATTCAACGTGGTGATGACTTCACCACATTCACTTATTTAAGTTCTGCATGCTTTTTAATTTGTTTACTTTTCGTATCAATTGATACACCAGACAATAATATGAAAGTATTTATTTAAAACACCATTGTTTCCTATTGCATGATTGCAACAATCCTTATTTCAAAACTTTATACATGTATGTACATACAAATGGACTTCACCAGTTAAGACAAATCGTAGACTTCATTTGTTCACAAAATGCAAATTTCTTACAAAGTTTTTTTTATTAGATTTGGATATACTGTAGTTTACAACAATTTACAGCAGACTGTGATTTTTTTTGGGGGGGGGGAATAAGGCAAATTTTGAATTATAAATTCAGGTTAAAAGCATGCAACGAATCTTTAAGACAATATTTTGAGTCTGTTTGGGTAAAATGCGTTCCCCATTTCCCATGTTAAAGTACAGAAAAGTCTGTCTAGACATTTGGAGCGGCGGGTGCATGCAGATCTATATATGTTTTAGCTTATTTGTTTGTTTGCTTGTGGTTTTTTTTAAATTGCTCATGGCACATTCATTTTCAACAATGGCACATTCATTTTGTAAATGGCGCATTGATGTTCCAGGACATGGGGCCATTGTCACATTCACCTGATTGCCTATCCCGATCACTGCTTGAGTGGAGTTACATATTGAAATGAAATTTTGTTTTCAGACACATCAAATAAAAATCTAGGTCAAGTTCATATTTTGGTTCAATCAAAAATTTTTATGCCCCCCTTTGAAGAAGAGGGGACATATTGCTTTGCCGCTGTCTGACTTTCTGTCTGTCGGTCGGTCTATATAGACATGATAGATGGAAACGTTGTTATGAAAATTGTTGATGTTTTACCTTTTTTTTACCCAAAAGGATTGTGGAAAAAGTATTATTAACAAGGAAAAAATATTCTATAATAAAAAGTCCTGGGAAATTTCGTTATAATAATAAATCTTCCAGAAGGAAGAAATATTATGCGGAAGAAAAGTTCGTTCACAATATGTGAAAGGGGCAAGGGCAAAAGCTCCTGTTTTTTGGCTATTTTCAAAAATGTGTTTCATACAGATTTTCATCTTGCAAATGAGGGTTGAGATATTTTTGTTAAATGAAATTAAGGCAAAAAAGATAATATAAATGTATAGAAGTGTTATCTGTCACCAAAATGGTTTACTCCTACCAAAGATAGAAGTAAAATGATAATAACCTGATTTCAACACAATAGTTGATGCTATAATATTACATAGAGCAAGCACGTGTAACAAAGTTGTACTTTTCACGTGCTCTCAGAATTTGAGAAGGAATACCATAGAAATTTGAACTTGTTACATGATCTTGTTCTAGGACATACAAATGTTGGCCTCTTTGCCCTACATGTATGCCCAGAAATCATATTTCTAATGTTAAGTCATAGAGCCGAAGTTTCAATCATTTTGCCCTGTAAGGAATGGTTTTGTAGTAATTGCGTAAAAATTGTACTTCTTTGTTTACAAGAAGCATGTGGAAGAAGGAAATAGGATTTCTTCAAAAAATTTCATTGGGGCCAGATATTGTCATATTTGCCCCTACCCCTTTATTTGCATCTCTTTTATGTGACATGTCTTCAGCATATTCAGGGGCATCAATATTTAACAAACACCTGTTTTGTTTACTTGAAATTTTTTCTTATCTAGTTTTAATCAGAAATGAGTATGTCAAACTTTTCTTTTCTGAAAGACAAGAGGAAATAATCTGTTCAAGTTGTCAGATTGAAGTCCTTATTTCACACATTTCATGTCCTTATCTCTACCATCCAAATTTACTTCCCTTATTTGAAGTTGTTGAAGCTGTAATTGTACATTTCAGAATTATAAATTTATGTAAGTTATATATATTTATGTTTAATTTCAGTAGCGTACTTGTGAAGAGAATTATGAGGTAAACTGGGTTTACCATAACAAGGAACGGCAGCTAAGGAGCAATGAGCTACTTCAGCTATGTTGGAAAGTTATTCTCAAACGTGAAAGGATTCTATAATGAGATAAATGCTGCTACACTCACTGGGGCTATCGACACTATCATTGTACAGCAAGAAGATGGAACATTCCTGTCATCACCATTCCATGTGCGCTTTGGAAAGATTGGGGTTCTACGGGCGAGAGAGAAGCGGGTGAATTTTCTTAATCATTTTTCAAAGTCTGAAAGATGTTGCTAACTTTTGCTATCATTCACCTCTTTCCGAATCATGCAATATAGCTGCAGATCATTAATCTTGAGACTTTTTCCCATTTCTGAATTGTTTTCGTGTATGTAGAGTCCAAATTATAATAAAAAAACGACCAAAAGTTTGCTTTTCATGCCGATCGATCAACAAATATGATGACCGATTGGCTGACTTTTGACATCTCCAAAACTGATGCTCATAATTTCATGAAACCTTTAAGGAAGCAAGCACTCAAGGGCCTTCACCGAATTGTCCACTACTATTCTTTTGTTTGCAACTCAGATGAGCGATGTGGCCCCCTTGGGCCTCTTGTGGGGTAGTGTTCCCTCCGAAGATAAAGAACCCCACTTTGCCGGAATGTTTCCGACTGTGTATGCATGATAGATCTTAAATAACTTCAGATTTTGAATTTGATGGGATACCCTATATGTATTAATTTAACGAACGATTTTTCTCAAAATTTCCATTTTCAAAATTCCACTTTAAGGGCAGATTTTACCCGTTACCTCCCATGTATTGAAAATTAAACATAAAAAGAGAGAATAAGAAAAAAATACTGTAGGGTATTAAGGGTTTTCAATAGAAGTAATGTTGGAAATGTGATTGTGTACTGCTATATCTGGTGTATCTTTCAATATCCAACCTTTTTAGCTCACCTGAGCCAAAGGCTCTAGTGAGCTATTGTCATAGCGATCCGTCCGGCGTCCGTCGTCCGTCGTGTGTCGTGTGTCGTCTGTCGTGTGTCGTGTGTCGTGTGTCGTCTGTCTGTCGTAAACTTTTCACATTTTCGACTTCTTCTCAAGAATGGCTAAAGGGATTTTGATGAAACTTGGTAGGTATAAAGTACTAATGGTCCCCTACAAGTGTTGTTGTTTTTCGTCCGGATCCCTCAACAGGTGGCGCCACCACAGGCAAAAGTAGGTCACAGGGGGTACCCTCCTTTGACAAACTTCTTCTTCAGAACGGAAGCACGTATCGACAAACCGAAAGCATCAGGATGATCTAGAGAGATGTCTTAAGAAGTGTTGTTATTTTTGGTTCCACTCCGAACTCAAATTTTTGACGCTTTTTTGACGTCTCTTCGGACTTAGTCAGAAATGCTAATTTTTGCACTATTTCTTTAAATAACTCAATAAGTGTATGATTTTACACTCATTTACTGCATATTTATCATATCTAACTTAATCATTGCTTTGATATGAATTTTATGCTTAAATTTTATTTTTTTGATTTTTTATGAATTTTTTTCTTATGTAAAAAGGAAGGGGGGGGGGGGGGTGATTTTCATACATTTTCTGCTTCTTTTCTATAACCACTCTTCAGATTGTCATGACATTTTGTAGATATGAGGTACTCATGCATGGTACCCTTCAAGTGAAAGAATTTTGTCAAGATATCCACTTTTGGATTTTTAAGGAATATTTTTTAAGATTGTACATAGGTATAGTGTATGTTTTCCATGCCCAATGGACCCATGGGGAGTGGCTTCAAACCCCGGCGGGACCCCAACAAATTTTTTTCCCTTTTTAGCTCACCTGAGCCAAAGGCTCTAGTGAGCTATTGTCATAGCGATCCGTCCGGCGTCCGTCGTGTGTCGTGTGTCGTCTGTCGTGTGTCGTGTGTCGTCTGTCTGTCGTAAACTTTTCACATTTTCGACTTCTTCTCAAGAATGGCTAAAGGGATTTTGATGAAACTTGGTAGGTATAAAGTACTAATGGTCCCCTACAAGTGTTGTTGTTTTTCGTCCGGATCCCTCAACAGGTGGCGCCACCACAGGCAAAAGTAGGTCACAGGGGGTACCCTCCTTTGACAAACTTCTTCTTCAGAACGGAAGCACGTATCGACAAACCGAAAGCATCAGGATGATCTAGAGAGATGTCTTAAGAAGTGTTGTTATTTTTGGTTCCACTCCGAACTCAAATTTTTGACGCTTTTTTGACGTCTCTTCGGACTTAGTCAGAAATGCTAATTTTTGCACTATTTCTTTAAATAACTCAATAAGTGTATGATTTTACACTCATTTACTGCATATTTATCATATCTAACTTAATCATTGCTTTGATATGAATTTTATGCTTAAATTTTATTTTTTTGATTTTTTATGAATTTTTTTCTTATGTAAAAAGGAAGGGGGGGGGGGGTGATTTTCATACATTTTCTGCTTCATTTCTATAACCACTCTTCAGATTGTCATGACATTTTGTAGATATGAGGTACTCATGCATGGTACCCTTCAAGTGAAAGAATTTTGTCAAGATATCCACTTTTGGATTTTTAAGGAATATTTTTTAAGATTGTACATAGGTATAGTGTATGTTTTCCATGCCCAATGGACCCATGGGGAGTGGCTTCAAACCCCGGCGGGACCCCAACAAATTTTTTTCCCTTTTTAGCTCACCTGAGCCAAAGGCTCTAGTGAGCTATTGTCATAGCGATCCGTCCGTCGTCCGTCGTCCGTCGTGTGTCGTGTGTCGTCTGTCTGTCGTAAACTTTTCACATTTTCGACTTCTTCTCAAGAATGGCTAAAGGGATTTTGATGAAACTTGGTAGGTATAAAGTACTAATGGTCCCCTACAAGTGTTGTTGTTTTTCGTCCGGATCCCTCAACAGGTGGCGCCACCACAGGCAAAAGTAGGTCATAGGGGGTACCCTCCTTTGACAAACTTCTTCTTCAGAACGGAAGCACGTATCGACAAACCGAAAGCATCAGGATGATCTAGAGAGATGTCTTAAGAAGTGTTGTTATTTTTGGTTCCACTCCGAACTCAAATTTTTGACGCTTTTTTGACGTCTCTTCGGACTTAGTCAGAAATGCTAATTTTTGCACTATATCTTTAAATAACTCAATAAGTGTATGATTTTACACACTCATTTACTGCATATTTATCATATCTAACTTACTTTTTTTCTTAGATTGTCATGAAACTTGGTAGGTATGAGGTACTCATGGTTCCCTACAAGTGAAAGAATTTTGTCAAGATATCCTCATTTGGTTTTTTACGGAAAAACATTCATAGATACAATGTAGGTTTTCCATACCCAAGAGTAGTGGTTCAAACCCCGGCAGGACCCCACTTTTGCAGTTTTTTTTCTCCTTTTTGTGTCGCCTGCGAAGCATAGCGACACTTAGGGATCACTTTGTCCGTTGTCCGTCTGTCCGTCTGTCCGTCCGTCCGTCTGTCAGTCTGTCTGTCTGTCACACTTTGGGTGTCACAGCCCATAACTTTTGATTGGTAAGTGATAGGGCTTTGATATTTCACATGTGTATTCCTTGTGACAAGACCTTCTTACACATACCATAATTTTTGACCTAGTGACCTTGACCTAGAAATTTGACCTACTTTTCAAAAAAATTAAGAATGGATATATCTTTTGATTGGTAATTGTTAGGGCTTTGATATTTCAAATGTGCAATCCTTGTGGCAAGACCTTTGTACACATACCATAATTTTTGACCTTGTGACCTTGACCTAGATATTTGACCTACTTTTGAAAAAAAGATAAGATTTGCTATATCTTTTTATTGGTAAGTGATAGGGATTTGATATTTCACATGTGTATTCCTTGTGACAAGACCTTCCTACACATACCACGGTTTTTGACCTATTGACCTAGACCTACATATTTGACCTTCTTTTCAAAAAAAATTAAGAATGGATATATCTTTTGATTGGTAAGTGATATTTTGGTATTTCACATGAGAATTCCTTGTGACAAGACCTTTCTACACAGACCATAATATTTGACCTTTTGAACTTGAGCTAGATATTTGATCTACTTTTCAAGAAAAGTAATATTGGCTATATCTTTTGATTGGTAGGTGATAAAGCTTTGATATTTCACATGTATTTTCCTTTTAACAATGCCATTCTACACATACCATAATTTTTTACCTTTTCCTAGATATTTGACCTACTTTTCTAAGGTTGTATATATCTTTTTATTGGTAGGTGATAGGTCTTATTTCTTATGATGAGACCTTTTTGTGACCAATTTTTACGTATTGACCTTGACCTAGATGATTGACACTCTTATTTGAAAATTTGAGAATCACCACATCTTTAATTTGTAATTAAGTGGTCTGATATTTCCAATGAATTTCATTTGAAAAGACTTTTCTACTGATACCAATAATTTTGATCCACTTTCTAGAATAATAATCAAACCGCTTCGCAGGCGACACAAGCATTCCTTGGATTGCTATTTTTTTATATTTATCGTTAGAATAGAAAGTGTGAAAGAATTCTGTCAAAATATCAACTTTTAGATTTTTCATGATTTTTTAAACAGACAAGCTAGTTTGGCTTTGTGTACTTATTTTCGTACGTCGAAATAACACATGCAATCAAATATATACTCTGAATTTATTTTTGAGATGTTGACTTTTTCCATACATGCATATTATATAACAATTTCCCTATATAATGATTATTTTCTCCTCTTTATTTTTGTATCTATGGTAGACAAAGTCGCCATATATCTTGTGTTACAGATTTGATTGGTTAATTCCTCCACGCCCATTTAATAGTCACGGTGGGTAATCTCGCAACGCAGAACACTAGGTTTATCTAAAATTTCGTGTATTACAAATTATTTTTCACAAAAAGGGGAATGTGATGCAGTGTAAAGATGCCTTAGATACGAGTTTTATCGAAAGTAAGAGAGGTAATATCCTTTTATAAGGCCGAAAAACTATCGGCATGATTGGTGTAGATGAAAGTGAAAGTAGAACGCCGATCGTGTTTGTGCATTATAAAAAGCTATAATATCCACCTTATTTTGGATACAACTCATAGTTAGGGCGTTGTTACACTGCATCACATTTCCCTTTTTGTAATAAATTATCTATTTTGCGCAAAAATATTGAAAAATAAATTGTTCTGCGTTGCGAGATTACCCACCGTGTTAGTACTGTACACGTGATACATTTCAGGAGATTAATAGATGATCTATCGTGCAAACAAAATAGTACTGCCGGTATTTAATAGATTTTATTTAATGTGCATATACTGGGAACACTTTCATGCTTGTTATTATTCATGTACTTGGAACAATTCCATACTTGTCATCGTTTATAAACTTAGCTCGAATTTCCTTTGTCTTAGACTCTCTTAGATGAATTGTATACGGACTGATTTCTTGAAGAAACATCAATGAGTAATCCCTTCCCGAGGATTTTGAGAATGTATAGGACATTTGATATATCTGAAATTCTTGAAAACAAATGAGTAATTTCTTCCCGAGGATTTTGAGAATGTATAGGACATTTGATATATCTGAAATTCTTGAAAACAAATAATTCAGTTCAGAGTTCTTGAAATCTTTCAATGAAATGTTGGACCACAGGAACCTGTTGTTTTAAAAGAGGAAATAAATTATGATTCACAACCTTAAGCCACTGTGTTCGACATCTTGTATGTATACAACATTTCTAAAGACGAACACAAGAGGCTTTGAAGGTCGTGAATAATAAAACATTTTCTCTCATAAAACGACAGGTTCCTGTGGTCAGACATTTGGGAATTTTTATCTGTCCAAATAATAGATAGAACATGAGTTTTTATCGGACCAAATGATTTTTTATCAGCAAATCCGATGCAGCTGATACTTTTCATGAACTCTGTCAGCTAATATTTTGTCCATGTAACAGTCCTATCATGAGGCGAAACATAGTTAACAGTAAATAACGATGTGGTAGGTCTGCTAGTTGGACAAGCTTTACAGTATCATGGGCCTATTAATTTGTTTCCCTAAAAGCAGCATACACCAGAGTATTAAGTTTATTTCATAATGTTTTATTCTTTTTGTCTGTTTCTTCATCACTTGCTGCACATTAATGTGGAATTTTACAAAATGATTTTTTGATGTTGAATAATTGAACTATACACTAGCTGGGCATATGACTTTGGATCACATTATCCGTCTATTCAAATCAGTAAAAAAGATAATGTTTTGAAATGTTACTATTTCTTCTTGTTTGTACTTTTAAAGGCTGTAAAAAAAAATCTTGTCTGCATCCGGCAAAAATCTTTTTAGAAAGAATGTAGGCTCAAATCGTGATACTGGCACTATCAATTTTACGTCTTATTCAATGTCAGTATGTCAATTAGAGCACCCATGGGTATCAGGTGAGCGTTGTGCCCTCCTGGGGCTCTTGTTTATACATGTTTCATTTAACTTGCCACAAAAGTCTATGGTCCCAAACATTGCCGAAGATGTACCAAACTTGTGTGACTTTGGTAAACTTTGTGGTATTTCATACTTTTACAGACATGACAAACCAAAAGTAAAGTATTATACCCCTAATCCTAAATAGATTAATTGAAATAAAATTAGACTCTTTGAAATTTCATTTTTATGTAATTTTTTTCACAGGTTGATATAGAGATCAATGGGAAGCCTGTTGATTTACAGATGAAGTTAGGAGAGTCAGGAGAGGCTTTCTTTGTAACAGAACTGGAGGATGAAGAAGATGATGTATGCTATGATGACATCTAGCTGTTGTTTGATCTTTGTCCACTTCTCAGTCCTTAATTTACCCATCCAAATTTGAGAGATTTAAAAATTATCTAGATTGCTATTGTAAAATCAGCATGAAGGAAAATCAAAATCTGTGAACTCTTTAAAAACCAGGATGATATATTGTGAGTTGAAATTCAATATACGTGTACGTTAGGTCAAACAAAATTTGTCATTTCAACATAACCATATTTTTGTTTTGATTAGGATGTCGAGTCTTATTTGGCTACGTCCCCCATACCATCATCAGCTAACCTTATGGAACTAGGTCTGCAAGAGATGAAAGAGCAATACATGAGTGAAGAAGGATCACTGAAGAAAAAATACATCAACGAGGCCGGAAACAAAGTCGAGATTATAACGAAAAGCAGAGAAAGTGGCTCAGAGGAAGGGAAAGGGAGCGAATCTGATGTGGACAAAAAAGGCGTAACATTTGTATTGGATGAGGTCGCTGAAGAATTGAAAAAGAAAAAATCAAGACGGAAAAGGCGTGGGCACAAAAAGGCAGTGTCTGGTGAATCAGGGAAGGTAAGGTCGTGATACTGGAGGAGGGAATCTGTATTTGGTAAAAAAAATTGTATTTACAGTGTGATCTTAATTTATAAATCTTTTATTCAAAACATTAGTATTGATGATTAATATACAGAATTTAGATAAAAAAAATAAAAGGGTTAAGTAAGTACATGTAATAGTATTAGGATATAGGCTGAAAAGTCTTTGATTTCGTAGAACAGGCATTACATGTATCTCGAACATCAATAAAACAAAAAAGAGGGTGCCAAAGTTCCCAGTTTAGACATATTGGTACTTCTGTTTTGTCCTCATTACCTTGTCCTGTGAAAAATTCCGTCTCAGGTCAGTTGGTTAGGATTTATACCATCAAAAATGGCATCTATTGTTCATTTATGACACATAAAACATAAGCCATTAAAACCTTCTCGTTCTACATTGTTAATTTCCTTTTGTTAAAATTTGACTTGAATCTTGATTCACATCACAGAACATAGATGACGAAATCTTTAACATGGATGACGTATCGTCGGACGAGGAACTTGCCAATCTCCCGCCCATGACCTCAAATCATGAGTCCTCAAAATTTCACAAGTCTATAAGCTTGCCTACCATGGAAGAGACCAAATTTCAACGCACAAAACAATGGGCCAGTACTCAGTTTACACCTTTTAAGGAGCATCCATTCAGCGACACAGACATGTCTCCTCTTGTTAGGTTAGTTTAGAATTACATTTATTTTTGTTGTGTCGCCTGCTTGCATAGCGACACTTAAGGATCACTTTGTCCATTGTCCGTCTGTCTGTCACACTTGGATGTCGTGCCCTATAAAAGTGATTCCTGAGTGTCGCTATGTTTCACAGGCGACACATGCATTCCTTGGAATAATTTTTTGTCTTTAATGATTTAATGAATGTGTTTATTGACTGAGCTGAAATCCCATGTCTATGTTCTAAATTTTGTAATACATGTATCACTAATGAAGATGCAGTATACTTGTGACAAAATCAAATTTTATTGTTTTACAGCTTGCATTGACGTAAAATCTTATTCAAGTATGAAAAGAGAAATACCTCAAATTTTACTCAAGCATGAAAAGGGAAATACGGTAGAAAGAGCTTACCAATAAAATGAGATAATGTTATGCCGTTTTTACAGGGTTTTTTTTTTCCTTGTTTTGGGGCCGAATTTCGGCCCCTTCCCAATGCCAAATTTCCTATATTTTTCCCAAAAAATCACCCTGAAATTCCCAAAGAGGAATTATGAAAAAATCACTGAGAAAATAAGACTCAAACCCTGGAAGTCAGCACAAAATGTCCTATTTCGAAGTGCATTTTTAAAAGTTTTTTATTCATCCCTTGTTCAGTTCAAGCAAATCAATAGATTATCAGTGTTAATAAATGATACTTTAGGGTTAAACTTTGGTGAGAATTTGTTCCAAAATTTTCCCAGTTTTAGCAAAATGTCGCAAATTTTCCCAAATGGGACAGGCACCTTCCCCAAAATAAAAAAAAACCCCTGCTTTACATTGTAGTCCCTCAAGTACCAGACCACCCTCACCGAAAAGTGACACGGAGGTGGATAGACAGAAGAGTGGAGAAGTGGATAGTTCTATCCTCATGGAAGAGGATAATACCCTGTGGGAGTGGGGCGATCTACCCCGCAGGTCTGTTAGCCACACCCCCATAGCCGAAAACGAGCAGCAACAATCAAAATCACAATCTGCCTTAACAGGTGAGAGAGCAGACTTTATAAAAAAATTCATCTGCATGCTTGTTTCATATCAGTATGAAAGTATGAGAGTACATAATTTATATATGCTATATTTTTATGATGCCCCTGCCATGCAATGGCGTAGAGTATTATGAGTCTGCTTTGTCGGTCATACGTTATTTGTTACTGTAAACTGTCTTTTATTTGTGGCGTCTTAAGGTTAAGGTTGCGACTACAGGGAGATAACTCTTTTTTCATATCACATAATATTTGAAACCGACATAAATGATACATATTGTTACATTATTTTAGAAAAAAATAATACTCCTTGAAACTTTCATTGTCGAATGGATATTTTGGGGGAAATGCATATTTTTCAATGAAAAATCGCCGAAAATATGAAAAAAATTGTCATTTCGCACGAGTTCTGTTACCAATGATTAAAACATCAGAATATTTACTATCCATTGCACTCTTTAAAAGTGAGATAATTAGAAACTACAACTTCAAGTTAAACTTTATGTTTTTGGGTCAAAATGTCGATTTTTTGCATAAATTATTGTACTATTTATAGAAACAGTCATTTTGCTCAAAAACTAATTCGGGTACATATTGATTTTACTGCTTTAGGATAAAGCAATACCATAGATATATATGTAGAAAAAAAATTGTGTAGCTGGTGACCCTCTAGCTATTAATAAAAAATAACGAGTTGTTGCCATGGCAACCAGCAACATAGTTTTTATAAGAAAATACTCTCCCTAGAACTGATTATTTTATCAGAATTTCTCAAAATAGTCTTTTTAATTCATCCACAAGCTATAAGAATCTTGAAAAATAAGGATATACTGTATATGAATTTTTGAAATTTCATGCATTTCAGAGTTATGTAAAGTTATGATGTGGTATTCTTTAAAATTACAAAAATGTTAAAATAGGCCAAAAATGGACGTTTATAGCCAAAAAAGGAGAAGGGCAAATTTTGAGTTTTTGGTCTGAATAGTTTGAGGAGATGTTCCTCTACATATAAATCTATCCATCTTTCTTCTACCTCATTTCTATTAAAATTCGCCACCCTGACCTTAAGTTTGCGAACAGGAGTGAGGTGACTGGTTTGCAGTGTTTTAGTTTCGCGACATCGTATAAATGTATCTTACTACACATGTGTTGGGACATATTGGTGGTGTTTAATATTCCTAAATCAAAGGACGTCGCGAATATTGGGGAAAATAAAATGCTCGCGAATAAAAGACGGTTTACAGCATAAGATTTTTCAGCTAGCCTTAGCCATATCTTTGAACTCTTTATGATAGAGCTTAGATGTTTCACATGTTGACCATGATCAGACCATTTCATATGAGACTTGATTTTGACCTAGTGACCTTGACCTTGGAGCTTGACCCATTTTTTAACAACTTCAAGCTGGGATATATATTTTGAAGTATTAGGGGTAGACCTTAGAAATATTCACATGTGGATACCCATGACCAGGACTTTCATTTGAGGAGTTGACTTTTGACCTAGTGACCTTGATAATGGAGTTTGACCTCCTTTTGAAGAACTTTAACCTGGGTCATATCTTGCTATTACATGTATATTAAATTGCCATTTTATAATACAAAACCAAGAAAGTGTACAATATTGTTTTCTGACAAGTCTATGTAACTATGATTTCATTCTTGTAATTTGTACTTATTCAGGATTGTTGCTAATTTAGACACTAAAATGTTCCAATTCCCTGAGGTCTTTAACTTTGTTGATATACAGTTATATTCAACCATCTATGAATACACATGTACTAAAAATGTGCATGTATTCAAGATATTTCATTTCAGGTGTAAAATTCCTTTGATACTTGAACACATAAAAAAAATGTCTTTTAAAATCTTTATTTGCAGATGAGCAGCAATCATCGAACAGCTTATTTCAATTTATGAAGAAAACTAAAAAGGTGCGACACAAACCAGAGGTAGAGGGAATTTACTTAGACGATCTCAACTTGGAAGAAATGGACCCAGAGGTGGCAAAGCTCTACTTCCCCAAAAAGTGAGAAATTATAAAATTGTACCAAACTAGACGCATGGCCCAGCTATTGTCTTGTATTGTAAGGAGTGTAGTAAGAATTGCACATTAGTGAATTTTAAATGTCATACAAGTAGGTCAAACATTTATCTATGAAGGAGGAAAGGAAGGGGAAAGGGGGGGGGATGAAAAAAAGAAGAAAATCCTTCTGCTAAAATGTTTCAAATTGCTAGATTGTGAACACTTTGTAGAATAAAAGTCAATACTACTAGGATAAGAAAAAAAGATGTAAATAAAATTTTTACTATTTGGTGATTACTTTTAAAATGAATAGGAATTCAAAACATAAGTAATTTATCATCCAAGGGCAGTTTGAGAGTTACCAAAAAAAAAAGAAACCCAAACAATTTCAGAGGTCTTCGAAAAAGATATTTGTGCAGAAATATTTGGAAGCTATACATTATGGTACATGTAATACTAGTGTAGTAGTGTTTACTTTATTGAATTCATAGTATATTGTACTTCAGGTCACGTGTCAAAGGACCAATAAAGTTAGTAAATTGTTTTAGAATGAATATTTTGTTCTCATGCATCTGTTTTGGCAAGAAAACTATTAAGTCTCTCTCAAGCATGCCGATAGGGGACGTGAAACTCGCCTGACGCTAATTCAAGCATATAATACATGTATGGCTAAAAGAACAGCTATTGATAATAGATACCAAAATGTAAGAGTTTTACATGTAAATTGCTTGGTACAATGTCTGTTAAAAACTAAAGCTTTTTCTGCTTTTAAAAAACATTGTTTGCATCTTATTTTATGAGGATGTCAGCTTTACATGTAGAATCAGTAAAAAAAAAATAAGAGTTTTACATGTAAAGTTAGTCAAATTAAAAGTTTTATATGTAAAATTAATCAAATTAAGAGTTTTACATGTAAAGTCAGTCAAAAGAGTCTTACATGTAAAATTTATCAAATTTAGAATTTTACATGTAAAGTGCATCAAATTAAGAGTTTTACATATAAAGTCAGTCAAATAAAGAGTTTTATATGCAAAGTCAGTCAAGTTAAGAGTTTTATATGTAAAATTTATCAAATTGAGAATTTTACCTGTAAAGATTATTGATAAAAAATTAAGAGTTTTACATGTAAAATAATCAAATAAGAGTTTTTAACATATAAAGTTGGTCAAATTAAGAGTTTTGCATGTAAAAATCAATCAAATTAAGAATTTTACATGTAAAATTAATCAAATATAGAGTTTTAATTGTAAAGTCAGTCAAATTAAGAGTTTTATATATAAAGATAGTCAAATTTAGAGTCGTACATGTACATGTAAAAAAAAGTCTAATTACTTGATGCAATGTCTACATGTATGTTATAAACTATAGCTTTTTCTGCTTTTGACAAATTTCATTTAACAAATTTCATTTGCATCTTGTACTAGGGATGTCACCTCTATGATAAGAGATTTACATGTAAAATAAGACAAATTGCTCTGTATGATGTCTATTTTACTTACAAAAGCTTTTTCTGCTTTTAATGAGTTTTTGTTTGCATCTTGTTTTACAAGGATGTCAGCTCTGTAAGTAGCTACAGCAGCTTTCTGATTAATGCATGATATTTTCCTAGTTACCATGGTAACAACATATACTAACAAACGTAGGGCTAGAAGTTGTACAATGTAGTGATGTATTTGTCCTTATACTACTGAAGTTGAACTTATGTAAAATAATTATTTGAATTAGCATACCTCATGATTGAAGTACATTCAGTGTGCCCGTCCCTCCTTCTGTTTGTCTCCCTGTTTGTCATGAGAAAAGAAAATGGTATTAAGTGAAAAGGCTTTCATATTTTAAAATGTGTGTTTCTTGAGCCAAAACCCAACTACCAGCACAAAAGCTTTCAACCTTGTGGCCTTGACCTTCTGATTGACCTACTTTCATTGAAAAAAAAAATCAACCAATAGCAGGAACCACAATTATTCAAGATTATAATACATGTACTGTATTATAATGTACTACTTAACAGTATTTCTTGTTTTGAATTATAAGAATTAAGATTGACATGTAGGGCCTCTATCGGCCTGATTTGGGTCCGTTATTTGGCCCATTTCCCAATGCAAAACATTATCTTTTTGCCCAATTTATTGGCCAATATTTCCTAATTTGACACCTAATAAAAAGTCCAGAAAGAAAACTAGTTAAAAATGCTAAATGATAAAGTTATTTAGGACAGAATGTGAGATCTTTGAGTAAATTAATGGTAAAATCACTTTTCAACAAATGAAATGATTGAAAAGTAAAATCAGCTGCATGTATATTTTTCCCAATTTTTGAGAAAACACCACTATTTTTCCTAATTTCAAAGGCCCCGGCCCCAGTTCCAAAACTGGTGCAAGAGCCCTGACAGCATATGCAATTAAATAAAATCACCTGTACTCATGGTACTATTCATAATTCTTTTAAGGCCTCTACTTCTGATCAGTACTTTTGTTGGTTGAATATAAACACACTTTTTGCAGTAATCAACTGGAAGCATGAATTTAAGTGGACAAGGGATGTTAAAACTTTTTATCACTCTGAAGTGAACAACACAACACTAAGTACTGTCATTTGTTTGTACGTGCTCAGCAGCCTGTTTTCACAGAATTGAACAATTTTATGGATCAAATGCACAACTGAGCATTTCTCTTATGCAACCTGTACATTTGTTGAAATTTTTAAAGAAAAATAAAGAATCAATACTTCTATAGAAATGTATAAGAGTTTAATTTAACAGTAATTCTTTTTTTCAATATTTTTCAAATGTGCTTGTGCCTTTCAATTTTGGAAAAATCAGCAACATAATCAAGACAATTGGAAACATTTGGAACAGTTTATGATCAAAAGACATCTGCATTTTTGTCCCTTTTACATGTTATAAGGACAATTTTCTTGTTTTCTGGCCTTTGATCATGGTGGTGTCTAGAATAGAAGACATTCGTGTAAAATTATTTCATGTTGAATCAAATTGTACTCTCATTATTTGGGGATTTTAGGTCACTTTTTTGGGAAAAATGAAAGGAATTTGGCATTGGGAAAGGGACGAAATTCGACCCCAATTTGCTAGTTAAAAAAATCACTGACACTGTGGAATAAAATGTTTTCAACCTTTGGATTCCTGAGTAGAGTCTTGGTCAGTGATCAGATTTAAGATGCAGGGGACATACTAGTCAGTGGCGGATTTAGGGGTGTGTGGAGGGGGTGCCTGTCCCTCCCTCCCCCCGACACTGACCCCAAATTTTCGAAAAACAGGTATACTTTCGCCCATTTTCAGTAAAAATCAGCAAAATTCGCCCCTTGACCCCCCGGCAAAGGGATGCTGGATCTGCCACTGCTAGTATTACAACATTTTTATAAAACAATACCTTAACCTTCAAGTAGACATGGTAACAACATATATGTACAATCATTATACATGTATGTTAACTTTATTCAAGTACACTTATTCTATACTTTGCAACTTCATAAAGTATATTTTTAATCTTTGATTGAATACTATGCAATTATGGACTTTTTATGAAGTGAATATGGTGTGATATTTTCTTAATTTGAAAATATTGACCGAGGCGACATACACACCTTATTCACTGAGTGAAAAGTCCAAAATTGTTTTATTATACTTTGTCACTGAATTATACTAAACGCATTAGCAATCATTCAATGAGTCAAAATCCTTCATCATTCTTAGATTGATTCAAAATTAAAAAATTTTATAGCTCAGCTTCGGCGTCTTTGATGCTGTTTACGAAATGACGTTAATGATGTCACAGATATAAATTTCGCACATTTTAAATATTTCATGGTAAACCAGAAGCAAGGGTTTTCGCAGTAGTGTTAATTAATGAAATTGTTCCTCACAGGTCAATATGATGTGACAATAACTCGTCACTTGACATTTCTCAGCCAATGAGAGTGGGAATAGAAACATACTATGTAATAAACAAATAGATTTTACAAAACTGGTACATGTATTTTGTATGATATTTCTTTGGGTGTACTTTAGCCAAATCATTGGGGAAACATTTTTTAAAAATTAGTTTTATGTCTCCAGTATTTTATGAGATATGTATACCGTAACAAAAAAATGATGAAAAAGCTTTATGTTATCAAATATAGGGTGTATAGCTTAAAAGCTTCTGCCAATTTCTAGTTGTATTCCGGAGTAAGGACATTTTTGGAAAATGCCTTAAACTTCGAATCCATCCTGCTCTTATTCAGTGTTAAAGGTTATTAAGAAATATCACTGATGGGATACATGTATTTTACTGTTTCGTATCGATTTTCAGGTTCCATTCACAGCAATTTGTGTCCATACGTGAACGTGTTGAAAACGATGAAGACACAGAGTCCGGACGGGGACCCTCACTTCCTGTGTCACCACACTCAGTAGAGGGCGCTATTGGAGGACCACCCGTTAGTTTCTTACATTCGGAGGTTAAGAGCCTTGGCAATTTTTCCCTGTCGTTGTGTGGAGGTCTGTCCGACAGGAAGGAAGTGACATTGGATAAATTTATGCAGCATATCGTCACCTTTCAGGATTTATGTGACGACTGTGGCATGATCTCCAACCCTGACTTGGTGGTACGAGTCGGTGATAAGTAAGTACACATTTTCTATTTCAGGTTATAGCCGTTGATAGGACCCGCACTTTATGATAATATGATTATAGCAGAGATTAATCTACAATTTGATCCAAATGGGCCCAGAGCCAAAACAATGGGTCTCAGAAAAAATCCAAGTGCCCCAAATACTGTAAACAGTTTTTTTTTCGAGGCGGCTTAAATTCTTGAATACAAGTGAGATGACTGGTTTACAACGTTTTATGTCCGCGAGAACTTTATGTTCCAGGAAAAAATTATTAGAAATAAAACGTCTTATCTCCAAAAACTTCATTTATCGAATTAAGTAATTGATTGTTTATTTACTTGCTTTATTTACGCAAGTGATGCTTCGTACATGTATTTGTATATTAAAACGTTATCCAAACAAACCAATTATATACGGTATACGAAGACGGTAAATAAGTGAGATTAAATTTGAACGATTTCAGTTGATTGATTCATAATGTCCTGCAAGGTTTATCATGGACGAATTTTTCCTAAATATATTGTACATGTATAAATTACATCTGAATGCCAATGATAAGACGTTAGACTCGCATCGGGACTGAGTATATATTATAACTTTTCTCGAAAAATGTTTCTGCAACGATTTCTCATTACCATACCATGGACATGATCAATCTATCGTTGGATTTAAAAGAGTGGCCAAAATATGTCAGATCAATAATAAAAACGTGACATTTACACGTTAAAACAGCTAATACACTTTCTTGACTTAGAGAGTTTTATGTAAACTTGAACTTAAGCGTACGCATAATATGAAAGTGAATAATGCATATGGTGGGACACAGCGATCGGAAATGAATAGGACCTGGGCAATTTTTATGCGTCAGAGACACAGGAGGCAGAGGTAGATTAATCCCTGTTTATAGCTTTCCCTATGGATTAATAGTGTGCAATGGATGTGCATGTATCAACTTATTGAAAAATTTAAGAAATCCACAATCACAGATGAAGCTGAAGGTCAAGCAGAAGAAGTTGTTTATTTCATCAAGCCTAATACAGCTTTAAACATGGGTGATAGGAACAGGTATCGTGCCGGGAAAGCTCAGTTGGTAAGAGTGTCTGCCTTAATAGCAGAAGGTGTCAGATTCGATGCCACATCTTTTCCTCTCCTGTTACAGAATTGGCGCCAATCTAAATGACTCACGGTGTTGTGGAGTCTGGTGTGAGGTTTCCAGGGCGTGGAAACTTTAAAAACAAAAAAAGAAATTGGTGGAGAGGAGTGTGGCAGGGACGGATATCATGGCCGGATAGCTCAGTTGTTAAGAGTGTCTGCTCTGATAGCAGCAGGTCTCGGGTTCTATTCACGGTCCAGCCACATCTTTTCCTCTCCTGTTACACATGTTAGCCAATTCTTTGATGGTGAGCTAAGGTGGAGCAAAAATTTTGCTTATATTGTGAAGCCTATTGTAGCTCTTCATGTAAATTTTTCGTTAATTACAGGTATTACAACTGGCAGACTGCGGCCCCCATGGTCCTAGCTCAAGTTGTCTTTGGACAAAAACTACCTGATGTAAGTTAAAAAATAAAGGAAAAGCTTGTATTGCCTTTTACAATTCTATGTGTTATATTTATTCTGTGCACTACATTCTTTTAATTCTCTTGTGGAAATGAAATTATGATGAAGGATTTTAAAGATACAATTGAAATTTAAAAAAAACAGGTACATTTTATTGTTAATGTGTTAATGTGTTTATGTGTTAATTTTACAAGTAAATTTACATATATTTTTGGTGCATTAAAAATACCTACATGTAGAAGTATGTCCAGTTAAAATGCTTAAGTGCATAGTTTGTTTACGTCATCAGTAGTACAAGTAAATATTTATATTTTACAGTCACTCGAAGTAGTACACTTACAAATGTCATAAATCCATGTTAGACAAAACTCATCAGTTCGGAGAAAAGTGTACAAAAAAATATCAAGATTTGATAACATTTTGTATCCTGAGTAATTTTCTATTCAATTTGTATGTAATTTTTCAGGAAACGATTAACAAACTCATTCAAGAAAATATGCCAAAGAAGAAAAAAGAAAGGCGGAGTTGGTTTTCCTGGGGAAGGGCAGCAGAGGAAACGCCCACAGGAGGAATACAAGTTGCCCCAACTTCTGATACCGAAATATCTGTCTCTAAGGTGGGACACTTTCATTTTCAATGCAATAGTGGGAATATCATTTGATTTTAAAAATTTGTGTGTAAAAGTCTTGAAATGTAGATTTTAGTACAGACTAACCTGTATTAAGCAGTCACCCAAGGGATACCATGAAAGTGACCTCTTAACAGAGGTGACCTTTTAATGAAGGTTCTTAAGGTATCCGTTGTACAAATAAATATCAAGTGTATTATATACTTAGAATAACGGCATATCTTTACCTAAATATATTATGATGCAACATTAAAGTTGGTATCCAACATCAAAGGTCAACATGCCAACCGCTAACTAAGCCAAGGAAACTATCGAGACACTGCCGAATATTACCGAGATAATTTTAACACAGTTTAAATGGACGAGATGTCAGCGAGATCTCCATTTGTACAATGGATACGTTAAATAATCATGCTAAAGTACACTTGTTCATAATACAAATGGGAATTTTCTGCTTCATGTATTGTATTGAACAGATACATGCATTAGTACATGAATAATGTCGTTTCATTTTTAGCTCACCTCGACGAAGTTGAGATGAGCTTATGCTATAACCCCGGCGTCCGCGTCCCCGTCCGCGTCCGCGTCCGCGTCCCCGTCCGCGTCCGCGTCCGGTTAAAGTTTTTGGGGTAACTCAGTATCTGACAAAGTACTGATGCTACAGTAACCAAACTTGCACCAGTGATTCATCTTGGGATGCTGAGGTGAACCCATGCATCAGATGCAGCATCTGACCTACATTTTCCGGTTGAATGACTTTGTCAATGTCTGGTTAAAGTTTTTGGGGTAACTCAGTATCTGACAAAGTACTGATGCTACAGTAACCAAACTTGCACAAGTGATTCATCTTGGGATACTGAGGTGAACCCATGCATCGGATGCAGCATCTGACCTACATTTTCCGGTTGAATGACTTTGTCATATCTGGTTAAAGTTTTTGGGGTAGTTCAGTATCTGACAAAGTACTGATGCTACAGTAACCAAACTTGCACAAGTGATTCATCTTGGGATGCTGAGGTGAACCCATGCATCAGATGCAGCATCTGACCTACATTTTCCGGTTGAATGACTTTGTCAATGTCTGGTTAAAGTTTTTGGGGTAACTCAGTATCTGACAAAGTACTGATGCTACAGTAACCAAACTTGCACAAGTGATTCATCTTGGGATAATGAGGTGAACCCATGCATCGGATGCAGCATCTGACCTACATTTCCCAGTTGAATGACTTTGTCATATCTGGTTAAAGTTTTTGGGGTAGTTCAGTATCTGACAAAGTACTGATGCTACAGTAACCAAACTTGCACAAGTGATTCATCTTGGGATGCTGAGGTGAACCCATGCATCGGATGCAGCATCTGACCTACTTTTTTCGCTTGAGTGATTTTGCCTTATAAGGCCAATATTGAGCAAAGTATAAGTGCTACATGTACCAAACTTGCATATTGGATGTATCTTTGATCAAACTTTCATAAAATGACCTTGACCTACTTTTTCCACTTGAGTGATTTTGCTTTAAAAGGCCAATATTGAGCAATGTATAAGTGCTACATGTACCAAACTTGCATATTGGATGTATCTTTGATCAAACTTTCATAAAATGACCTTGACCTACTTTTTCCGCTTGAGTGATTTTGCCTTTAAAGGCCAATATTGAGCAAAGTATAAGTGCTACATGTACCAAACTTGCATATTGGATGTATCTTTGATCAAACTTTCATAAAATGACCTTGACCTACTTTTTCCGCTTGAGTGATTTTGCCTTTAAAGGCTAATATTGAGCAAAGTTAAAGTGCTACATGTACCAAACTTGCATATTAGATGTATCTTTGATCAAACTTTCATAAGATGACCTTGACCTACTTTTTCTGCTTGAGTGATTTTGCCTTATAAGGCCAATATTGAGCAAAGTATAAGTGCTACATGTACCAAACTTGCATATTGGATGTATCTTTAATCAAATTTTCATAAAATGACCTTGACCTACTTTTTCTACTTGAGTGATTTTGCCTTTGAAGGCCAATATTGAGCAAAGAATAAGTGCTACATGAACCAAACTTGCATATTGGATGTATCTTTGATCAAACTTTCTTAAAATGACTTTGACCTACTTTTTTCCACTTGAGTGATTTTCTTAATATACATGTACTTAGAGATATGTTTAAATTGAACTTTGCTGCCGCGAGGTGAGCTTCGTAATCTTTGATTACACTATGTTTTTTATCATTGCTGACATGCATTTAGTAATGAAAATCTTTCGTCTTTTGAAATTGTTGGCACATGAAATAAATGTATGAAGTGTCATCATAAAATGATGAATATAAAACGGTCAATTGCAAAATGTACATATGATTTTAAGAAGTTCCTGATGTCTGTCTCTCTTCCATTCACAAGAGAATCACTTAATTTTTCAATCCAGTCTTGAATGACATCATTGCCATCGTCGTGCACCCCTTTCATCCCTCATGGTACCAGGAATATACGTCCCTGGTGGTACCGAATACGATTTTATTACGTTTTATAAACACTAGGTTATATCGAAGTATTTTGCGAATAATAGGACCTGTCTTATTAATAATCTTTGATCAAACTTTCATAAGATGACCTTGACCTACTTTTTCTGCTTGAGTGATTTTGCCTTATAAGGCCAATATTGAGCAAAGTATAAGTGCTACATGTACCAAACTTGCATATTGGATGTATCTTTAATCAAATTTTCATAAAATGACCTTGACCTACTTTTTCTACTTGAGTGATTTTGCCTTTGAAGGCCAATATTGAGCAAAGAATAAGTGCTACATGAACCAAACTTGCATATTGGATGTATCTTTGATCAAACTTTCTTAAAATGACTTTGACCTACTTTTTTCCACTTGAGTGATTTTCTTAATATACATGTACTTAGAGATATGTTTAAATTGAACTTTGCTGCCGCGAGGTGAGCTTCGTAATCTTTGATTACACTATGTTTTTTATCATTGCTGACATGCATTTAGTAATGAAAATCTTTCGTCTTTTGAAATTGTTGGCACATGAAATAAATGTATGAAGTGTCATCATAAAATGATGAATATAAAACGGTCAATTGCAAAATGTACATATGATTTTAAGAAGTTCCTGATGTCTGTCTCTCTTCCATTCACAAGAGAATCACTTAATTTTTCAATCCAGTCTTGAATGACATCATTGCCATCGTCGTGCACCCCTTTCATCCCTCATGGTACCAGGAATATACGTCCCTGGTGGTACCGAATACGATTTTATTACGTTTTATAAACACTAGGTTATATCGAAGTATTTTGCGAATAATAGGACCTGTCTTATTAATAATCAAAAAAATAAACAATGGTTGGCGGATTCAAGAGAAGAGGCAGGGTTGTCGGGCGTCCCTCCCCCTCCGGCACGGACCCAAAATTTTCTAAGAACAAGTATATTTTGACCCTCTTTCAGTAAAAAAAAAAAAAATTGTCCCCCGGCAAAGGGACCGCTAGATTCGTCAATGGAAAAAAAACCCGGGAAAAAAAATCCGAAGGTCTCACAAATAAATTGACGTAAAAATATCGGCAGATTTAAACGTAAACGGCATAGATCAGGTAAGAAAATTCCTCTGTAAGTAAGACTTTAAATGGAGGCATGCGGGCGAATCATAAAATGACGATGTATAGTAAGTCATCAATATAATTATTTGACCGTGAATTTGTTGGCCTTTTAGGACAAAGACGTTACAGACGCAAGAAGAAATATTACGCACAAAATAGATACTGGACAGTGTCCGTTCTTTTGATAATGGGCCACTGCCTGAAACCATTTTCACTTCAGCTCGTTGTCGGACTTCTGCTTTTTTCTTTTTCGGTCTCCCGCAACATCATGTTCAGCCTTTCCTCTACAAATTTCAGCCTTCCGTTTTAAGATTCGGGACCTTGAGTCCTCAAACACCTAGTTCGATCGCAATAGGTGATTGGTCTTGCACTTTTCAATAATTTTATAGCGTATAAACGCTCATTTAAAAAGTTGGAACGTTCCGTTTTGATTCATTTGTTGTTGTTGTGATAGTTCCATACCTGATGACGAATTAATTAAGTACCCAATTACATACAAGCTTTTCAATCAATTACCGCTGACCGCTGTACGCCTTGGATGCAATGTTTGTACAAGTAATTTGGGGCAATTACAGGGAACAGTACTGATGAATTTTGAAGTCCAAGCCACCGACCGCTAAATTAGAATCGAATCGGCGACTTGGGCAGTGAAAGGGGTGACCGCTGACCGCGTTACTGAGGTGACTGCTTATTAGGGTACAATATCATAGTAAAAACAGTCGGGAGGGATTCAGAGTGACCGTTAAGAGGAGGTGACTGGTTAACAAAGGTGACCATTTCTACAGGTTAGACTGTATATTATTCACTTGTCAACCACTGCATTATGTTTATCCTCTTCATTTTCAGTCCGAAAGTCTTATCTCGCCCCCTGCCAGCAGTCCAGCGAGCCTCAATGGTAGTCCACGTAAAAATAACAAAAGAAAAATCACAGATGAGAGGTAGGTATTTTTAAAACACATGCTTATCATCTAAAATGATTAAAAAGTAAACATGTTTCATTGTTAATTTGATATATCTACTAATTAGATTGATTTTTGAGATACTTCCTTTCAGGAAGCACCTTTCAGGATGTACATGTATCTCTTGTCATCCTAACTACTGTATGATGCAAATGAGATAATGCTGCTTTATCACTGTATCAAAATATAGTGCTTTGTTTACTTTAGGATTTTGCTTTAGGACACATGCAAAATGCAAGAACAAGAATATTCTCCTTCTTGAAAAAAGTTTCAATTTCATATAAAGTAAATGCATCACTAAAAATCTGCTGTATTTCTTGTTTTCACTGCACGTTGGTGGTGTAATAATACATTACTTTTCAGTGCTGATTCAGTTATCTTTCCTAACTTTGTCATAAAAGTTATAAGAGTTGTCTTAAACTCTTCCTTGTGTAACGTTGAGACACATAAACATAGAAACGAAACATGATCCTGCTGAAAGAAAAAATTGAAAATTCTGGTAAATTAATGAAAATGAGGATTTTTGGCAATTACTAGTGATACAGGTAATAAACTTAAGATTACTCTTGAACGAACTCTTCAAATTATATCAAATAAATTGTAGATTGTAAATAATTTCAAACATGCATGCATGGTCTTTCAAATGGGTTAAGACACTGCCCTGGGTTTCAGTCATGAGAAAAAAAAATGTGTTTTAAAGTATACCACTTATAGTATAGATAAACATAATTTGTGCTATTTATAGAGCACATTGAGCATGTAGAAATAAATTTTGTAAGCTTCACATATACATCCTATGTTAAAAAAACCATCATCATCATTGCCTTACAATAGAATTATACCAACATTTATCTGCTGACAATGAATTTTGAATAGAAGTATCTCTCAGGACCTTCAATCCTTTGATTTGGTATCTGAGATTGACTATAGAGGTTTATATTTCCTTCAAATTTTATAGATGTAACAAAATCTGCCCATTCCATGTTTTAGCTATACATGTATATTGCCATAGCACAGTGATCTGACAGGGCAGACCTATTTTAATAAGCCTCAGAGACCAGTCAATTGTTAGCTACTGTAAATACTTACAATGTTGTACCTGCAATTTTGTTTTGCCGGATTAAACTCATCTGATAACTAGGTGAATTTTAGCTAATCCAAGTTAGGTGATAGGATGAAGATTCTTTTGTTATGGTAACGAATGAAGATATATCAAGATTTCTGCGATAGTCATGAACTTTAGAGAAAAGGTCAACTACAATTTAACTATATGAACTATTCATTTTCAGTACAAAGAGTGAAATGACAGACGATTCAGATTCTGAGAAAAACAGTCCAAAAAGTAATACCACAGAATCAATTCAAAAATCACATGACAAAATGAAAAAGACGCTACGTCTTTCCTCAGAACAAATTGTAAGTTTTACCGAATACATTCATATATCTATTTCTTCCCACTTTCATACATGTATGGAAATGAGATTCTTGCATTATCTGATGATAATATAATGGTCAATGAAGCTCAACAAAATTGTCAATCAGAATGCAGTGCTAAATAATGGAAGTTTTCTTCTCATTTCATATTTACAAAATCTTTCTAACACAGTCTGTAAAAGTTCTCAAAACCTCATAAACCCAAAGACTGAAAGCTTCACTTATGATCCCAATTAACAGTTTTATACATGTTGCATATTGTAGGTAATTTAAAATACTATATTTTTCAGGGGAAACTAAATCTACAAGAAGGACAGAATGACATTACGTTCTCCGTGACAACTCAGTATCAGGGCACGACACGATGTACCTCACATATCTATTTATGGCGTTATGACGACAAAATCATAGTATCAGATATTGACGGAACTATAACAAAGTATGTACATTTGATTTATGTGAAAAGATCACCCTTCAAAATTTGATAAATATTTGGCTGTCATTGCAAAATTTGTCAAATTTGACAGATTTTCTTCGGTTTTATCAATATTTTATATTCTATAGAATAATGATCGTAAATTATCTCAGCTAAATGATACATGTATATATTGTTTATTGATAAGCCTTAAGCATGTGATATTAATTTTTAAATCAATTTGATTGAATAATAGAAAAAAATGTATTGTTTGTACTATAACACGGATGCATATTACTTTAGACTATTTTATTACTCCCTGTACATGTATACATGTATTACAGAATTTAAATATTGTAATTTATATATGTGCACGTACAAAATTTATAAGACTGAATCATATACAGGTACATGTTTATTCTAGAAATAAGTGTGATACATGTATGTCAAAGTTCAGTTAATGTTCAAATTAGTTTCAAGATAGAAATTTTTATATAAATTGTTATACTGTTTATAGGTCAGATGTCTTAGGTCAGATACTGCCGATCATTGGTAAGGATTGGTCACAATCTGGAGTGGCACAACTCTTCACTCACATCGCCAATAATGGATACAAATTTCTCTACCTCTCTGCTCGAGCCATCGGTCAGTCCAAGGTGACCAAAGATTTACTACGAAGCATTAAACAGGAGCTATACGTGTTACCAGACGGACCTCTTCTGTTATCACCCACATCTTTAGTCAGTGCATTTCACAGGTTTGTATTATTAATGTGGTGTTTGAATAAGAAAGTAATATTTCATGATTGATAAAAAGATTCCTTTTATATTGGTCTCACAGATCTAACCATTCCAAGGGGTCACCTCTTGTGGAAAGGTCTGACTAGCTTTAGGCAACACTGCATGGTCTAATGTAGCCAGCAATACAAGGGTTACACAGCCAATTGTGCTTCACATGAAATTCAAATGATATTTACCTGAATTTTGCATAAAAGTTTGCATGAAATTTATGTGTAACGATCGCGTATTTTATTTCGCGATCCAAGTATCAATACACCCTGACGATACCTAAGTTAATATTTAGAAAAAAAATTTGTGTTTGAATTTTCTGGATTTTTTTGTCTGTCATACCAAAAACAAAAATAATATTTAAAGAAAACAAAAGAAAAGTTTGGAGAAAGCCAGTGTTGAATAAATATAACATTTTGAATAAAAAAAGCTACTTATATTATGAATATAAATACTATCAAATAGCTTTTTGAGAAGGTTTTATCAATTTATTTAGTATCGCGATATGTATCGTATCGGATGTCAGGTATCATGATACGTATCGGATCGGCTGGGTGCAGTATCGTCCCAGCCCTATTTGAAAATGGATTTGTATGATATAAAAACTTGTTCTCTCAGAACAAATGTTTGACAAGGACTTTAAAGTTTGAATTCTATGTGTATACATGTAATACAGTGTGCAAGTACATCCTTGATAATACATCTGATTCTTTTGTGAAATTTATAGGGAAGTGATTGAGAGAAAGCCAGAAGAATTCAAGATAGCTTGTCTTAAAGATATAGGAGATTTATTTCCTGGCAGACAGGCATTCTTCGCTGGGTTCGGGAACAAAATTAACGTGAGTACAATGCGTTAAAAGTAATAAAACTATCATAATCATAATTTGGTTCAGAAGTATCAGTTGAAGAATGTACTCCTAAAAGCAATAGCCGTTTAAACAATCAGTGTGTTTGAAGTAATACAAAAGGAAGAAAAAATTGATATGTAAAGATTAAAGTAATTGTACATATGAATTTATTTAAAAAATGGGAAAGGAAATCTTTTGAGCATGATTTTGTTGAACATTCTAAGTCAGAGGAGGGTAGAATATTATCAGAATAATTATGAAAATTAATGATAGAATTGATCTATAAATACTTGTAGCCTTTATCTTTCACTAAAAACTTACATCTATTTTGTTGACTACTTTTCAGGATGTGTATGCATATAAGGCCATTACGATTCCCTCCCACCACATCTTTACTATAAATCACCGTGGATTACTGAAACAAGAATCCTCCTACACCTTCCAGTCATCGTAAGTTCATAATTGTATTTTAATACTAATAGAATCGTTCATGATGTTGCGATCAAGACAAGGGAATCTAATAGGAGTGAAAAGATTTGCAATCCATGTACATGTAGCAAATCTGTTGCATGAGGATGAGATTCACCTGCCTCCGTCACAACTTCGTGTAGATTATTTTTCTCACTCATATCATTTTATTATCACTAAATAATCTTTTTTAAACAAGAAATGACACCAGAATGTACACAAATCTAGCAATGATGAGCTGTAACGTTTATTGTCATTTCTATGATGTCATAGTATGTGTCACGTTGAGTGTGAGACAAGGAAATCTCAAACTGTTATGTCTATATTTTTTTGTTCAGTCTCGAGGCGTAAGTGAGAAATGTATACACAGTTTGCCTGTCCTGCTGTTTTTGTCTCTAGTTTGATTTTAAGCAACTTGCATTAGGGATATGTAATCTAAGACTTAATGACTTTAGTTTCATAGAGTAAATGTATTTTTCGAACAATTTCCTTACTTTGGACAAATAACAACATAAGGACTCAATATCATTAGCTCGCCGTGACGAAAAAGTCCGGAGATGTAATGCCATACCCTCGGCATCATTGTCATTGTCGTCGTCATCGTCATCGTCCGTAGACAAAACTTTAACCTGGACTATATCTCTTGAACTATAAGGGGTAGAGCTTTGATATTTCACATGTAGATACCTTGGGACGAGACCTTTCATTTGAGACTATGACCTTTGACCTAGTGACCTTGACCTTGGACTTTGACCTACTGTTCAAAAACTTTAATCTGGTTTCTGACAAAAACCTGTATAGGCAAGCTATGTAATCTTTGATTACCCTATGTTTTTGCAAATTTAACATGTGTGAAGCTTGCAAATAAATGTAATTGAAATAATGTTTTTTTAAACTAGTTTTCATTACTCCCTTTAGGTATACAAGCCTGTCAGACATAGCAGATCATTTCTTCCCACCAATTGAACGGGGTCACATTGCGAATGAATTTTCCGGAAGTCAGTACTGGCGTCAGCCTCTACCAGTAATGTGCGAATCAGAAATGCTGAGAGTCATACGGGAAACAGAAGAAACGGACAGCGTCAAATGACGGTCAGCGCCCATGGACATCCAACCATCTATGCCAAATTACATGCAAATCGGTCAAGGAGTTTCAGATTTCAAGGCACAATCTTTACCAAACTTACTACCAAGTTCGAACAGTATAGAATTATTAGATGATTTTGACGAGTTAGACGATTATTTAGAAGACCTTGAACACATGGATTTGGCAATAGATGTGAATGAGGAAGTGCGTAAGGCAGGCAAACATTGGTTAATGCCCTTTTACATGTTTCTTTAAACTAGTTTTAACAATTTTTCAACTTCAATTTTAGGGCCAAAATCTTCAGTGTTCTTTGTTTCCCATTGATTAGAAAATTATTAAATCATAGTGCTAATAGTATCCAAATGTCCCATTAAAATGAATTGAAATTGGAAATAAATAGAACATACTTGAAATTGCAGACTTCACCATCAAGTAAAACATGAAATAGCATAATTCTCGAAAATTTTATCCTCTTGTGGTAGGATTCTAAGAAATAAGAAGTTACACGTGTATTGAATCTAATTATTTTAGACAGAAAATATTTTTCTTTAGCATTAAATGACCTGAGTTAATGCAAATTTTTTGTATGGATTTTTTCCCCAACAATTTTTCTTGTATCATGGTTGGTTTTCAGTACTAATATACCAGTGTTTGCCTTATTTACTTCCATTTCTCATTTCTAGTAACTTATGGATTGTCCATGTATGGAGGTATTCTGTTTTGTTCGTTTTTGCTTTTCAATACATTTTACTTGTATGAACGATGAAGTGATATTGTTTTAGATATCATTTGAAAAATCAGAAGTATTTAAGGAGCATATTTATACATACGTTTGTGACTTGCTAAAGTATTGCAAAAGCACATACTGTTCAACTCAGGAAGGAAATATTTATTCAGAATTTATTATTTGAAATATACATGTGCACGATGATTTTCATCAACTCATTTTTGTGACTACAAATTGTATTCATTTTCCTTTTCAATTGGTGCTTTTGTATTTCATATTAGCCAATCATTTTCCACATGAAATTTATTTCACCCAATGAAAAGCAATCTTGTGTATATTGCTTAAAGTGGCAGCAAATTTGAAATATTACCAATCAGTGTCTAGCATTAATTTTCAAGTACACTTGCACTATACTTTTAATTCCTCAGTTGTGCTACGAGTCAATGTACAAACATATCTTACTTGTCACATTTTTTTTCTCAAATGTAAATCCTCATACCATATATACCTACATTGTGAATGAAATATGCCAAGAATTGAATGGTGTATTTTTTCATCATTTTATTCCCAAAATCCTAACAAAAGTTATAAAAGTATAGAGGTGAAGAACTGGAAAATGAACTAGCTCCCATTTACATGTATTTAGACATTCAATTGAGTCTTAAATAAGTAAAGAAAATTTTTGGACATAGATAACAAAAGATGGTACTCTATACCAAATGTACCAAAAGACGGAAAGATATTATACATTAATTGACTGGGAATGAGGGCAGTATATGATTTGTTGGACCTGAAGATAAAATATTTACCGAGGCCGAAGGCCGAGGGCTATATTTTGTCTGAAGGTCCAACAAATCATATATTGCCCAAATTCCCAGTCAATAATTGTTTTGTTATACCTTACATCAATACTACAGCAACGAACTGATTAACCCGGCATGTTTACTTTCATTTTTGTCTATAAGAGAAAGAGTGCGGAAAAATTGGTAGAGCTAATAGTGTCATAAACGACGTGACATCGCAAACGATTTACCGTTTATCGGTCAATATCTTTTTAACTATTGCCCTAGGGCCAATATTGATGTAAATATTGACTGCTTGGTCAATATTTATGGAGATTTTATATAGAGATACTGATAAGGGTATAACAAAAACATATGTTTATTAGATATGAAACTAGCATGTAATGTATACATGTAAATCTAAATGTAATACATTTTGTAGGTTATTTGTTTGAGGAAGTCTTTCAAGAAGCTTAATGTTAAACAAAAGTGCTTCAAACCGTAGTCAACAGGTATTGAATTATGGCTACCTGTCTTTCACACTGCTAGATACATGTAGCTTGATATGTGATGAAAATAAAGCTAGGAATGATAGATAGCTTGATATGTAATGAAGTTAAAGCTAGGAATGTGATAATAAAGGTAATGAAATATGACTAGATAGTAGTCAAATTCACTTGATATTGGTTAATTTGACTAGATTAAAGACAGTGATCTTGGAATGTCTTTCCAAGTGATTAAATCACTATAAGTTAGTGTTAACATGTTCTTATTATTACAAGTGTTGCATGAAATTAACAACATAAAATGTTGTCATAATGCAACATGAATTGCTACTCATGTTGTCAAAAAAAAATCAAATTCATGCCATTTGTAAACTGTACTCTATTTACATATATGCATAGATTTGGCAAACTACAAAAATCTTTACTTTATCTTACGACATGTAAAATCTAAATTCATATTCAGCTGCTTGAAAAGGTTATAAGAGAGATAAAATTGTCTTTTATTGACACTCTGAATATTTTGTTTTATACAAATTCATTAATTTAAATTTGTGTAACAGGAGAGTAAAAGATGTGGCCATACCTGGAATCGAACCTGTGACCAACTGAGCTATCTGGGTATGATACCCGTTCCTGCCACATTTGCATTATATAGGGGCATTTTACCATTTCCATCTTATTTGTATTACCACTGGATGTAATTCTTTGAATTTTTAAGTATCGGCCTTGGAAGATGGAAATTCAATGATATGCCTTATTTAAATGACCGAGTGAATTTTTTGCTTTAATGACAACATACTGTAGAGAATTTATAGTGTAGATGGAATTTGATATACATATTCATGTTAGTTGGAATGGAACATGCCATAGATACGGTGATACATGTAGTTAGGTGCTTTGATAAAATGGTTCCTAGCAGTGATATTTTGTGATGGAGCTAGGAAGTGATATAATCACGAAGAAATTTAGACGTGATGCAATCATCAGTCAGGGGTATAACTCATTTCAGTGATAAAATTTTATAACCGAAATCAGTTACTTTTCTTTCTATGAAAATCAGTAATGTTAAAGTAGGTCATGAAAAATAACTGATTTCTGCATATAAAAATTCCTATGGGAATTGCTTCATATTTATTCATTGGGTAAAGGATTATTTTACAAAATTTAAGGTATTGATGTATTAAGATGATACTGAACACTTGATTATCAGCAGGAAAAATCTGGATTAGAAGATTTAAGCAATACCAAAAAAATATAACCAAAAATGGTTATTTAAAAGTAACTTCTTTCAGTTATATTTATTTTTGACCCAGATTTTGCACAAAGATGATTTTATCCAGCTGTGACCTTAATTTATTTTTAAAGAGGCACCAATGTTGTATCTGATGAAGTCAAACTTTTCTGTACGCATTGGATGATATAATCGTATTTGACCTTGGAAAGTTTTGTAACCTGAACCAGTTATATTCTGGGTGATTCTATAAATATCTTGCAAGAAAAATAACTGATTTCAGTGACGAAAAATATAACTGAAATGAGTTATACCCCTGAAGGCATTGAAGTCAGAGCATATGTATTAGCATTGATGATTTTTGTGAGTGATGTTATGAAAAGAAACTCTGCTTAAATGTGTGAAATGGTTCTGTGCAAGAAAATACGATGTTAAAAGTTGTTTACATGTTTAATTGTTGTGAACATGCAACTTAATCCTGTAGTACCGAAAAAAATGATTCCATGCATTTAAAATATATGTACACATACTTTATTTTTGTGTACATAATTTCAACATAAACGAACAATAAATGAGTTTACCTCCCATGATATCAATATGTACCGGTAATTATGTACAACAGTATTTTATGTCATTTGAAACAAAGACCTTGGTTTATTCCTAGGCAAAGCTATTACCTTATTCATAGATTTCATTTACTCATAGATTTCATTGCTTTAATACAGTCATGTATTTTTACATGTGTAATTGAGGTATTTCAGTGTGTGTGAAAAAAGTTTCAGTTACATACACATATTGATTGGATATTTAAAAAAAAATATGTGTACTTTAAAGCAATGATAATGTAAACATGATATTTCATTTTCATTCATACTTGTCTTTATGCAGCTATGGTAAAATTATTCATCAGTGTTGAACTCAATTTTTTCATTAGAAAAAAAATGCAAATAATAGAATTCCAAATTTTCATGTGTTTGAATGATATAATGAATGCACATTTATTGTACGTTGTGTAACTTTTGATTTTGACCAAGCAATCTTTAGTATGTGTTGTTATTAATGTACGTTCAAATTGTCCTCACTGATGTTTTTTTCTGAATTTTTTCTATCTGTCTGTCATGTTTTTGCTCATTCTTTACTTGTATTTTCTTCAGTCGCTCTGAGCCTATAGTGTTGAAAGGCTGCTAACATGTACATAACAGAAATCAAATCTTAATGTCAAAAATTAGTCAATATTCTTTTGTTGAAACATTTTTTCTGATTTAAATTATTTACCAAAATTTTTGTCTTGCCAATTTTATTTCATGATTTAGTTTTGGAAAAGTACTGCATTATCATCAGTGCATAGATCTTTAAATATTAGATTTAATGTCAATAAAGTCATTTTAAGCTTATACTTTATATGTTAGAGTCCTTCGAATAATATCCCGTCTTTTTGATACACAGAGTTTATTTCCCACTTGGGACGGTATCTGACGTAAACACGTTATGACATAATGAGATTCCTACAGAAACGTCGTGTTTCAAGCATGTTTCCCTGAATTTTATGCTTGTTACCATGAAATTTGATGACGTCACAATCAATTTACGTTTGATACCGTCCCAAATGAGAAGGGAACAAGAAGACCGAATATTTGACTGAATGAATACTTTGGTCTATTGTCTTCATCAGCATCTAAATTAGATTTTTTTTCTTGGTTTTTATTTTGATAGTAAATTGTTGAAGTTTGAATCCCTATTATGTTTATATCAAATGAAACACATTTATTTTTCATTGGTTAACTGTCTCATTTCGTACTTTATTCACAGACAGAAATATACATGTATATCGCATGATAAAAACACATGACCAAATTTTCATTGTATATATAATTTTCAGAATACTAATCCTATGTGTACCCCTATCCAAACTTAGTCTCATACGTATAGATTGTAGTGTTACGATACTTTTACCTTTTACCAACATTTAGAGCATATGACCAAAATTGCTTCACAAATTTGTCGTTAAGTGTTCACAACATTTTTCTTGCTCTACACTTGTGTGGTCTAGTCTAGTCTTGTGTTGTTGTTTGTTTCTTTTATCAATTAAAATATGGTAAACTTTAATGGACTGAATTTTCCGAAATCGCTAAATTTTTTTATTTTGTTTCCTCGTTTGCAAAATTCATCTACTTTGCTCAGTCTCTGCCTTTGTGTTCATTGTAAATATACATCATGTGTCATTGATTTGTTTTCTTTTGTTAGCATGCATGTAAAAATAAATGTATGTGCGTATATACATGTATTATTGAATGAATGCTAGGTAGTTTTATATATATCTGTCAAAATTTTGTAGATTAATTTCTTAGAAAAAAAAACTATCGTTTTGAAAATTTGTTCATATATTTTTGAGAAGTTGAAATGAGCATATCAAGTTTTGCTTTGCTTTAAACATAAAAGCAATTACACATATTTTATTGCTAAAGCTACATGCACATGTATGTTAACAGAAAATTTATCCTCTGAAAATCGTGGAAATCATATCTTTGCGCCTCATCTCACGATTACTAAAAATAACTTTCAGCGGATTCACATCTTATTCTATGTAGAGATACCTTAGTCTTATTTGAATACTTATCTATGTTTGTGATGAGGAAGAATGGTGGTTTAACCACGTTTTAAGAGACATGATTTTGATAGATACTTGTAGTATTAAAGATGCTTCTGTTCCATAGAAAAGGGAAATAACACAAATTTTTCATAGAACTTTTAAAAAGAAGATGCACATAAACCTCTATAGTTTTAGCATAGGTTCAGCCAGGTTGAGGGTTTCAGGGTATGTTATAAAAGATCATTTGGAAAAACTAGAAAAATGATTAGCATTTTTTGTTGAAAAGAGATGGGGACAGCTAGGGGGAGGCTGAACCTAATTGCCATGCTCTTTTAATATATGCACATGGAAATTCCGAATACTTTTTGAGATGAAGAAATCATAATTATATGAGATGAGATCCAGTTAGACTTTTCCAAGTTTCTAGTAATGATGAATTTCAGGTTTTAAGAAATAAATCTGGAGTTGTGTTTTTAAAATAAGTACATACATATCAGGTCTAGATCATAATTATTTTGATCTTTCAACATCAAATATTTAGCAATAAAAACGATGCTCTCCATGCTTACTGTATTTCAACACGTTATGTGAAATCAAAGTAATTCCAGTACTAGTGTACATGTTTTTCCTCAATTTACATAATGTAGTGTAGGAGAGATAGGGTAGATGTGTTAAGTTCTATGCTTTGTTGTGTATGTTATACATGTAAGTGATTTCCAAGAATTTTATAAATGACTATGTACATGTACAAATGTTGAGTAATGTCTGTTTTATATTTACACATGAGCATAATTGTTGTTGAATGAAAGATTTAGTGACTGTTATTGATCAGTTAGAGTAAATGATCAAATTGAAATAAAAAGAAAATTTCAGTCTTTGTTATTTTACATGATACAGTCAGAAAGGAGTAGACTTGATACAGGGATTTTGATCTCATCTTACCATGGTATGTTCGTAACCCAGTAGCGTCCATTTCTCAGAGAGAGGCTGCTTGAGTATACTGCAGATTGCATTCATAAGAAACAGTGAATTGATGCTCACAAAAAGAATGTACATGTATTTTCGAGCAGAGGTTTGATAATGAAACTCATAAAACCTACAATAATTGATTACATGTATACTCAGTCTTTACTTCCCATTTAGACCAGTATCTAATGTAAACTGTGATGTCATCAAATTCTATGGAACTTGTGTAAAATTCAGGGAAAACAATCTTAAATTGCAACTTTTCCATAGGAATTAAAGGTCTGATGCAGATACGATCGCTGATGGAGAGTAAGGCCACAACAAGTATTGTCAGTGGGTGGGAAGGTTTTCAGAGTATTGTTTGCAAAAACAAACCATTCCATTTCCATAATTCCCATCATTATTCAATTTTTCAAGACAGAAGTGTAGTCACAACAATTTACAGTGGATATTTAGTCTTTTTTCAAAAGTAGGTCAAGGTCACTAGGTCAAATTTCGTTGCCGAGTCTGATTCGTCTCACCATGGTCTTTATCACCATGTCATGTTTCAAGTTGCTGCTCTTAACAGTTTTCTCTTAACGGACTTAAACGCAACACTTTAACCAAAATGTTGACGCACCGACGGATGAATTGATGGACAGACAGACGGACAGACGGACTTCGCACACAGACCGGATTTTGCTTCGCAATCCGACCAAAAAGACAAAAAATATCATTTTGTCTGCCACTTTCTTTGCTTCCCAACTATGATATACTGCTCTGTATGATATTGCTTACATTTTCTTTAGATATTCACGTCTCTTTGTTGTTTGTTTTTAACGGATAGTTGGATAGGTTTCCATTGCTTGACCTGATGATTAACAAACTTTGCAAAATGAGAAGACTGAATTGTAGTGATAAGGAATCAATTATTTTGCCATGTTTCACAACGACAAGTATCCCACTATACTATATTGTGGTAAACACGACCAGTAACCTGTACTATGCATATTTGATTGGTACCATACATATACGATAAATACCTTTGAATTTGAATTTTATTGACTAGAATTACTGATCTCCTATAAGTATATTCTCCAGTGTTATAATTATGTTGTTTTATACCCCCTATAATGAAGTTGAGGGAGATTTACTGGTGTGTAAGGTGCCAATAAAATACAATAAGTACAGAACTCCTACAGTTTCTGCATATAACCGCACAGTTCGTGTTTACTATATTTTTTTCATTATTGAAGCTTTATTTCTAAAAATATACAATCAAGTTTGTGTTCATGGAGTACTAGGTTATGTAAGCTTTCTTTGAATATGGAACTTGTCACAGTCGACACACCCGGGGACTCAAAGATCACAATAAAACGATAGAATTTCACTGTATTCCATTGATTATATTCTTGGAGTTGCAATTTCACGGCAATCTAATTCATTTAAATCACGAAGTACTGCTTCTCTATGAAGTATCAGTCTCAAGGAAATGTTCTATACCCAATGAATATTAAATTGACACATGTAAATCTCTCGCTTCGGCAATCGCAAAAAACTTATTTCGTACAAAAGCGTTCATACACTTTGGTAAAGATAATGCCATCATAATAATTGTAATGACAAGTTGTCAGACCAAAAATAGTAGTGATATTGTATCAACACTTAGGCAGTATAATTTTTTCAGTAGAAGGGAACATGACAATGACAAGGTGTGACAATGAAAAAATATCAGATGTCAAAATATAATGACAAGTTGTTAGAGTATGACATTAACTAGCTGTTGCGGTTGTTAACAACAATATACTGACAGCTGTACAATATGACAGTGACAAGGTGCCGCCAGATCAAAGTGACAAGGTGCAACAATATGACAATGACAAGGTGCAACAGTATGACAATGACAAAGTGCCACAATATGAAAATTATACTGTCAAGGTGTCACAATATGACAATGACCAGGTGCCACAATATGGAAATGACAAGGTGCCACAAAATGACAATGACCAGGTGCCACAATATATGACAATGACAAGGTACCACAATATGGAAATGACAAGATTCCAAAATACGGCAATGAACAGGTGCCATAACATGCCAAGAAATCCTTAGCGGTTTAGTTTCTGCAGAGTAAACCGTTACAAATTATCATCTATTATGATACCAGCTGCTATAATAATCTACCGGATCGGGACGATTTTCTTGGCATGGCGCTTGTGATTTGCGAACCTTAGATTTAATATATGCTTTATCTATCTTTCAGTAAATTGAAATATTTCTTCGAGAGGGAAGTGATAATTTAGATAAAAACGAAAACACTCAAATACACAAATGTTCGGCCACTTGTCCTTTATCCAGTGCAGAAAACGACAATACATATTTCTTTATCTTTGTTTCTAACAAACGTTCTTACAACGTTGTGCTTTTCTCACTTCCGTTTTAATATCATTTCTATTTTATCGAGAAAGTGGTTCTATTGTTCAGTTCATGACTTCTAAAAGGAATAAGTATGTTTATATTTATGAAAGTTTTCATCAGATAACGAGAATCAGCTTCATGACGTACATAATTCAAGGGTATTTTCGAAATATTTTGTGTATTGCCTCTCTCAACTTAACTAAATTTATATGGGGGTTTTCGTCATATAAATATGACTTCAACCATGAATTTTACATCAAATGTACCGATTCCTTTGGTATATTTTGGGCATTGGGAGAGAGGGAAACTCAATCCTAAAACAGGTCCTCACTTTCTTTTCACACACAATGTCCCTTACATATCATCCCCTCCCCTCTCCCCAACATAGAGCCCGACGCGCCAAGAAGGGGGTCTGTGTCGTTCCTTTTCCTCCCTTGGGGGGAGAAGACGGAAGGGGAGAAAAAAAAAAGAAAGAAAAAAAGGAAGAAAATAGGGAAAAAGGGGGAGAAAAAAGAAAGAAGAATAGGATAAATATAAAAAAGTAAGAGATTAAAACATATTTCTTGGCACGAATTTCTGAATATCAACAAGGTAAATAAAATCATATTGCAGTGTTAGGACGAAAAAGAAGAACAAGTAGAACAAACGGTACACATCAAGAGAAACAATAGTGAACGAGGAACATCCAATACAACACTGATCAAAGCACCAATTACATAAGAGTGCACATGAACCAACAATGAATTGTGAGGTAATCCTGATTACGTGCGCACAACCCTCCCTCCCACTTTTCTTGTTACCCAGATATCTCGAAGAATGCACAAAAATTGTTATGTATAATAACCTCCTAGTGTATAATCACCACACAAACAAGTATAGATTTGGGGATCAAAGTGATACATTGGCCGACATAGAGCCCGACTCGCCAACGAGGGGCCTGTATCGTTCCTTCTCCTCCCTTTGGGGGGGGGGGGGGGGGGGGGCACGAATTTCTGAATATCAACAAGGCAAATAAAATCATATTGCAGTGTTAGGACGAAAAAGAAGAACAAGTAGAACAAACGGTACACATCAAGAGAAACAATAGTAAACGAGGAACATCCAATACAACACTGATCAAAGCACCAATTAAATAAGAGTGCACATAAACCAACAATGAATTGTGAGGTGATCCTGATTACGAGCGCACAACCCTCCCTCCCACTTTTCTTGTTACCCAGATATCTCGAAGAACGCACAAAAATTGTTATGTATAAATTAACCTCCTAGTGTAAAATCACCACACAAACAAGTATAGATTTGGGGATCAAAGTGATGCATAGGCAAACAAGCTGGTCTAGAAGTGTATATATGTTAAAAATAATGCTTGAGATCTTATAATTAAACCCTGTACACATTGCTTGACCATAGAGACTTCCTGTACAAAACTGGGTATTCAAGCACTTACAAAATGGGGAATTCCCTTCGGGTACACGTCAAAACATGGCTACTCTAAAATGTCAAGTTGCACAGTTGTATTAGTATAGGAGTTTTGTTGTCCTTTATCTCATGTTAATATCTTGAAAAAGATAGGGTGAGACAAAACGTAACACAATTGAACGTGAATGAGAATAATAAAGCAAACTGAATTAATTCGAAAGCTATTTTAACGAATATTCGTTTTCATAGCGCCATCTACAGTACATTCCGTTAAGCAAATATGTTTTCTCATCCAGATGCCTGTTTGTGCAGTTGTTTTAGTGATTTTTTTCTATTAATTTTATTTTTAATATTTTTGATGCAAATGTGCATTTCGCTGTTAATATAAAAAAAGAAATAAAACATCATCTAAATGGAGATATTTTCATTTCTCCTAGCATTTATTTAGGTCACGTAACTCAAAAGACTATATCTTATTAATAGTTATTATAACATTTTACCTACATTAATTTCGTTGTTAAGGTCTTTTCATGTGATAGATTTTATTCATGGAGAAAAAATACGACGGAAGAAAGTTAGGAAGATACTGAAGTGCTTCAAACATAATGCACAGCGGTTCAAATGACAAATATGGATAATGACCATATCCCTGTATACAGCACAAAATCGATATTTCAGAAAATCAGAAACCGAAGGCATACAAAATCAGGATAAAATAGGAACCAAAGCAAACAAACAAAAACCTCCACCACATGAAAAGAAGCGAACTCCCGATATGGGAGTGAGACCAGGTGCCCAGGAAGAGTAAGCATTTCCTGCTTGCATGCAACACCTGCCGCTTCAATTTGGTAGAACTGTCACATCCGGTTACTTCCATTTCGGAAGACATAGAGTACAATCTTTGGTTGGATGGTTCAAATGGTCTATGACAGAATACCATCCACCATTCTGGAGAGTGGGACATCACAGTGTATGACGAGTTCCCCATATAGACCGTAGAACTTCCTCAGTGGCGATGTTAGTCGGTCGCAAACATATCCCTGACTGAGAAGCTTATCTGAAAGACGCCTAACTCTCAGAACAATATCCGCATATTTCGTACTTGCTCTGGCATAGCGTATGAACTGAGATATGAACACGCCATAAGCTGGCGATGAAGGGATGTTGCTACTCAGAAAAGGAAAGTTTGTAATGCTGAAATTGAAGTCGCCACGTTTGTCATAGAGTGAGGTGTTCATGTGACCATCAGTGTCGTAGGACAACATTATATCCAAATAGGATGCTGAATTATTTGTCTCTGTAGTTTCTTTGACTTCAAGCTCTGAAGGATAGAGACTGCTCAGGTAATCCGCGAATTTTGGATTATTGATGGACAACACATCGTCTATGTATCTGTAAGTGAAGTTGAAGTCAGAAGCTAAGTATCCTTTCCCTTCAGAGACCAAAGATTTAATGAATTTAGCTTCGTCCGTGTAAAGGAAAATGTCGGCAAGGAGTGGGGCACAATTGGTCCCCATTGGAATTCCGACAATTTGCTGGAAGACCTTTCCTCCAAACACCACAAAAATGTTGTCGATCAAAAAGTTTAAAGTCTGAATAATATCTGTTTCAGTGTACTTATTTTCAGAATCGGACTTTTCTTTTACAAAGTAGGTTTTGTCATAGTTCACAGCAATAAATCTGTATTTGCGATTGCCGTTCTTACTTTTAAACGCATTACTTATAATTTTTGCGAGTCTTTTTTCAATTTAGAATGTGGAATTGTAGTGTAAAGTGTCAAAAAAATCAAAGGCTTTGATCGAATGGACTCTACTAAAATGAGTGGGAAATTAAATTATTTTTCATATCGCGTGTAAAATATTTATGTACAGTGTACAATGTAAGCAGGCCAGCGACTAAGTTTATATTCATATCTTTTTCAATGTAGCAGTTACAAGGTGAAAATAAATAAATACTAACAATATTAGATGTCATAGTATAACAAGTTATAACTTATTACAATGGCAATGACTGAAAAGGTGTCACTATAATATAGTGGAGTGCCTTATGTAAGAAAATAAACTGCCGTGGGAATATTATGATCAAAGCAAACGACTATGATGAAGATATTAACTATGGGCTAGTATTACAGAAAAAGTTTGATAGACCTCTGAGATATGTGGCAGTTGCTATATTTTGGGGGTAAAACACCCTTTTCTATGAAAAAATCATGAAAAACTGGAAATGATTTTTAACTTTTGCATAAAAAATGATAACAAAAATTAAAAGATGTAAATATACTTAAATTTTGTTGTTCTTTCGAATAAAATGAGTTCCAAATTTCAATATTGATATCAAATGTGGTTTTTGGGGAAAAAAACCCTTTTGTAGGCTAAGATCGTGAAAAATTGGAAATCACTTATAAATTAAACATATTAACTGATTTCAAAAACTATAAGATGTTTACATATTTAATTTCTAATTTTCTTTTGATTGAAATGAGTTTTCAATTCAAGTTCTTACATTAAATGTGTTTTTTGGTGAGAAAATTCCCTTTTATAGGCCAAATCATGAAAAATTGGAAATAAATTATAACTTTTACATAAAAATGACATGATGACAAAAATTAAAGATGTTCATGTTCAAAATTCTTTATGTTCTTTCCATTAAAATGAGTTTCCAATTCGAATTCCTATGTCAAATGTGTTTGTTGGGGTGCAAAATCCATTTTCTATGCAAATATCATGGAAAACTGGAAATAATTTATAACTTTTGCATTAAAATGATAACAGAAGTTAAAAGATGTAAATGTACTTAGTTTCTGATGTTCTTTCGGATCAAATGAGTTTCAAATTCGAATTTCTACATCAAATGAGGTTTTAGGGCGAAAAAGCCCTTTTCTAGGCCAAAATATATTCAATTTTTGATGTTCTTTCACATGAAATGAGTTTTCAATACAAATTCTTATGTTGAATTTGTTTTTTGGGGAGAAAATGCCTTTTTCTAGGCCAAAATCATGAAAAACTGGAAATACTTCATAACTTTTGCATAAAGAATAGTAACAAAGTTAAAAAATGGTAATGTACTTAATTTCTTATGTTCTTTCCAATGAAATGAGTCTCCAATTTGAATTCTTATATCAAATATGTTTAAGGGGCAAAAATCCATTTTCTATGTAAAAATAATTATGAAACTGGAAATAATATATAACGCTTGCATAAAAAACGATAACAGAAAATAAAAGATGTAAATGTTCTTAATTTCTTATGTTGTGTCGGATGAAATGAGTTTCATTTCATATTACTATATCAAATATGGGGGAGGATTAGTGGCAAAAAGCCCTTTAATAGACAAAAATATGAAAATTGGAAATAATTTACAAGTTTAGCATGTGATCTGATATCAAAATTTAAAAGATGGTTTTGTACTTAATTGCTGATGATGTTTCGAATGAAATGAGTTTTCTGGGCCAAAAAAAAAAAAAAAACATGGAAAATTGCAGATAATATATGACATTCTATTAAAACCTGATTTTAAAAAATTTAAAAATGTTTACACAAAATGTATATACATGACTTCATTGTTCTTTACAAATGAATTCTGAATCCTATTTTCTATGCTTAATAAAACCATAATTTGTTTACAGTTAAATCTAATGTAGATTTTAGTGAAACGTCAATTGTTGGACATTGTTTTTACTCTAAAACACATGTGTATTGATCAGGGCTCTTGATCAGCCTAATTTTGGTCCCGATATTTGGCCAAATTCCAAATGCAATATAGTATCTATTTTGAGACTAAATGTTATACATTTTTATTTTTATATACCGATGAGACACTACTGGTCGAAATGTTCTTATGATGCACTGAAATTTTACAATAGAACAATCATATATTTTATTATTGACAATTCCATATTAATGGACCAATTTTCTCAAGTGAAAATCTCATGGAAAATAATAATAAAATCTCCAGGAGGTTAAAGTGCTATATTTCAAGTGAAAAGACATTCAAATTGATCTATAATTTTCCCGATTTTTGATTTTATGCTGTTGTTTTTCCCTATTTCAAAGGCATCGGCCCCAGTCTAAAAAAGGTATGAGAGCCCTGCTGATTAAACATAGAAATTAGAATTCAAATCTCATTTCATTCGAAAGAACACTGAAATTAAGTACATAAATACCTACATTTTTGGTATTAGGTTTTATTTAAAAGTTATACATTATCTCAAGAGATTTCATAATTTTCGCCTGGAAGGAGTTTCCCCAAAAAAACATATTTGATAAAGGAATTGGAAATAGAAACTCATTTCGCCCATAAGAACCTAAGACAATTGGTAAATTAACATCTTGTAATTTTTTTTATATAAGTTTTTATACAAAAATTATGGATTATTTCCAATTTTTCATGATTTTCGTCTAGAAATGCCCCCTCCCTCCCCAACACATTTACTAGAGTAATTTGAATTGGAAATTCATTTCATCTGAAAGAGCATAAAAAAACATATAACTATCTTTTGATGTTTTTTTTTCATAATTTTTTAAATAAAAAGTGCTATCCCCCCATCTTATATAGGTATTCGAATTTGAAACTAATTTCATCCAAAAGAATATAAGAAATTAAGTACATTTACATCTTTTAATTTCTGTTATCATTTTTTTATGCAAAAGGTACAAATTATTTCCAGTTTTTCATGATTTTTGCATAGAAAATGGATTTTGCCCCCCCCCCCCCCAACACATATGACATAGGAATTCGAATTGAACACTCATTTTAATGGAAAGAACATGAGAGAAACATAAGAAATTTGGTATATTAACATCTTTTAATTTTTGTTACTATTTTTAAGCAAAAGTTATAAAGTATTTCCAGTTTTCATGATTTTGGCCTAGAAAAGGGCTTTTTCTCCCAATAAAACACATTGGATATAAGAATTTGAATTGAAAACTCATAATATTTGAAAGAAAATCAGAAATTGAATATATAAACATCTTTTAATTTTTGAAATCAGTTAAAAAGCTTGAATTATGTATTATTTCCAATTTTTCATGATTTTAGCCTAGAAAAGGGCTTTTCTCCCCAAAATACACATTTGATACAGGAATTCGAATTTCAAACTCATTAAATTTGAAAGAACATGTGAAACTAAGTACATTTACATCTTTTAATTTCTGTTATCATTTTTAATGCAGAAGTTATAAATTATTTCCAGTTTTCCATGATTTTTGCATAGAAAATTGATTTTTGCCACCCCCCCCCCCCCCAAAAAAAAGAAACACATTTGATATAGGAATTCGAGTTTTAAACTCATTCCAATTGAAAGAACATAAGAAATTAAGTAAACTCAGATCTCTTAATTTTTGTTATCTTTTGTTATGCAAAAGTTATGAATTATTTCCAGTTTTTCATGATTTTGGCCTAGAAAAGGGCATTTTCTCCCAAAAACACATTTGATATAAGAATTAGAATTGAAAACCTATTTCATTGGAAAGAACATCAGAAATTGAGTATGTAAACATCTTTTAATTTTTGAAATCAGCTATATTTTTAAGTTATGAATTATTTCCAATTTATCGTATGATGATTTTAGCCTAAAAAAGGGCTTTTTCACCCAAAAAATACACATTTGTTATAGGAATTCGAATTAGAAACTTATTTAATTCGAAAGAACATCACAAATTAAGTAAATTTACATCTTTTTATTTCTGTTATCATTTTTAATGCAAAACTTATAAATTATTTCCAGTTTTTCACGATTTTTGCATAAAAGAGGGTGTTTTTGCCCCCAAAATATCGCAAGTGCCACATATCTCAGAGGTCTATCAAACTTTTTCTGTACTACTAGTCTCTAGTTAATATCTTTAGCATAGTGGTTTGCATTCATCATAAAATTCACACACATGCCGCACTACATCGCAATATGAAAGACGATGACAAGACTGATTGCATGTATCAGTGGCGGATTCAGGGGGACCCCCGGCAAAGGGAGCGCTGGATCCGCCACTGTATATGGTAATGCCCGGCATGATGAGACGTTACAGGTCTGAGTGTCACTTTCGAAATACTTAGCAAAGAATAAAGATTCTTTTTCCTCTCAAATAAGATCTTGTTACATAAGATATTATTAAACTACATGGGATGAGACCCCCCCCCCCCCGCATTGAAAGTCCAAGGACTATATACAGTTACCATTCTGTACGCAATTTTTAAAATGTCAATAGATTATTTGAATTTGAATTTGCTTAGGGGATGGAAGTATTGATAATTCTGTTTAAATTATCTAGAATTACCCCCCCTCCCCCCCCCCCCCCAAAAAAAACTGGATCCACGCTTGCAATGAAATTCTGATACGGTCCCCATTCCGCGGAGATACTGAAAGGTCAAGAACTCGAACGATCATGACGGAGAGGGCGGCTAACGGCTTATGGTTTTATGTGAATGGAAAGAGGGTATATTTTGCCAAAAGATTTGAACATAATTAGCTGTTTTAGGTTTTTGGTTTCATGATTAAACTTTTAATAAAATCCTCTTAAAATTTTGATTGCGCTTTACAAATAGCCATGAGGGGGACAACTGGTCAGTTGTAGGCCAGTTTTTGTGTAGTACGACTCGTCATACCCAAATGCAGATTTGGGTATGTAAACTGCATTTGGGTATGACGAGTTGTACTAATTATTGTGTTGCCTGCGAAGCATAGCGACACTGACCTAACCCGCTGTATGACCAAGATATTGGGTACCACTTTGTCCGTTGTCCGTCAGTCTGTCTGTTGCACTTTAATTGGGTGTCGCACTCACAGCCCATAGCTGATAAGGCTTTAATATTTCACATGTGTATTCCTTGTGACAAGACCTTTCTACCCATGCCATGATTTTTGACCTAGCTATGTATAGTGACCTTGACCTACATATTTGACCTACTTTAAAAAGAAATTATGCCTTGTTCACATGAATGCGCATTAAATCTAATTCGCATTAGATTTGAAGCGCATAATTTTAATGCGAATTAGATTCGCATTGCGTTCACACGGCAAATTCTAATGCGCATTAGATTTTGGTACATGTGCACTGGCAGCCATCATTTTCAAATCATAAAGGGTAGAATTTATGCCAAGTTGCCAACTCATTGTATTTTTCATATATTTTTTTCATCATCATAAATTAAAAGTTCCAGCAAGGCTAAAGAATGATACATGACGTCATTATAAGATAAAATGACGTCACAGTACAGCTTACTTTACTTTACTTTACGTAGGTTAAAACCTGCATAATGAAGTAGACAGTATTTTGGCCTCTTCTTCTTTGATTTGAGGTCAAAGGGTGGTTGAAATTGTCAAGTTATGGTCTATACATGCTAAAGAACTTAAGTACATCATATACGCATGCACTAGATTTAATGTGAATTTGATTCGCTTAGCGTTCACACGATAAAATCTAATGCGCATTAAATCTAATGCGAATTAAAGTAATGCGAATTAAATTTGTCGTGTGAACGCGACCAAAATCTAATGCGCATTAAATATGATTTAATGCACATTAAACCTTCCGTGTAAACAGTGCATAAGATTTGACATATCTTTTGATTGGTAAGTGATGTAGGCCTAGTGCTTTGATATTTCACATGTGACACTATGCCTAATGTGTCAAGACCTTTCTGTGTATACCATTATTTTTTGATATTCTTTTCAAAGAAATTAAGACTGACTTCAGTTTTGATAATTGATAAGTAATACGTACAGCTTTAATATTTAACATATGTATTTCTTATGATGAGACATTTGTTTTGTTACCAAAATGTTTACGTAGTGACCTTGTCCTAGATGATCAACACTCTTTTCTGAAAATTTAAGATTGACCATATTGTTTTTACAGGTAAGTAAGAGGTCTGATATTTTGCATGTGAATTTTATTTGAAAAAATTTTCCTACTGATACCAACGGTATAATAATTTTGAACCAAGTGACTTTGATCCACGTTTTAGAAATAAGCTGCTTTGCAGGCGACACAAGCATTCCTTGGATTGCTATTTTTTTTAGTAGGGTCCATATTGCATCAGTGCAATTTGTTTTAATATGGACAAAGTACATATTTGAAAAAAAAATGTTTTGTCAGTAAAGAATTTTAATTTGTATTATATGTTATTAGGATATGACCAATGTGAATTTGAATTTTCACTCGTAAACTAAGACCCCCCCCTCCCCCCCACCAGCCTGTATTACAATGCATGCATTTGTAACCTTAAAAATATATCTTTTTTTTTTAATGAATTTAAAAAAAAATTTATGTAGGTTATTGTAGAAGAACCTAATCCAGAAGTTTCATTGCTGCAGTACCTACGTAATGACTGTATCCTTTTAGTTGTTTTTAAGAGGGCGGATTCAGGGACGTATAGTTTTTGGTCTGTCCGTCGCTCTGTTTATCATGTTTATCTGTTTGTCTGCAAAAAACTTTAACCTTCGCCATAATTTTTGAATGGTAAGTGATAGGGCTTGAATTCATATTTCACATGTGTATTCCTTGTGACAAGACCTTTCCATGGATACCAAAATTTTTGTCCTTGTGACATTGACCTTGGAGTTTGACCTTGTCCTTTGAGTTTGACCTAGTTCTGAAAAATTTTAGCCTTACCAGTCTTTCCCAAAAACTTACAGCTTGCATAGGTCAAGCGCATAGGTCTGATACAAAAACTGTCGACCTCTCCAAAAAAAAAAATATGGTAGCAGCCTCGGTGCGAAAAACCTCTGACTACTTGTCAATCATGTTCTTGTTAATGCTTTAAAACAAAGAAATTAAAAAAATTACAATCATGAAAAGTTAACAAGAGCGTGATAGAAAATTATAAAAACTTGCACTGGAACATTTGATTACATGACGAATATACTCACCAGAAGGCATCGGCCCGAACGTAATTTTGCCTGTAAGGACTAGCAGACCGATGTTATTTAAGGAAAGACTGCCTTACAATTGGTCATAACTTTAAAATGGTAAGTGATAGGGCTTGAATTCATTTCACATGTGTATTTCTTGTGGCAAGACCTTTCCATGGATACCAAATTTTTTTACCAGTTGACCTTGACCTTGGAGTTTGACCTACTTTTGAAATCCGCAAAATTTGGCCATAACTTTTGAATGGTAAATGATAGGGATTTCATGTTTCACATATGCATTCCTTGTGACAAGACCTTTCCATGGATACCAAATTTGACTTTGTGACCTCAAAATGTGAACTACCTTTGACATTTCAGCTGTTTTATTGTCAAAGATGCCAACGGGGGCATTCATGTTTCACAAACACATGTTTTTATTATATCTTTATAAATTGAAGCCTTAACATTATACATATAGTTTTATCACCTCATGCAACTTTATTGCCAAAGGGATCAGTAAAGCCAGCCGTGTGTTGGTGCGTCTGTGTGTGTCAAATCTTGTAGACACTCTAGAAGTCTGTGCTTTTTAGCTCACCTGAGCCATAGGCTCAAGTGAGCTATTGTCATAGTGTTGCGTCCGTCGTCCTTCGTCCGTCGTCGTCGTCGTCGTCCGTCGTCCGTCGTCCGTCGTCGTAAACTTTTCACATTTTAAACTTCTTCTCCAGAACGGCTGAAGGCATTTTGATGAAACTTGGTAGGTATGAAGTACTCATGGTCCCTACAAGTGTTGTTGTTTTTCGTCCGGATCTGTCAACAGGTGGCGCCACCACAGCCAAAAGTAGGTCACGGGGGGTACCCTCCTTTGACAAACTTCTTCTTCAGAACCGAAGCATGTATCGACAAACAGAAAGCATCAGGATGATCTAGAGAGATGTCTTAAGAAGTGTTGTTATTTTTGATTCCACTTCGAAGTCAAATTTTTGACGCGTTTTTGACGTCTTTTCGGACTTTGTCAGAAATGCACATTTTTGCACTATTTCTTTAAATAACTCAATAAGTGTATGATTTTACACACTCATTTACTACATATTTATCATATTTAACTTACTTAATGCTTTGATATGTATTTTATGCTTAAAATGTATTTTTTTGATTTTTTATGAATTTTTTTCTTATGTAAAAAGGAAGGGGGGGGGGGGGTTGATTTTCATACATTTTCTGCTTCTTTTCTATAACCACTCTTCAGATTGTCATGACAATTTGTAGGTATGAGGTACTCATGCATGGTACCCTACAAGTGAAAGAATTTTGTCAAGATATCCTTTTTTGGATTTTTAAGGAATATTTTTTAAGATTGTACATAGGTATAATGTATGTTTTCCATGCCAAATGGACCCATGGGGAGTAGCTTCAAACCCCGGCGGGACCCCAACAATTTTTTTTTTCCCTTTTTCAGTTTTTTTTCTCTTTTTATTTTTATATTTATCACTAGAAATGAAACTGTGAAAGAATTTTGTCAAAATATCAACTTTCAGATTTTTAATGATTTTTTAAATAAGACAAGCTATAGCTAGTTTGGCTTTGTGTACTTATTTTCATACTTCGAATTAACTTGGCCACATACGCTATCAAATATACGCTGAATTTATTTTTAAGATGTTGACTTTTTGTGTCGCCTGCGAAGCACAGTGACACTTAGGGATCACTTTGTCTGTTGTTTGTCTGTCCGTCCATCCGTCCCTCTGTCTGTCCGTCTGTCTGTCACACTTGGGTGTCACACCCCATAACTTTTGATTGGTAAGTGATAGGGCTTTGATATTTCACATGTGTATTCCTTGTGACAAGACCTTTATACACATATCATAATTTTTGACCTTTTGACCTTGACCTAGATATTTGACCTACTTTTCTAAAAATCTAATATTGGCTATATCTCTTGATTGATTAGTGATAGGGCTTTGATATTTCACATGTGTATTCCTTGTGATTAGACCTTTCTACACATATAATGTTTGACCTTGTGACCTTGATCTAGATATTTGACCTACTTTTCTAAAAATCTAATATTGGCTATATCTCTTGATTGGCAAGTTATAGGGCTTTGATATTTCACATGTGTAATCTTTGTGACAAGACCTTTCTACGCAAACCACATTTTTTGACCTCGTGACCTTGACCTAGATATTTGACCTACTTTTCAAAAAATCTAAGATTGGCTATATCTTTTGATTGGTAAGTGATAGGGCTTTGATATTTCACATGTGTATTTCTTGTGACAAGCCCTTTTTTCACATACTATATTTTTTAACCTTATGACCTTGACCTAGATATTTGACCTACTTTTAAAAAAACAAAGATTGGCTATATCTATTGATTGGCAAGTGATAGGGCTTTGATATTTCTCTTGTGTATTCCTTTTGACAATACCTTTCTACACATACCATAATTTTGACCTCATGACCTTGACCTAGATATTTGACCTACTTTTCAAAAAAATTAAGATTTGCTATATCTTTTGATTGGTAAGTGATAGAGCTTTGATATTTCATATGTGTATTCCTTCTTGTGACAAGGCCTTTCTACACATATCATAACTTTTGACCTCATGACCAAGACCTAGATATTTGACCTACTTTTCAAAAAATCTTAGATTGGCTATTTCTTTTGATTGCTGAGTGATAGGCTTTGATATTTCACATGTGCATTCCATGTGACAAGACCTTTCTTCACATACCATCATTTTTAGCTCACCTTGACGAAGTTGAGTGAGCTTATGCTATAAACCCACGCGTCCGCGTCCTTTTAAGAAGTTTGGGGTAGCTCAGTATCTGACAAAGTACTAACGCTACAGTAACCAAACTGGCACAAATGATTCATCTTTGGATGCTGAGGTGAACCCATGCATCGTATGCAGCATCTTACCTACATTTTCCGATTGAGTGACTTGGTTAAGAAGTTTGGGGAAGCTCAGTATCTGTCAAAGTACTGATGCTACAGTAACCAAACTTGCACAAGTGATTCATTTTTGGATGCTGAGGTAAACCCATGCATCGGATGCAGCATCTGACCTTCATTTTCCGCTTGAGTGACTTGGTTAAGAAGTTTGGGGTAGCTCAGTATCTGACAAAGTACTGATGCTACAGTAACCAAACTTGCACAAGTGATTCATTTTTGGATGCTGAGGTAAACCCATGCATCGGATGCAGCATCTGACCTTCATTTTCCGCTTGAGTGACTTGGTTAAGAAGTTTGGGGTAGCTCAGTATCTGACAAAGTACTGATGCTACAGTAACCAAACTTGCACAAGTGATTCATCTTTGGATGCTGAGGTGAACCCATGCATCGGATGCAGCATCTGACCTACATTTTCCGCTTGAGTGATTTGGATAAGAAGTTTGGGGTAGCTCAGTATCTGACAAAGTACTGATGCTACAGTAACCAAACTTGCACAAGTGATTCATCTTTGGATGCCGAGATGGACCCATGCATCGGATGCAGCATCTGACCTACTTTTTCCACTTGAGTGATTTCGCTTTTAAAAGCCAATATTGAGCAGAGTATAAGTGCTACATGTACCAAACTTGCATATTGGATGTATCTTTGATCAAACTTTCATAAAATGACCTTGACCTACTTTTTCCGCTTGAGTGATTTTGCCTTTAAAAGCCAATATTGAGCAAAGTATAAGTGCTAGATGTTCCAAACTTGCATATTAGATGTATCTTTGATCAAACTTTCATAAAATGACCTTGACCTACTTTTTCCGCTTGAGTGATTTTGCCTTTAAAAGCCAATATTGAGCAAAGTATAACTGCTACATGTACCAAACTTGCATATTGGATGTATCTTTGATCAAACTTTCATAAAATGACCTTGACATACTTTTTCTGCTTGAGTGGTTTTGCCTTTAAAAGCCAATATACATGTACTAAGAAATATGTTTGAATTGAATTTTGCTGTCATGAGGTGAGCTTCGTAATCTGTGATTACCTATGTTTTACCTCGTGCACTTGCCCTATATATTTGACCTACTTTTCAACAAATCTATGATTTGCTATATCTTTTGAGTGGTAAGTGATAGGGCTTTGATATTTCACATTTGTATTCCTTATGAAAAGACCTTTCTAAACATTCCATAATTTTTAACCTAATGACCTTGCCCTTGATAATTGACCTAATTTCAATAAAAAAAAAATCCGCTACGCAGGCGACACAAGCATTCCTTGGATTGCTTTTTTTTCATACATGCATATTTCAGAACAATATCCCTATTTAATGATTATTTTCTCTGTCTTATTTCTGTATCTATGGTAAACATAGTCGCCATATATCTTGTGTTACAGATTTGATTGGTTCAATACCTCCTTGCCCCTTTAGTAGGGGTAACTACAGGAAATAAAAAGGTGCACACTAAAAATTTTGACTGACTTGAAGTGCCCGGAAGTCTGTAAAATTGGTCTTTTTTGATTGCGAATCTTTGGCACGTATAAAAATGTAAAGAAAAAAGGGGGGGGGGGGGGGTCATGCATGTCCTTTTTTCGCAATTTTCACTTTTTTTACAGGAACTCTGCGTCCTCATCGAAAATGTTCCGAATTTTGCATATTTTCAAACCTATCTGTAGATTGCATAAAAGACAAGATCAAGTTCGAAGTTAAATTTATCACGACTATTGATTCAATATGCTAAAAATACATTTCCAAGCACCGCATTTCAGCATATTTACCGAAAATAATTTGTCCAAGTGGCTTCACTGGGTCATGAGGTTTGATACACCGTACACTGCTGTTTGGAAAGAAATTGGCTCATTTTCTGCACAACTCACTTGAATTAATATTGTCCGCTAACAACTTGTCTGTGTTAATTGGATTAACACGATTTTGACTGTACGTTACATGTATTAAGATGAAATCAATACTATTCAAAAGCTCTCATTCATAGATTTCTGTATAATTTAATATGAATAAAGGCAAAACCGAAAAGTCTTTGTTTTTTATGCTTCCGGAATCAAAGATACGGGGGCATATAGTTTTTGGCCTGTCCGTCTGTCTGTTTGTCCGAAAAACTTTACATTGGGCATAACTTTTGATAGGAAGATGATAGAGCTTTCATATTTCACATGTGTATTCCTTGTGACAATACCTTTCCATTGATACCAAAATTTTTGACCTCGTGACCTTGACCTTGACCTTTGACCTACTTTTCAAAAACTTTAACATTGGGCATAACTTTTGAATGGTTAGTGATAGGGCTTTCATATTGTACATGTGTATTCTTTGTGACAAGATCTTTCCATTGATACCAACATTACTCTGACCCTGACCTCTCACATACTTAACAGAAAATGGTGTTTATACCAACAAAGATGCCACCGCGGGGCATTCGTGTTTCACAAACACAGGCTTTATTATTTTCTGGCATACTAGCTATTAATAATGAAAGGTTTGGTGTTCAATTTTGAATAAACTTAATTTATGAAATCATTTCATTGTTTTATTCTGTTTCTGTTGCACATTAATGTGGAATTTTACAAAATGATTTTATTTTTGATGTTGCATAATCGAACTATACTAGCTGGGCATATGACTTTGGATCGCATAATCCATCTTTTCAAATCAGTAAAAAAGTTGTTGTTTTGAAATGTAACTATTTTCTCTTGTTTGTACTTTTAAAGGTTGTCTGAAAAAAAACTTGTCTGCATCCGGCAAAAATCTTGTTAGAAAGGTTGTGGGCTAAAATCCTGGTACTGGCACTATCAGTATTCAATATCAGTATGTCAATTAGAGCGTGCATGGGTATCAGGTGAGCGTTGTGCCCCCTGGGGCTCTTGTTCTTAATACATGTATGAAATACCCGTCCCCATTAAATTATCATGGAAAATGGCCCATTCACAAAAATTCCTTCCTTGCCATGGCTCAGGTTTAAGACTGCCCTTCTGCAAGCTTGCAGGTTTTGCATCATATTTAGACCCCCTGGGTGGAACCAACATAAGTTTTATAGAAGAATTATACATTTTAAAAGAGTGACGGCTAGTCTTATGATTATTAAAAAAATGTACATTGAATTGAAAGCCAAATGTAGAAAAATTTTAAATTTATTTAGATGCATATTTTTGAATACTATATATACTACATTTTTTCATCAATAGATATGAATATTTTTATGTGACATTCTTTCCTTAACTCTGAACCAGTACGGTTAACAGGAAGTAAGAATGGTTGTAGCCAGGGCGGTTGTGGTGCATGCACCGTTATGGTGTCATGGTTTGATGACGGCACAAACAAAATTAGGTATAATCATGATTATATAATTATTATAACACTAATTGTTCCACACTTTGATCATTAAGTGAATTAAGAGGAGAATCTTATGTAAGAAATATCAGGGACATATATTTGGAAATATTGAATAAAATATACAATAACATTTTATTTATGCGTGCAATCATTGTTATTCAGATACAGACATATCAATTTCTATACTGAATAGATTCAAATAAATATTGATAAGTATTGAAAATGAGAATTTAATTGTTATTCTCTGGTATAAAAGATTCGGAGGCTTCTTCAGTTTTTGTCCTTTCCATTTGTTTGATCTTTTTAATGTATGTCTGTCTGAAACCTAAAATTATCACAGGCCAAAACTTTTGAATAGTAAGTGATAGGGCTTTCACATTTTATGTGACAAAACCTTTTCTTTTCTTACCAAGGGTTGACCCTGTGACCTTGACCTTGCTTGAACTCAATAGTTATAGGTATGCGTTAAAAGAAAGAAAAAAAAGAAAGATTTAATATGCGCAGACTGGGCATTGTACTTCTAGGGCTGCAACGATACGCTATGCTCATGATACGATATGTATCACGATATTTGCTTTCGGTACGATTCGTATCACAATTCTTTGATTATCTGTTGAAAGATGAAATCAACGTGAGATAGATCTATGGGAACTCTCAAATTGTAAGTTTTGCTAGTACTGTTTTAAGTGTAAAAGAAAATCCAAATATAACAGCGATACTATGAAGTAATAATCACCTTGAGCATATCTTGCTTGTCTTTATATAAAGTCCCTTGTACAAAATTTAAAACTTCGCTAATACTATTGTCATCAAGTTGTTATCCAAATGTATAAAAATGGCTTGATTATATATACAGTACGTGTATTGTACTGTCAACAATATACGCGGTTAACAGAGAACCACGGCAAATCGTTGCAGCCCAATGTATTTCATGAACATCTTATTTGTTTTGTCAATAAAATTGAATCCCGAAACATGTACCATACTCTTACAAATGTATTTATCAATTTTTTTTTAAAAAGACATAGGACTGTGAATTCCTGCATCACTCCAATATGCAGCATATATGGTCAGGCGGTTACCACAGTAGAGGGGGTTGGGAACTCCAAAACAGGATTACATCCCCTTCAGGTTTGTATTGGCTGATTTTACAAAGGTGTCATAAATTTACGACAGGAGTAGGACTCACTGTAAATGTTGTTATTTTTGCTGGGGGAAATTTTCATGAAATGACCACTGCAACAGTCATGTGACGGTATTTTTGGAGAAAAAAGGTAGTATTCCCTTTAGTCTTTTATTGTGGTTGTAATTTTCACGTGGGGGGTATCTTCCCGATAATAGTACTTCTCGAAGTGCGTGAAAATTACCCCCACGTGAAAATTTCTACAGTATGTAGTTAATTATAAAGCATTTATATGTACGTTCTTGCACATTTTGCATAGTAACATAGAGCAATGATGTAAAGTTATGAAGTTAGACATAGCTAGGTAAATACAATATGACGTTGTTGAAGGTTGTTTAGCCTCATGTAGTTTTCAGTGTTTTAATATTGAATTCTTTCTTTCAAAGAGTAGATCGTACAATTTTATGCTTAGATAACAGACGAGGGGACAGAGGTTTTTTGACATAAATTTATATAAAAAATCAAGGGTACTGAATATACATGTATACATGTCATTCTGTGTGATTTTGTCTTAACACTAAAAGCTACAGTAATATGTGAATAAAAGGGATGGAGGGGCTGTTACATGTAAACAAATCACATAGAAACCTAAATGGTAATTATTCAATTTTTAACAAATAATTCTTGAGTTCAAATTATGATATGAAACAACACTGATATGACATAATGATTGTAGGAGAGTTTGATAAGGAGCCATGGGATACAGTGTGGATTCTGTACACCAGGTATGGTGATGACACTGTTCTGTCTCTTGAGGAACAAGCCAAATCTTTCTCAGTATGATGTAGAGGAGGCCCTAGAAGGTATGATATGGTATGATTGTAGGAGAGTTTGGTAAGGAGCCATGGGATACAGTGTGGATTCTGTACACCAGGTATGGTGATGACACTGTTCTGTCTTCTGAGGAACAAGCCAAATCTTACTCAGTATGATGTAGAGGAGGCTCTAGAATGTATGATATGATATGATTGTATGAGAGTTTGGTAAGGAGCCATAGAATACAGTGTGGATTCTGTACACCTGGTATGGTGATGACACTGTTCTGTCTTCTGAGGAACAAGCCAAATCTTACTCAGTATGATGTAGAGGAGGCCCTAGAAGGTATGATATGATATGATTGTATGAGAGTTTGGTAAGGAGCCATGGGATACAGTGTTGATTCTGTACACCAGGTATGGTGATGACACTGTTCTGTCTTCTGAGGAACAAGCCAAATAGGGTTGGGTAAGAAGCCATGGAATACAGTGTGGATTCTGTACATGTACAAGTGTATGCTACGTGGTTATAATTCATTGGCTGTAAAATAAAGCTGATTCATATGAATTGTACTTTAATTGTATAAATTATGTTTTCAAATTGGTTTATGAGATATGGACTATCGTTAACAGGAAACCTGTGTAGATGTACAGGGTACAGACCAATCATCGACTCTGCCAAACCTTTCCTTGTATGTATCCTATCTTGTAAAATGCTTAAAGATGATTCTAAAATCAAACATTTTTTTTTTAAATTAAGAATTAACATAAACAACATAAGTCAACATACATTTGCAATTAACTTTAAAATTGCACAGAATCGTGTATTATATACAATGAAATTGATCATATACATTTATGCATCAACCATTCTATTATAGTGTTGTACATCGGAAGAGTTTTAGGAATCAATAATCAAAAAATATTCAGAAAGGGTAAACCGATTGATTATTGATCAAAAATGGAAAGTAATACAAACAGTGACTGTTATGTTAGATATGGGAAGAAGAAATACCGTGTAGCCAGAAATTTTCGCGAGTATCAAATTTTGCGATTTTATGGTAAGATAAGGTGTCTTTATTTTGCGGGTACAATTTTTGGTGATTCCTAAATTACAAACAAACATGTACACATTATGTCATAATGTTTCTGTTTTGTACCTTTCATTATTGCATTTTTAGTTAGTTCTATCTTAAGAAATGAAGAATGCACCCAATTCACTTGTTCAAAAGTGAAGAATGGAACATGTACAATAATTAAGAACAAAATGTAACTGATATACAAATTGATGATATACCTTATCAAACACAATTTTTGACGGGAATATATTTTCACAAATCCAAATCACTCGCGAATAAAGTGAAAATTAGTATCTCACGAAAATTTCTGGTTATACGGTGTATCTTCAAACATAACCTTCTCCTTTTTCAGCAACGATTGATTGTAAACATTAAAATCGATGACCAAAATTTAAAAACAACTGGTTCATCACTAATTCTATTTATCACTTATTCTATTTACACTTTTTTTCCATTGATAATTACAGGACTGCCCTCTGGGTGAAAAATGCTGTCAGAATAAAAGCAACGATAAGGAACAGGTTAATTTATGTTGATGTTTTAATCCTTTGAATGATATGTATCACTGTTTTTTTTTAACAATTTCTGTCATTTGATAGAAATTGTAACAGAAATAAAATTAATATTTTTGGTCAACATACAGTAATTAAATTCTATTTCATTCTTTTCATATGCATTGTACATGTACATGTACCTACACATTTGTATATTACAAAATGATGAATTTGCATACTCAAAAGTTAATTTTATTTTAAAAATGTGTAAATACATTAATTTTGATTTCTTTTAATCATTTCAGCAAACAGATTCAAAGAACAGTGAATTCAGTCCAAACCATGTTACTCAAAATGTTATATTTCCTCCAGAGTTGACGGTAAATCATTTCTTTTATACTGTATATTCTCTTTCTTTTGCGGTGGGGTGTTTTAGGAGGAGGGGATAAAGATTTTGGAATAGACGTTACCATAATACAGTATGTTTTTGTATGATGTGCACAGTATAGACCCTTTCATATTATCTGCGGTACTGAATTTGACTGGTCTATACACACTGTACATATTTCCTGACTAATATGGAAGATAGCAAATACATGTACTTCTAACCAAGTTTGTATGAATATTTTTACTCACTCTTTGATTGTTCTTAATTGTCTTGACGTCATCAATTTGCTTGGGCAGAAAAGGTAACCAAGTTATGAACAATGGTTTAGGTAGTTGACCAAATGCAAATTAGAACGGATATGCTGTAGTTGCGATATTGCATATTAGAAAACTGAAATTGGTGTAATTATCAGGACTAAATAGGATAACCCTCCTTCCAAAAGACAATTGATAAGTATTATATTGTGCATCAAAACATGACATAGGTTCAGGTGCACTCCACTGTTTCAGGCTTTGTGTATGACGTTCCCATTCTATACTACTGATGCTGAATTAATACATCATGTTAATTAACAATCAGTGGAAGGTCAACATGATAGGTAAAAACCAAACATGGTTAAATCTGGTTTTGCTGAAAAATTGTAATTGGCCTTGGCATATTTTTCTCTGTTGTATAAATAAATGAGATTTGATGGACAATATCAGGGAGTTTCATATGTGTCCCTGAAAGTTTCCAGTCACAAACTTAAGATGAGGTCTTTACTTCTTTTTAACAGAGGAGCAGTGATAAAACAATGAAGATTTTCAAACATAGTGAGTGGACATGGATTCTGCCATTTGCCCTGTCTGATTTATTGGATGCCAAAGCAAAGTTTCCAGATTCTAAGATCGTCATGGGTGCCACTGGGATTAGTAAGTGTTAAACAAAGAATGTGAGATTTAAACTCTAACTTGGATTAATTCAGTAGGCTGTATGAAAGTAATGATTAAACTGTATGTCTGTCCAGTTGTCCGTCACATACTCTCTAGTTTATTCATACATCTTTTGCCTAGTGCATTGTGTTTTAATTTTTAGCTCACCTGGACAAGTTGAGTGAGCTTATGCTATACCCCCCGCACATCTGCATACATGTACGTGTCCGCATCTGCATACCCGTCCTCATCCATGTCAGATTAAGAAGGTTGGGATAGCTGAGTATCTGACAAAGTACGAATGCTTCATGAACCAAACTTTCACAAGTGATACATCTTGGGATACTTAGATTAATCCTTGCATCAGATACTGATACCTACATTTTCCACTTGAGTGACTTGGTTAAGAAGTTTAGCTAGCTCTGTGTATCTGGCTTAAGAAGTAGGGTTACCTCAGTACCTAACAAAGTACTGATGCTACATGTAGCAAACTTGCAAAACTGATGCATCTTTGGATGCTGAGGTGAAACCATGTAATGGATGCTGTATCTGACCTACATTTTCCACTTGAGTAACTTGGTTAAGAAGTTTGGGGTAGCTCAGTATTTTGACAAAGTACTGATTCTATAGTAACCAGACTTGCACAAGTGACTCATCTTTGGATGCTGAGATGAACCCATGCATCAGATGCAGCATCTGACCTTCTTTTTCCGCTTGAGTGATTTTACTTTAAAAAGCCAATACTGAGCAAAGTATGAGTGGTACATGTACCAAACTTGCATTTTATAGATGTATCTTTGATCAAACTTTCATGGAATGACCTTGAACTACTTTTTCAACTCGAGTGATTTTTCTTTAAAAAGTCAATATACATGTACTAAGAAAAATGTTTACATTGCATTTTGCTACCATGATAATGAGCTTTGTAATCTGTGAGTTCAGAGTCAGTGTGTTACACACATAAATTGCTTTCATGCATACAAAATACATGTACAGTTAAACCTGTTTTAAGAGACCCTTCAAGGGAAGTCACATCAAGGTCACATAAGACAGGTGGTCACTTTATACAGTGGGTCGCTAGGGCAGATTTAGCCGTATACTTCTTCTGTCACAAAAAAAACCTCACTCGGTCTTGAATTTTCAGGTTATTTCCTGCATACTGGTAAACTTGGTACATACACTCTCATTGATGGCACAAAAGTTAGTGACCTTCAAAATATATGTGTCAAAGACAATTGTCTGGAAATAGGATCTGCTGTTACCATGGCAACACTGGAACAGTTTCTTAAAGAAGTTGAAGGTAATATGCATGTACATGTTTACGTGTAGTTGTATTGACATGTATGTTTTGATGCTCTTAGATAAGAATGTTTAAACTTTTAAGCAATGCATTGTTATGGGCAGTGTTGTAACCTTACTGATTAATGCAAACGGAATCTGTTACGGATGAAAAAACTGCCCATGGCAAATTTTAGTCTGTCCGTTGTCCTTTTGTAAAGAATCAACACTGCCACTGCTTTAGGCTCTCTCGAACCAATAAATGCTGTACTAGTACCAGAGATCTACAGGATGTGAAACCTGTACTAGTACCAGAGATCTACAGGATGTGAAACCTGTACTAGTACCAGGTTTACAGGATGTGAAACCTGTACTAGTACCAGAGATCTACAGGATGTGAAACCTGTACTAGTACCAGAGATCTTGTACTAGTACCAGAGACCTACAGGATGTGAAACGGACTTCACTGTACAAGTAATGGAGAAGCAATGGATAAAACGGAAATGCCACGGATAGACATCTGTTGCTAGTCTCCCATAGGTGTCCATTACTTCTCAATTTAAATGTTTCATGTCCGGTAGATGTTCTTTTGTGACTCAAGTCTATCGGACATCAAAGGACACCTACATGACAGCTATTGGAGAAGTAAGGGACAAGTATCTGACAAAACAGATACCAATAGACTTGTAACCTATAGGAAACAGATGCATAGTCTGTTCTGTCAGGTTGATAGTTTTGAATATGCTTAAACCTTTCCAACAGACAGAATGGAAATAAATGGATATCACTGGAGGAATAATGGATTCATCGGATGAGTAATGGATGACTTAGGGATGAGTTACTAAGCAGAGACCAAAGGATAGAAAATTTTGTCATTCCTTACTCTTCTGTTTATTCACCTTATCGGGCTAGGTATGATTGAGGCATTAAGGAATGATTGCTTGATTAGAGATAAAAGTAGTCTCTGTTTGAATTTGCATAAACCAAATTTTTTCCATCCGGGATTGGTGTATTTTCATGCATGTTTACAGATCCAAAGTGAAATCTTTCAACTTGTAAGTAATAGTGACTGTCTGATTACTATAAATTACAATAAACACTCATTATCCACAAATTTTTGACTATTTGGACTCTATCAAATGGAGAAACATGAAATATGAAAGAACTCTACATACTATCCATAATTTCTGGTAAACAAAGTCCAGCATTCTTCCACTTGATAGAGGTTGAGTGTCCAAAAATTTGTGGATATTGAGTGTTTATTGTTATATATTATATAAACTTTCTGACGGAGGACTTAAATTCATTGCCTGATTACAGATAAAGGTGTTCTTAGTCTGAAAATGCAATTTCCTAATGAAAATTTCCAGATTCACATATTTTTGATATTTCAGATCCAAAACCCTCGGCCGTGATGGCCATGTTGAGCTGTCTCCGTTGGATTGCTGCAGGTCAGATCCGAAATGCTGCTGTATGTATACTTTTTTATACGGATTGCTTGCTGTACATCTAGTTTATCTAAATGAATGCACATGTGCATGTATCATACTTTTGCCTTCATTTTTCCCTAATTTTAGCTTATTCATATATTCGATTGTTTAGAATATTCAGTCTAAATTTACCTTTCATCGGTCCAATAGATTTGGACCTTTAAGGGCTTGTGGATTTTTAAATATCAGTGCCCAGTTTCATAAAAGTTCTTATGAAAAATTTCAGGAATTTTCGTAACTTTCGTTAATTAATAATAATTAATAAAACGTTCCATGTAGATTAATGCACTATGTTTTCTAATTTCTTTTCTACAATTATTAATTCATTTGAAGTCAGAAACAAAATATCCGTATCTTTATTTCAAAAGAAGAACTAAACGATCAAAAGTTACGAAAATTCCTTATATTCTTCTTAAGTATTTTTGTGAAAATGGCTGCTGATCTTTGATATGTAAATAATGCATTATGTACATGTTCATATCATACCTGTCAACTTAAAAAGAGGGAGATCTCCCTCCTTGACAATTGAAAAAGATGGAAATTACATGTGAACCAATTTTGTGACATTAATGATATATTGCAACATTTGGAGGGTTTGAAGCATCTTTCAAACAATTTCATGGAATGCTAATCTTCCAAGTCTAAGAAAATGTATAAGAAATGACAGCAATATCATGCAAACACATGTTATCATTGCTCTTGATGGACACTTCACTGACAACATTGCATTCTTATTTAAAAAAATCAATACTCAATGGGAAAAATGATAAGTGGGAGATGTGGACTAACAGAGGGAGATTGGATTTTAGGAGGGAGATGAGGTCCAAAAGACTCCCTCTCAAAGTGGGAGAGTTGACAGATATAACATGTGCACAAGGGTAAGCTAATAACTGAGCTTTAATCAGATTGATATTTACAGACAATTGGTGGACATATAATGACTGCAGACAGTAGGTCAGACCTCAATCCTTTACTGATAACACTCAGGGCATCTATTGTAGTACAAACCAATGGAGGTAGGTTTTCTTTTCTATCCTTCCTATTATAGTTATACAAATGTATGTACATGTATATAAGAAAATTATCACCGTGCTTATTAACCACTGATATCTTACATTGTAAAAATAACCGTCCAAACAAACTTTTCTAACCACCAACGGGACATACAAGAATTCTTGCTAGAATTTTTTTTCATTAATTTAGGGAAGGAAAAGGAGTATCCTCTGTTTAAGAACTTCTTTACGGGAAGATTCAAGACTTGTCTGTCGTCTGAAGATGTCCTGATTAAAATTAAAATACCAGAGTTTAAAAAGGTATCATTAAGTCTATGGTTTGAGGAAGAGTAAGAGAGACTGTGCTGATAAGATTCAGATTTTGTTAACTACATGACATTTTGGTATCTTGATCAATTTCTAAGGAGTTTAGAGTTGGTAATTTGGAAAAATTATGTCTTCTTGCTTAAAATTCACATGGAAAGTTATATAGTATTTCCTGTGACTGATATAAGAGATGTTGCTTCTTGAATTTGATAATATTTAGTAGATATATGATCAACATAACTCAGAGATGTTGAAAACTTTTGAAGCATATCAGTCATTTTATAAATGATGCCAGTTCGAATAAAAAATTATGCTGAGCAAAACTGAAAGTGTAATGTGCTGTAGTTCAGATAACAATTTTATATAGTACTTCACATACATGTTATATAAAGTGAAATTTTTACTAAAATTCTATAGTCAAGTTTTGTGTAGTTTCCTAATAACAGTCCATACTTTATATACATAGCTGGTTTGATATAAAAGGTACATGTGTTCATCTACATGTATGTAACACAGTGGAAAAAAAACAAGATCTATTTATAGATGCACATGCATGTATAGTAAAATTAGATAGGTAAATGATAAATACATGTATATAGCTGCATGTACATTTACTTGTATGTGCATGGGGTTAACCCTTTTTAGTGTTGTGATAAAAGTCTTTTTCAGTCCATGTAAATCTATCATTAGGTTATGTAGAAAAATCTTCAGTCTCATTTATGTACTTTTAATCCAAAAAATTGTAGACCAATTGTCATATTGGATTTTACAAACAAGCCGAGCGGAAAGGATTTGACTATGCAATCGCCAATGCTGCTTGCATGATACGGTTGAGTGAACATACTGTAGATGGAGCCACTATCTGTGTCGGAGGAATCAGTGACCGACCAGTTATGTTGGAAAAGACTGAAGAGGCCATAAAAGGAAAGTAGGTACAAAAAAACACAGAATTACTGTCTCTGTCATTTGTTCATAAGTATCAAGGCTGTAAGAATAAGGCCTAAAATCTGCCCTGAAAATGTTGAAATTTCAAATTGCAAAATTTGAAAAATTTTGTTGTCGAAAAAACAACTACATGTAACTTAGTGTACATCTGAATCTACTGTCAGGCTTGATATATTATTCATAGTAAGACTGAATTGAAAAATGGAAAAACTTTAAAGGAGCTGTTAAGATAAGGGCCCTATTTAGCCCTGAATCTCGTACCGCATTTCTTCCGCATGATGATTCACATGGTGAAAAAAATTAATCATAATTGAAATATGATGTATTTGAATACTTTTTATATGTTTTACATTTTGGTGAAGTACTCTTAGGATTCTAAAATTAAGGAAGAAGTAGGGGTACTCGGATAGGAAAACTGATAAAATTGACCAAAAAACGTATAAACATAATAATATTTTACATAAAATGGATAAGTATTTACTTAAAGACATCAAATACATGTACATGTATATCTACATTGTATATCAAAAATTGATTTGGAACGTTATATCTTCTTTAAGGCCAAAAAAAAAAAAAAAAAAAGAATTGGTTCTCAGGCCCCGCCGCATGTGTTTTTTACCCCCCGCATTCAATTTTTTTCAACCACAAAATGTAAAAAAAAATTTGAAGCAGTTTCACGTAAATCCGGATTTTCAATTCTGAGCTTTATTATGTACATCTTCAAAGCGTTTGTGTATATTGATATGCATCTCAGTGACAGGTAAGCATTTATATAACATTGACAAAGAAATTGTATGACAGGAGGTGACAGAAAGGAGGGAAAAACAGATGATGTCCTCTCTTTTGTTGTGTCAGATATCTGTTGGGGCATCAATCATCCTCCCATAGAATATAGTGGGGGGTTACAGTACAGGGGCCTCTGTTGGCGATCTTTACACTTGTTAGATTGAAAATAAATAAAAAAAAAAAAAAACCTGCCTGCCTCATCTGATTTGAAAAAAAGTGGCCTGAGAACCAATTTTTTTTTTGCTTGGCCTAATTGGCAAATAATGAAATCTGGAACTCAAAATATGGTCTCGCTTTGTATTCAACGGCTACAATGTAAGCTTTTTTGTGCGAAATACACACTGACGAAGAAATAAACATCGCTCTTGCTTATTTCGTTCCCAATTCTTGTATACATGTATTTCATTCGATCACATTAGGAATACATTATTGGCTGGATTAAAGAGGAAAAATGGTCAAATGTGTCATATTTTATGGTCTAAAATATCGATCTTTGCAAAAATGCACCCCCTTCCTTTTTTGGTTTTTCATCTCTGGGGTAGTGTTCCCCCCGGAGATACAGAACCCCACTTTTCCAGAAAATTTGTATCATGGATATACACCTCCAGTTAAAGTGGCATTCTGTATATCCGGGGGGAACAATGTTAAAAAAAACTTTTCCGTTTTCTATTGATTTCTATAGGAATAATACAAGTTCTGACCCAAATATTAGCAAAATTATACAAAACAGATAAAAAATCACTTCAGATTCTGATGGGGTGCCATTTAGGTATGCATTTTACGAAGAACTTTTTTTTTTAATTTCCATTTTCAAAATCCAACTTTTCAGGGCTGATTTTACATCTAATCTTAACAGCTCCTTCACAACATTTCAACATAAATCTAAACCTTATGCTAACAGCTCCTTTAATTATGGTACTGAAATATAAAGAAAGACATGTATTTCATCAATGTCCATGTATTATTTTTTCATAAATCTCTTTAAATGGGATTACTCAAACAAATCAATGTACATTTAATTTCTGTATTTTCCTTTCATATGTTGCATACAAAACAACTTAGATCTCACAAACAATATATATGTATAAATTTAATGCAATGTAATTGTAAAATGACTATACAATACAATAGTTTTAAAACATAAAACAATATAAACAGAAATGAAATATGAAATGTATCAAGTCATTGATTAATTAGCTAATTAGAATATAGATTGTCATCTTGTGAAATGTGAAATACATGTGAACATATAAGTCAAGTCATTTGGTTGCAATAACATTAAAACCAGATATCTCTCTCTCTCTGTCAATATCTTAAAAATGTATGCATAGAATGTACTCTCTGAAAAATATGAATTAAAAAAACAAAAAAGAAAAACCAGATCTTTAATATACATGTAGCAACAATGAACAACAATAAATTTTAAAGTGTTCAAAAGAAATGACTGTTTTACTTTGTGTGATCATGGTAGTATAATTATGGTGCAAATTTGATGAATCACAAAGTGATTTTTGGAAGATTTGCATGTGTCCAGCCTGAATAATACTACCATGAACTCCCAAAGTAAAACAGTCATTACTTACATGTACATTTCCATTTGTACTAAATATCAGACACCCCATTGAGCACTCGGTCTTTTCGAAAGACAGAGTTACTTCTCATTCATGCAGGTATATGTAGTCAACACATTGTGAAGTCATCAAATTCTATGGAAACCAGCATGACATTCGGGGAAACAGGGTGACATATATGATGTTTTCAAAGGAATTTAATGACGTCACAATGCTTTTACATCAGATACCTGCATAAATCGAATGTAGGAATGTAAAATTGAAAAGACAAAATTAATGATGAGCATATTTAGTGTAACAGTTATATATTTGTATAATGTTAAAAGTATCTGAACGTTGGTAAATTCTCCGTACTTTCAAAACTTAAGTGTGACGTCATAGTAGGCAACCAGAATTATAGTTTATAAATCCCTTTGCCAAACGGGCCCTTAACATGGGGATTCTTCTGCAATGGAAATATATTATTATGATACAGACAAAGTATGTAGTTAAGGACACTTTGGTAAATCTGTAATATGCTACCTTTTCAAATTCTCTTTCTATTTTCTAGGAAAACCGATGCCTTGAGCCTTGATGTTCAAGAAATATTGAAACCAGCCACACAGGAAGTGTCAGTGCTGTGTAAAGACAAATATAAACAATCATTGGTTAATGGATTTCTGATTAAATTCCTGGAAAGTATAACCAAGGTACATGGATGACAAGGATTTTCATTAGTACCCTACTTACAAAGCTTGTGGGGTCACTTTTATAGTTTTATCTCATTCTGTCTATCAGCCCATCCATGACTCATCCATCCATCTGTTATAATTATTTAGTTTTTCAGGACCTGTTTAAAGCTTGGTCTTTAGTAAATATGTGTAACTTCAGATTTTGTCAAACTATTTTTGGAGGAGTTTTGCCTCTTGAAAAATTGCAAAGTTCAGTTTCATGGACTTCTTTCTGTAATGGATAAAGATATTGAGAGGAAATTTTAAAATATGATACTGTAAATTGCTTTATTTTTCGTCAGTACCAATTTTCGTCAATTCGTTAAAAATGACCATTTCGTCAGTACGTAATTTCTTCATCCAATGGTCCCTAGAATGTAAATTTGTCTGCTCAAATGCCAACTTAACATTTAGATCCGCCGTCAAAAAGTCAAATCCATCATATGTGTTTGTTTTCATTGTTTGTTTAACAATTATTGGTAAACATACAATTAGACATGTATATCACCTACCTTGCTGTGAAAACATATTATTTAGTAATTAGAAGTACATTATATGCGACCTTGTGTTCTTATTCAGTTTTCATTGATTTGCCATTTGCGTGTCGCAATAATACTATTTGACAATGTCTTAAAACTCTTAAACTTAAACTTCCGTAGTGTTCCTGGTTCATATTTAAGTTTACCAAGAGACTGATTCAATTTTTCCTACTACAATTTGTTTTTTGTCGGAGTATTTATATTCTTCGGTACATAATTTTGTCAAGGAAGGCACTGACGAAAATTGGTATCTGACGAATAAAAAGCAATTTACAGTAGTAACAAAGTGAGTTTTACTTAATTTGTGCTGCATATAATTATTAACAGAATGTCTGTTTACATTAATACTTGAATGTTTTTAGAATTTTCTTATATCAAAAAGGATACGAAGGAAACTGCTTCTTTTCTATTGACTTGCTAGAGACAAATCTACTGGAAAAGGTGTCTGTGTCATGACATACATGTACATGTAAATGATAATCTATGATGGATCTACATGTATATACATGTACCTGACTATTTTGATTTTGCAGGACAAGAAGGAAGCCAGTGACCCTCATGAGCCCACACACTGGTTAGCCCCCTGTTCTAGCACCCAGGTGTTTGAGGATGCTCCTACCAGTCAGTCAGATATTGACCCCCTCAGGAGGCCCCTCCCTCAAGTTACCTCCCATAATCTGGTGTCAGGACAGGCACCGTTTGTGGGAGATATGCCAAGATTTAAAGGTTCAGCAATAATTTGATAAAATAGACCATGTTTTGTGATGTTAGGTCTTACTTTGCATAAAGTGCAAGTCTACTGCTGTAGAAAATATACATGTACAATGTACATGTAATACTATATGAAAATAGTCCAACATTGGTGACAACAATTTACATATTTTTACCTTTTTCTTGGACAAACCAATTTCTTACCCAGGTCAATCATCAAAAATGCATTTACGACATGAATTTTATAAAAGTTTTGTGTTATCAGAAGGGTCAATTATACAATTGATTTATTTTCACAAATATTTTCTGGAATAAAGAACTTTGAAGATTATTTGCGAAACATGAAATTGAAGTATACGGTAAAGTCATTCACTGAGTTTACATGTAGGTTTATGTAACAATATAATGATAATAAAGTACATCATTTTTCATGTTTTTGTAGATGAGCTGTACCTAAGCCCAGTCTGCTCTTTAAAAGCCCACGCTAAAATTGTCAGTGTGGATACAAGTGAGGCATTGAAAGAGGCAGGTGTCATTGGATACTATAACCATACAGATGTTATAGGACAGAATTGGTTTGGACTTATTATGAAAGACGAGGAATTGTTTGCTTCTGAGGAGGTAAGATCAGTATCTCTTTGAAGATTTATAGATTTTAATTTAAACAAAAGTTTGACGTTAAATGTATGTAGTTTTCACATACATGTACATGTACATGTATGTTTAAGGTCAGTTTTGACATATAGCATATTTTATTTACAAATGCACATGTATCATATGTACTGTGTAAGTTTATGATTCAATTTTTAAGTACATGTAATAGTTTTTTGTTTTTTAAGTCTGAAAATGAGTTGTTGAGTTGTTTTTTAGCGTTTTGTTGGTAGGAAAAAGTTTTTTGTACCGCAACTCCTATCATAAATACTATACAATTTACATGTAAGTTGGCAAAATCATATACTGTATATGACATTATACGCTTTGTATTAACTTTTACTACTTTTGCCACTCACACATCATATTGCAAAAGTACAGGTATATCTTACGTAAAAAGAGTAACTAATTTACCAAACCGTGAAAGAAAATAAATGTACCGGTTAGTAAGTGCTTCTTAATGTTAATTATTTCTTCAGGTACATTGTTACGGACAGATGATTGGTGTAATTGCAGCAACATCAGAAGCGGTGGCCGTTAGAGCAGCAAGACTTGTCAAAGTGACGTATGAAGAACTGACACCTATACTTACTATTGGGGTATATTTTCAACCATCTACATGTATAAATTACTTGTAAAAATGAATAAGCTTTAGATATACATGTAAGTATAAGAAAAGATGCAATTTGAAAGTTTGATACACTTATCATTTGATACCTTGATCTTTGTCCATAAGACCTTGACATTAGAGTTTGACCTACATTAAGGAAATTACACTTGCAGGAGTACCTCTTTTATAATTCATGGCAGGGGACATATTTCTTCTGTGTCTTACATATTGCAAGGACATTTTGAAGATTTCATGAGATTTGACCTGTGACCTTGACCTTCTTAAACAACTTTGATGATATTCTTTGCTCTCCATTATGATATTGAAACTGTGTTACATGACATAGCAAAAATATTTCAGCTTTGCAATCCATGTGACAAGATCTTGCCATATTGACCTTGGATCTTGTGACCTTGACCTGTAGAGTAGAATTTTCCTAACCTTCTAACAAGGATCTTGTGTTTCTCAAATATGTCTTATGTAAATATCAAATACTTTTAACTGATCCTCTAGTGACCAAAAGGGTTGAAATCAGAGAGTCTAACTTAAGATTTTTAATAGGGGTGACTATTGGAGAGTAAAGTTACCATTGCAATAGTATTGCTATTGCAGAAATTACTATTGCAATGGTATTATTATCAAGACATAACTATTGCGATAAATTGCAAAAGTATTGAAATATTTATAAACATGCATAGAATTAATAAGTACCACAGAAGAGACACTTTTTGTTGCAAAATCAATTTGTAAACAACAGAATCGAAAACTGTATTCTTAAATTGATTGATGTGTTAATTTTGGAAACAAGATTGAAGAAATTTAACCTCATTAATCACTGATAAGTTGTGTATTTTATGACTATCGAAACAATTGATAATTCAGCCTACTATTGGCAATAGTTATCGCTGCTCAAATTTGCTGTCGATGCCTTGCTGTCGGGAGCATCACTATTGCAATATATTGATAGTCTGATGAGTTAAAGTGGATCCTGACGATAATCTCAACAGCACTCGTAATAGAGCACAAAATTAAACATCGATGGACCCCTAGCAAGCGAAAGATGGGACCAGGTGCCTGGGAGGAGTAAGCATCCCATGTTGGCTAGCCGCACCCGCTGTCAATGTTTAAGCTCGAAAATGATAACAATATATGAAATTCATACACTGTTTGACGTTATGTCTATATAGAAAGTGCTATGGCGACCATGTCAGGGAAATATATTCAAAACACTTACTGTCAAACCCCTCGTGGGGAACTTTTCTAAGAGCTCCACACGGCAAAGAGCATAAGTATGACACAAATGATGTATTGTTACACCCCTAATTTTTAAGTAAAAAATTGTTTCATTTGTATCTATTCAAACTATTCCATAACAACTGATTTTAGGTCAATGTCCTTGATTTTATACAGGATGCCATAAAAGAAAATTCTTACCATCCATATTCTGCTGCACCAATTGAAAAGGGGGAGGTGGATCCAGCTTTTTCCAAAGTGGAGATTGTTGAGGTTGGTGAAGTCAGTACCGGGTCACAGGAACATTTCTATTTAGAGCCGTTATCAACTGTCGCTATACCAAAAATGGAGGACGGAGAAATGGAAATCTTCTTATCCCATCAGAGTCCAAGTTTTCTGCAGGTATAGCCCTGTTTAATATGATCCATGCTAGTTAATAACATACTGTAAAGTTAGCCACACAATTATCTAATTGAAGAATAAATGATTTACATTGTATATCAACACAAATACCACGGGTGTGTGGAATTTTCTACTATTATACTGCATGTGTACTTATTTTAGTCCAACAAAATAAAGGTGGAAACAGGGCAAAAGTGGGGCAAATTTACAAAACAGTATAATCATGAATTAGCATACTTAACTTTAATATTTTCTATTAAAATCTATAGCTTTTTTAAAAACATAATAAAGTAGCCTTGAATTAGCATAGTCCTAATACTCAGCTAACTCCGCTAAGATATAAATCCCGCTAAAATACATGTAAGTTCACATACAGTGAATGGATTTTTTTATCATAATACATTAATGTAGATTATGTTACCATGGTACTTTTGCAAGGATTTTAGGGATTACAGAACATAAAATTAGAGATCATGTTTATAAGGGTGGTTCATTTAACAGATGATTAGGTAAAGTACGCTTACATTTTCAGCAATCTGTTGCAACTCTGCTGAACATTCCAAGGAGCAGGGTAATAGTTCGACAACGTAGGGCAGGTAAGCTCATTGTGATAAAAGAAAATGTAGAAAAAAAAGTAGACAGTAGTTGTGCTATATTTTTATCTTTACCTTTACTTATCTGTAGATCTTTCATCTGGCCGGTAGGCTCTCTAGATCCATTCTAGCTCTTTGTCTTGAATAATAGGCCAGTTGCCGAAATTTATTATGGCTGACAAAATGATGAAAAATATCCGAGGTAGGCAATTTTTGAGCACTTTTTCATTGTTACGTCTCAAACAGTGACGTCATAATGAAAAACAACACCAAAAGATGTTGACTCGGACATTTTGTGCTTTCTAACAAGATCGGAAAATGGTGTATTGATGTCACCTTGGTGAGGCCGGAAGCAGGTCGGCAAAAATTTGATGTCCATGTTTTTCCAGTGGAAATTTAGTTGACTTATCGCATTTGAATTTGTTTGAAACATATGCATCATATTCAGATTTGATACTTCATTTCTGATTTCAGTTATTTGAAAACATGTTTCATTTTTTTATCCCCTCTGAAGTTTTGCAGAGAGGATAAAGCATCACTGAGTGTGTTTTTGTGTTTGAATTTTTGTGCACTGAGTGTGTTTTTGTGTTTGGATTTTTGTGCACTGAGTGTGTTTTTGTGTTTGGATTTTTGTGCACTGAATATGTTTTTGTGTATTGATTTTTGTGCACTGAGTGTGTTTTTTTGTTTGGATTTTTATGCACTGAGTGTGTTTTTGTGTTTAGATCTTTGTGCACTGAGTGTGTTTTTGTGTTTGGATTTTTGTGCACTGAGTGTGTTTTTGTGTTTGGATTTTTGTGCACTGAGTGTGTTTTTGTGTTTGGATTCTTTTGAACAGCATAGAAGACAAAGTAATTTACATAAAAACACCAAGTTTTCCGCAAATGTTTTCAATGTGAAGCGCTGAAATCTTAAGGTCAAGGTTCAAAGTTCAAGGTCACTATGGACTCTACATAACAAACCTTGAAAACAGCATGGAAACCAAAGAATTCATTTTAGGACCATCAAAAAATGATCAAGGTCTCTGTAGACCTGTTTTAAATAAAATGAAACTTGCATTAATTGATACTAAGGAAAAATATAGCAAAGTACTGTAACTATCTGCAAAAACTGAAGTATTTATTTTTTTAAAAAATGTTACTCTGCAGAAATTAAATAGACCTTCTTCATATTACCGCTAGACTTGCATTTAAGACACACCAAGACCCGACATCACAACTTTTGACATTATTTCTAATTGTGATGCATAAATCTACTATGATGTCACAGTTAAAACTTACTTCAAATCTTGTGATGTCAGGTCTTTAAGGATGTGTAAAATTCAAGTCAACTGCGATAATGTGAAAATCGTCTGTTGAAAGAGTATAATTCACCGAGAAATTTTATTGTCCAAATTGTTGTATCTGGAGTATCAAATCTAAATGACTTTCATATCTTCAAAGATTGACTAAATAATGATAGTGAATTCAGGGCCTACTGTGAACCGTCTTGACTTTGCAGCATTTTTTAATCGCAGAACTGATAACACTTACCTATTCGCGGCATTTTATGTTCGCAAGTATTGAGGTTACATGTATGTCAACAATGAAACATGTTTGCAGTGTTTAATTTTTGCCACACAAGCTGACTCTTGAATATCGCGAAAGTAAAATGTGCTTGAATAAAAGACGATTTCATTTCTAATATTCATGTGTTGTTTATTAACTAAAGGTGGTGCGTTTGGTGGCAAGCATCATTTCTAACATACATGTATTATTTATTATTAGGTGGTGCGTTTGGTGGCAAGCAGATGCCGCCATTCAAAGTTGCAGGCCCAGCAGCATTGGTGGCACAGATGTAAATATAAACAAATTTCACACTTAAACTCTCATAATAATATACATATTGATACATGTACCAAGACCTTTGACCTTGTGACCTTGACCCTATGCTATGATCACAAACTACTGCTATTCAATATGGCAGGTGTAACGGCACTTGTGGCACAGATGTAAATATGAACATATTGAATACTGGAACTTACAATAACAAATATGAGGTATAACATCATCATGCCAAGACATTTGACCTAGTGACCTTGACCCTGTGCTATGATCTTTTCATAGTTATTTGGTTAACATAGGAAGCAGATTTTCTTGCAATAAAAGGGATAGGACTTTGTATACACCTTCAACAAAGCTTTACAAATGTACTATGTTTTGAAACTAAGGAGATGACCTCTTGTGACCTTGAACTCTACCTTGTATCAAAATATTTTATTTGAAAATAATGAAACAATATGTCTGAAAGGAATCTGTAGAGAAAATTTAATTATGCCATAGGGAGTACAATTTCAATTTGTCCCTTTACAGTGTGTGTAACAGCTCTGAAGTCTGTATGTCTTTTTTTAAAGTACTGGCAGACCTGTACGTTTTGTCCTGGACAGACATCTAGACATGATCATGACAGGAAAAAGACATCCTTACTTGATGAAATACAAGGTAATATACAACATGTACCCTATTATTTATCTGCAATACTCTGAAAAAGGTAGATTTTAAAATAATGAGTAAATTCTTGTGTTGTCTATGAAGCAAAGGGATACTTACTTACTTACTACTAACTTAGAAATTAAAGTTGAACCAATTTGTATAATTTCAAGTTGATAGAAGTGCACTTGTCCTTAAGTTTGTAAATTCATAAAAAACATGTACATCCTTCAGTTTGTATGGTTCCATCTGCAAGTTTATTGATTATGTACATGTAAGTCTGTTTGATAATCACGACAGTCTTCAATTTCAAAGTACATGTATTATTATTTTTCATTATATTTAAGGTTGGCTTCGACAAAGAAGGTAACATATCAGTAGCAGATTTTGACATTTACTCCAATGCTGGCTATTCTACTGATATCTCCCCTGCCGTGAGTACCTATGTCTACTAAGCTATGAACCCTCCTTCTGTCTGTCTGTCTGTCTGTTTGTGTCAGTCTGTCTGTCCGTCTATGATAAAGAAGGGAACATATCAGTAGCAGAATTTGACATTTACTTCAATGCTGGCTATTCTACTGATATTTCCCCTAATGTGAGTACCAATATCTACTAAGCTATAAACCCTCCTTCTGTCTGTCTGTTTTTGTCTGTCTATCCATCTATGATAAAGAAGGGAACATATCAGTAGCAGATTTTGACATTTACTCCAATGCTGGCTATTCTACTGATATCTCCCCTGCTATGAGTACCAATATCTACTACGCTATAAACCTCCTTCTGTCTGTCTGTTTTTGCCTGTCTGTCCATCTATGATAAAGAAGTGAATATATCAGTAGCAGATTTTGACATTTACTCGTTACTCCAATGCTGGCTATTCTACTGATATTTCCCCTGCTGTGAGTACCAATATCTACTAAGCTATAAACCCTGTTTGTGTCTGTCTGTCTGTCTATGATAAAGAAGGGAACATATTAGTAGCAGATTTTGACATTTACTCCAATGCTGGCTATTCTACTGATATCTCCCCTGCTGTGAGTACCTATATCTACTAAGCTATAATCCCTCCTTCTGTCTGTCTGTTTTTGTCTGTCCGTCTTTGATAAAGAAGGGAACATATCAGTAGCAGATTTTGACATTTACTCCAATGCTGGCTATTCTACTGATATCTCCCCAGCTGTGAGTACCTATGTCTACTAAGCTATAAACCCTCCTTCTGTCTGTCTGTTTGTGTCTGTCCGTCTATGATAAAGTAGGGAACATTTCAGTAGCAGATTTTGACATTTACTCCAATGCTGGCTATTCTACTGATATCTCCCCTGCTGTGAGTACCTATGTCTACTAAGCTATAAACCCTCCTTCTGTCTGTCTGTTTGTGTCTGTCCATCTATGATAAAGAAGGGAACATATCAGTAGCAGATTTTGACATTTACTCCAATGCTGGCTATTCCACTGATATCTCCCCTGCTGTGAGTACCAATATCTACATATAAGCTATATAATCCCTCCTAAGGTGTTTTACAGTGATAAATAGAATCCTTGACTCCAGCTAAGACACTCATTCTGTAAATATCTCTCTTTCAGGTGATGACTAAAAGTCTTATGACCATAGATGGATGCTACAGTATTCCAAACATGAGGGTCAAAGGTCACTTGTGTAAAACCAACACACCTACAAACACTGCGTTCCGTGGTTTAGGGGCTCCCCAGGCGGTGGTCGGCACAGAAACCATGATATACCATGTAGCAAAAACCGTGGGCAAATTGCAGGAAGAGGTAATGCAGTATATACACTACCAGTGTACATGCAGTTCCCTGATTTAATACTCTTGAAATTGAATATGTTGCATTTTTGTTTGAAAACATCCTTGCGTTACAATGCATTATTTACTAAGCTCTATATTCAGGATTGTTGAAAACCAGGGTTATTTCCTGTTTGGGATGGTATCTGATGTAGACTATAATTGTGACATCATTAAACTCAATGGAAACGGTCCTTAAAATTCTGAGGAATGACGATATAAAATTGATGTTACCATACAATTTTCATGATGTCATAATGGTTGAAGTCAGATACCGTTCTAAATGGGAAATAACTCTGTATTCTGCAAAGACTCATTAGAAACATGCCGTAACTGCTGCTAACCAGCAAACTAAACCTTGACCTTATTCTGACCTCAACCTAACTTTAACCTTGACTTTATTCTTAACATATCTTATTATGTAGGAAGCGCAGTTTCAGAACACAGAATGAAACTGACAATTGTGGTGCATAATGATATATTAGGAATAAATGTTATGTATGGAAATTGAATATTGGTAATTGAATGTAAATGAAAATAATCTTTACAAATATGTTTAGAGAGGAAAAGTATTAAGTTTAACTCCAGAACTATGTGCACGTCATACAAATATACAAATGTATATCCATCTAATCTTATTTTATCTAATCCCTCCCCACCCTTTTTCAGATTCGTCAGAAACATCTGTATAAAGAAAATGATATCACACTCTGTAAAATGGTAATGGAGAACTGCAATGTCCAAAAATGCTGGGAAGCATGCAAGAAACAATGCCAGTTTGAACGTCTGCAAAGTGAAGTCACAAAATTCAATAGGTAAGTCAGGTCAATCTAAAAATTGGTCCATAATTTATGCAAAAATATTTGCTAGAATTTGAATTGAATTTTTTTTAACTCTTATTATATTAACAAGTAAGCTAACTTTGCTACATTATCTTTCCTAGAGTGACCTTGACTTTAATTTACCATTAATGCCAAGTAATAATGATTTATTTTTACTATTCTGTATTTTCAATTAAACGAGATTTATTTCCCATTTTTGACGGTATCTGCCGTAGACTAATTGTGATGTCATCAAATTCTATGGAAACCTTTTGTAAAACTCGAGGAAATAACAGCACAAAATTTCATGACGTCATGATGGTTTTATGTCAGGTACCGTTTCAAATTGGAATTATCTCTGTATTCTAAAAAGACTCAGTAGATTTGGTTAAATTCAAGGGAAAAGTGTTGAGGCTCATAGCCTCTGTTAATTTGCACATGATTATCTTTAATATTTGCACGTAAACATCTTTAATATCAATTAACCAACTAACATCTAACTATGCAGTGAGAATCAATATAGGAAACGTGGTTTAGCAATGGTGCCTGTCAAGTTCCCTCTAGGATTTAATCCACTATTTCTCAATCAGGTAAAGTTTGAATTTCAGTATTTAACATTATAGTAAACTATCTACATGTATTTTCAAATCCCTTCACATATCAAATCCTTTAATTTACACAGTGAGAATTGGTATAGGAAGCGTGGTTTAACAATGGTACCAGCCATGTTCTCTATATCATATATGAAGCAGGTAACGTTCTGCTGCAGCCTCTATTTTCCTTAATATCACATCCAAAGCAAAAGCAAAAATTTTTGTTCGAGGAGAGGGTATCATGCCAGGGTAGTTCAGAGCATTCGAACGTCTACAAAGATAGTAGTAGGTCTCGGGTTTCAATAGGCCACTTGCCTAAATTCCTAATGGCTGACAAAATGACGAAAAATGTCTGAGGTAGGCAGTTTTTGCACACTTTTTCATTGTTAGGTCACAATGGAATTGTGTCTATTAACAGTGACGTCAAAATGTAAAACAACACCAAAAGATGTTGACTCGGACATTTTGTGCTTTCAAACAAAATCGGAAAATAGTCTAATCCTGATCCTGCCTCATCTGTTCCACCCTATGTTACAAAATTGGTACCCAACTTAAAGAATTACATTGTGTGGAGAAGAGTCTTGTAAGGGAGTTTATCTTGTATGGAAACCTTAAAATTGGTGGAGTCTCAGGAGTACTGCAGAAGAAGTTATAATTAGATAGCTCAGATAGTTATAAAGAAATTCTGCCAAGATAGCCGAAGGTCTTTGGTTCAATTCCTGGTTTAGCCGCATCTTATATGACTTTAATGGCACTTACAAATGTTTTGACAAGCTTTTTTACTGTGATGGCATAATGGATAATTCAGCCGGCAGGTGTGCTTGTCACACATTTTGTGATACCTCTATAATTTACAGTACACATACATGCAGAATTTAGTATACAGAGTGATATACTTATTTGTACTGACTCTTTCAGCTTTAGCCTCAGCTTTGAATATATATGAGCACTGAAGATATTGATGCATAATGCAATTTTTAGAAAATGTTTCTCTTTATGCACAATGTAAATACTGTTAATTAAGAGTTACAATTTCAAGATTTGCTAATTTTAAAGTTCACCTCGATCTAAAATGTGTGAATATGGAATTGAAACATGTATGGTTCAATTTGCAGAAAAATACATGTCTATGATACATGTGTATTACTATAAAAACTTTTATTTCACAGGGTCTTGCACTCATCAATGTATACTTGGACGGCAGTGTAAAGCTAACTCACGGAGGATGTGAAATTGGACAGGGCCTCAATACAAACATGATACAGGTGAAGTAATGATTGAATATGATAATGTGTTCATGTTTAATTTTAAATTTTATATTTTATGTCATATACATGTAATAGACTCATGTCTACACAGTTAATTCATACATGTGAACCTTTTGCCTCCTCAAATCTGGAGGATTTTCAATTTTCATCTGGAGATTTGGCCTCTCGTCGGGAGGTTTTTAATTTTACATCGGGAGGATTTATCGGTATTCGGACCCCCCCCCCCCCCCCTCCTTATTTAATCTGCGGACAAATTTTCTCAACTCGCTTTTCAACAAGGACAGATTCCGCTCTCATACAACAACAAAAACAATTCGGAGTTCCGAGAGTTGTCTCAATGACGTCCGTTGATTTCTTTTACCTTGCTTCTGCTACTTGAGTACACCTGTACAGAAAATCAATAACTGCTCTTCATGGGGTTTAAACTGACCACTCATCAGATTGAAATCCCATTGTTAGGAGAATAATAAACGAAACGACCATTATCTACCTCAGGTTATACACGCTTATACAGAGTACGTGAATTACATGACGTCGTTTTTCCTACGCATTTATTTATTTATTAAATTTTATCAGCGAGCTTTTACTGCATTTCCTCACTTTTTCGTGTTATATATAAATATAATATGATTTTACGGCATCAAGAAGATTCCCCAATTAACCTTGTACATCAATTTGGTACGTGAATTTGACGACCCGTGTTAAGATGTACTGGGTATAACGTCCCCCGGGGAAGTCAAGTACCCGTGACGGTGAAGAGAACGCAACGCGAATTGCTTTGTTTTTCCAGCAATATACCTGTCACCTGTATAATTAGCACTTATTAAATTGATTGTCTGGTATCTACAGACGGCGTAATGCGTAACGTAATACACAAATGGGGATTTTGCATTTCATCTGGAGAAATCTGGAGGATTTTTTGTTTTTGTCGGGAGGATTCTGTTTCGTCGGGAGGAATCGGGAGGACTATTTTTCATCGGGAGGGTCCTCGTTTCGTCAGGAGATTTTGTCCTCCTGCCGGGAGGTTCACATGTATGTTAATTTGGGAATAGGAAAATCATTATGTTGTCAATTTAATCTTGAAACTTCTATTTTAGATAAACACATTTTGATATTTCTCAGTGGTTTTAAGAAAAAAAAAATCACCATTTTCAGGAAAAGGGCATCATATGTAAATCATATGAAAACCAAATGAGGACTAATGAGAATTTACATTGTATGTGGCAAGTTTCCCTATATAACAACTCCAAGGCTCATTTTTGAAGTGTGGTACCTATAATTTTTTCGCAGGTGGCAGCAAGTTGTTTAGGGATTCCAGTTACAAAAATCTACACTGGAGATAACAGCACAGATGTTATAGCCAATGCTACGGTAACAGGAGCCAGTTCTACATCAGATATCATTGCTGTGGCTGTAACAGTAAGTTCTGTTTTGTCACTTTAGAAGCAAAAGCAACATACTGGGGTCACTTTGTTTGAAATTCATCTGTCTTCTGTCTGGTAACCACACTTCGTATATATATACATGTATATGGATTATAAATGGATAAATATGGATTTATATGTCTGGCAAATTTCCTATGTACATCATTAATTGTTCTTTACCTTTTTTTTACTTGGAAATTGTATAAAAGTTTTTCAGAGTACATGAAAGGCCAACTGTATATCTGCAAAATGTGTACAATTCTTTTGTTTACATTCCCTTCTGCTACGATCCACCTTAATGCCATGCTTGAAATCGAAGCGGAAAAATGAGCACTAAGGCGACTATGATTATCCTATTTGCGTAAAACAAGAGTTATCATTATTGGTGCACTCATTAACCTTAATGCTAGGAAGTGCAAATGTATATCCAATTCTACTATAGGCAGTTAACATTTAGCAAATCATTAAAATTTCATTGATGATTAATTGCCTAATGATATACAGTCAAACTTGTGATAGATGGCCAGCTTTAGGAAAAACAAAACATGGCTGTTAAAGACAGGTTGCCTTTCATTCCAGGTTGGCGATATAGGAAACCATAACTGATCATACTATCTAAGGTGAAAATATGTTGTATATCCGATCTCTTATTGAACAAATACAGTGATATGTTAATGATTATATTGTAATGCATATTCATGCAATAAATGCATTTAAAATGATATTTCTACTAGTAAATATCCATTATTCAAACACACAAATTTACTTTTGATGCCGTTCAAAACAGTTTTTAAAAGAAGCAAGTCTGGTCAGAATTTTGTTGACTGCTGACCGCATTATGAGAGTGGCTGTTGATTTAGGTACTTTTAAATAGGAAATCGTATTGGGGAGTAAAACATGACCGTTGACAGGGAGTGACCGTAGAAAATGAATGACCACAATGGGAAGGTTTGACTATATTATGTAAAAATGTTTAATACAGATATTTCATTTTGTAACTTTCAAACTTCTGTACTATACTGTACTGTACTGTACTGTACTGTACTGTACTGTACTGTACTGTACTGTACTGTACTGTACTGTACTGTACTGTACTGTACTGTGCTGTGCTGTGCTGTGCTGTGCTGTGCTGTGCTAAGCTGTACTGTACTGTACTGTACTGTACTGTACTGCCAGGTGGCATAATAATTCAGCATTTTACACGTACAATCGCATTTTTTCAACCTTCCTGATTAATCTGATAATTTTTAAAAGTAAATTTTTGAAAGTATGTGTGCATAATTATATCACTTCAGTATTTTGTACCATTCTGCTTTATACAGTTTTATAGAAAAATATTGTATAACCTAACAATTCATGTATTTTGTTTTCTTCTTTTTTTTTGCCAGAACGGTTGTAAAGAACTTCTTGAGAGACTCAAACCATTTAGAGAGGAGAATCCTGACATCAGCTGGGAAGAACTGGTCAGTAAGAAATAAACCAAAAATCTTGAAAACTTTAAGGTCAAAAGACGATTAGGTCAAAAGTCAATCTCAAATGAAAGGGTTTGTTATAAGTAATTTATAAGTGAAATATGAAAGCCATACCCATTATGGTTAAAGAAATAAAGCCAAGGTTAAAGATTTTAAAAAAAGTTGTTCAGTCTATTTAAGAAATAACAACTAGCTAGCTGTGGTTTATTGTCCAGTAATTCCACGAGTCGCATGAACCAATCAAATTATGATAATTTGATTGGTTCATGTGACGAGTGGAATTACTGGACAATGAATCACGGCTAGCTAGTTGATATTTCTATTCTAATATAGCACGTGAATTGGTGGAGCTTAGCGCACTGGAAGTTTGTTGGAGATTTTACACCAGGCGAGTTCTATGGTACATATAGGGAGAAAATTTCAAGTCATATTAGAATAGTTCATAATCAATGAGTCAAATGTTATAATCTCAAATGAAAGGTCTTGTGATGAAGAATGTACATTTTGAAATATAAAAGTCCTACCTTTACAGCTCAAGAAATTTACTGAAGGTTAAAGTTTTTGAAAATTAACCGAGTGGTCAATCCTCAAAGTCAAGGTCACATGTGCGAAGGGTACAGTGTCCATTACAGTGTTAAATTACTACATTTGCATGTCAGCAGCTGGTACAGATATATTTTAATGGTAAACTAAGCAAAAATATTGATTTTGATTACCTTTCACAATGTTCCAATATACCACAATAATAATTACAACCAGAACATTCGTGGTTCTTTTCCTTGGACTCTCAAAGTGTCAATTCTGAGTGAATTTGCCTTGTCCAATGCACAACGTTACATTTTTGATGTAGGAATATACAGTTAAGAAATGTATCAACAGTGACCTTTTTACTCCCAATTGAATAGCCAAAGTTTTACTTTTACATAAGGACAAAAACTTTCCCATGTGAGAAATGTTGTTTTTGAAATAAGAAATATTCTGATGTCTGTTTGAAGGTGAACAGATACATTACCACACTTCTAGCTGCTAAAACATTTGACAGGATTGACATATTCTAAATGTCTGTCAGAGTAGAAAAGAAAGGGTATACCTGGGTACTATCAGCAAACAAAGTCCTTCAACCAATCCAGCAAACGATAATTTATCTGTTGCATCAGCAGTATTAAATTTAAATGACCAGGGATGTGTGCTTTGAATAATTGTAGATGGGATGTGCTGGGAGGGAAAATTTTAAGATAGAAAAATTGCTGCCTTATTCAGACATCGAATTTTCAAATAATGTACTAAATCAAAAAGATTTATTATACTTCAAAAGATTTCTCATGCATAGTAAAATGTCACAAGACAAAAGTTTATACTCTTACTACATTTGTTTCTACAGTGACGGAATGCACAAACGGCTACCCCTTGTAACGTAGCTGTTAAAATTGCAATCAAATCCCTTCTATTGAACTAAGCATATCACTAGAGGTAGATTAAGTAGAGACCTCCCCTGTTCCATTTCAAATACCTGAGATATGTATCCTTTATTAAAAATATAAATATTTATTAAATGCGAAACTTTATTTTTCTCCATTTTCAAACCGTAATCTAATGACACTTTAGTGGAGAATGCACCAAAGGTTAAGACAAAGTTGATTACCATGCAGGATTTATTTTAATTATCATGGTCTATCGTCATGTAGAGTTACTTGTCATTACTTGTCAATAATCCTCATACTTTTCTCCCTTTTGGATAATACAAAAATTTTGTATTTTCTACTTCAAGGTCAAAAATCAGGGTCAAAATTTATTGTTGTGTTTAATTTTTCTCACTATGGTCTATCACCATGTAAAATTACATATTACTGATCCGAACAGACTTTTTTCACAACAACACTTATTTCAACAGCAAAATCAAATTGAAGGTACTCTAACAAGCAGGCAGACTTTGCCATTTTAAATGTTTAAACATCACTCCATCTCCCTTACCTTGGACACACATGTATATGTATATCAATAGATAAGATTTAAATTAAACATATTTTATTGAAAATAACATAAAAGGGATTGGAAACAAGTTATCCATCCTAGAGGTACTGTAAACCTGGTTATTTTCGCTGCTGGAAAATTTTGCGAAATGACCATTGCAACAGTACGCACGGGGGTAATTTTGACGAAATCGGGAGTATTCTCTTTATGCTTTTAAACTGGTTGTAATTTTTGCTTGGGCTATTTTTGCAATTATAATACAATTGTGGAAAACACGAAAATAACCTCCATGTTACAAAAATTCCACATTTACAGTATTCCTCTCCCTTTAGGTTTTCCTCTCTAAAGCAAGGATATCAGTATAATATCAATACTTGGATGTGTGCACTTATAGATATTGAGTCTTTGCGGAATACAAAGTTTTTTCCCCTTACAGACAGTATCTGATGTCATGAAAATGGTATAGTAACGTCGATTTTATGCCGTCATTTCCCAGATTTTTAGGATTGTTTCCATAGAATTTTATGACGTCATAATCAGTCTACGTCAGATACCGTCTCAAATGGGAAGTAACTCTGGTTTTTGAAAATAGCGAATAGATTAAAGGACAAATTGATGGATGATGATCATCATGTCTTATGTTTCCATAAGGTATATTTAAAAAAAAAAATCAATTACATTTTTAAGGTGGTCAAAGCATATTTTAACCGAGTGAACCTGTCAGTTCTAGGATACAGCATGTAAGTATACAATATGATTATCAATAAGTTGTCAACACCACAAGCTGATTATTGATAAGTTCAAATGATTATCACTAGAAAATCTTATATAACAGACAAAGCTCAACAGTTCTCTTTTCCTACAAATTGCTTTTCAAAATCCCCTTATCTTTGTAACAGCACCGAGGGAGGTTCTTGGAACAGCGAGACAGCCACAGGCCACCCCTGTAACTACTACACTTATGGAGCTGGGTGTTGTGTGGCTGAAATAGACTGTTTGACTGGAGATCACCAGGTATGAGGTATTTAAAAGAAAAAATATTCAAAAGATATGTTTTTCTCAAATCCTTTAATATCCTCACATATACCGAAATTTTAAAACCAAATAGACTGTTTCTGAGATTTTTCATTTTATAGCCTGATAGGGACATCACATATGCTTTAAGTTATTATTTTCATTATGAATGAAAATGAATCATTGGAAATATAACGTAAGAACAGATTAAATTCGCTCTTGTCCGATATGAAATCTGCTTATACCCAATAAATACATGTATGTTAATATGTGAACTATACACACTCTGTAACATATATTGTTTGTAATGAATAGCAATGTTTAATTTTTGGGTATCTAGATACTAAGCATGGACATTGTGATGGATGTGGGGAAAAGTTTGAACCCAGCCATAGATATAGGACAAATAGAAGGGGGCTTCATGCAGGTACTTACATATATGATGAATCATTGTTATCATCCAAGCTGACATTTTCGTGTAAGATGAGATGATCATCTAAGCTATCAGATGGTTCTGGCGCAGTTTTGATTGTTGTGATGTCAATTTGAAGACTGAGACAGAATTGAAATGACAGAACTATTTATATAGTCTAGAGAATGTACATCTACATATATAATATACTTTTGAATTTTGATGAAAAAATGCTACAATATTAATTTTTTACTTGATAAAAAGATATTCATCTCATATGCTCAGTGATGTAGAAAAATTATCGGAAAGAGTCTAAGACATGGCCATGTAGCCTTAGCTGGGCTGGGGTTTTAGGATTCACGATTTTGAGAAATTAATTGCAAAATCAAAGAGAGAGCTGGGAAACAAAGCCTCCCCCAACCCTGCTTATCTGTGCATGTTTGTTCGAAATCTGATATTAAGTGGTCATTTTTCATGAGCGACGAAAAGTTTACATCTAAGAAATTGGTGAAATGAAACCATCAAAAGACTTGTACATTACAAACTCAGTCTGGTAAAATACAAATAGTTTTTATTTCCTTTTTTTAAAACGAAACAATTTACAGGGATATGGTATGATGACTTTGGAAAATATGAAATGGACACCAGAGGGCGTACAGATAAGTAATGGACCAATCAACTACAAGATTCCAGGAGTGAGAAACATACCAAAGGAATTCAGAGTTTCCTTATTGAAAGACAGTCCCAATCCAAAAACACTTTATTCTTCAAAGGTGAGTAAATCATCATCAATACCTTGCAGTAGATGACAATGAGTTTCACCTTTTTAAGGCTTATTCTTTTTTGTGTGTGCATGATTCTTTTAAGGGGAGTTGAAATCAAGGTTATATGACTTGAATTTGCTAAAGAACCTTAAATACTTATGTTGGTCTATTTCATGAAAATGTGTCAAACTCAAGGATTTACATGAAGCTATACAAGTGGTATATCTTAAACAGATAGGATTTATATGTAAAGTAAACTTGAACTATGTAGAACTTGGTCCATGAAAAAAAAAAAAAAAATTTTCATTATTTAAGGAATTTAATTATCTGAAGTCAAGTTGGAAACTTTGTTCTATGAAAGATACATATGCTACTGTAACAAAAGATACATTTTCTACCATAGATATGTGTGTACCTACACTTTTCTACTACTTTAGGGAGTTGGAGAACCACCTCTGTTATTATCAGTTGCTGTTTACTTGGCACTTAAGGAGGCCATCAGCTCAGCCAGGAAAAATGGAGGAAATTCAGAGAATTTTAGACTTGATTGTCCAGTTACGGCAGAGAGAATCGGAATGGCATGCCCACACTAATCATTGCTTTTACCAAACATTTTATAAAGGCTATTGGCAAAGATACTTTGTTAAATAACTTACAACATTTGTACTTAAAAAGTTAAAAAAAATGTACAATATATAATTTCCTATACATTTTATTTGTTCTATGATAAAAAAAAAACACTGGAGATTTATAGATTGTTATAATCTATATAAAATGTATAGCACAGGTATGTGTACCAGTTGAAGCCAGACACATTGACAATTTACAGATTTTTACGCATATATAATGATTAATTATGTATTTTATATAATTTCACCTTTATATATTGGTTTTTTGGTGCTACATGTATTTTACTTTTTTCATGTTGCCTGCAAAGCAAGAGCTACATATGGGGATTACTTTGTCCGGTGTCCGGTCGTCTGTCTGTTTACTTTGTCCGGTGTCCGGCCCTCTGTCTGTTTACTTTGTCCGGTGTCCGACCGTCTGTCTGTTTTCACATACATGTATTTGACTATAACTTACTTGATATACCTCAGACATTTTTAAACTTGCAGGGAAGGTACAGCATGATGAAACTCACCACACAATTAAGGTCAAGGTCACGTTTTTAGGGTCAAACATGTGGACATACCTGTTCTTGAACAGTATTTTTTTTTATTCAGTGATTTCCTTTTTTGATCAATCTGTAATGGTGCTATGATATATACACGTCTATCTCTTTTTTATATCACATATTTTATAAACATTAAAAACGGGCAATTATGAATGATGTTTCTTCTTGTCATGTCGTATCCCTGTAAAACTAATTTTAGATGAATCCTTTGTAATTGTTAAAGATAACATTTATCAATCATTATGAATAAAATTGAAAAAAAAAATTATTTGTCTGGAAGTTATTTCTTTCAAGGATGTATATGACAGACACGATATCTTTCGTATGGAAAACTTTGCAATAGATCTTGTTGGAGAACTCAAAATGTCAGAGTCAACATCTTTTTGCATTGTTTTTCTTTATGACATCACTGTTAATAGACACAATTCCATCGTGACATAACAATTCAACGGAGCACAAAATGTTCGTAACTCGGACATTTTACGTTATTTTGTCACCATTATGTACACATGTACATGTATTTCGGCAAGTGTTCTATTGAGCAATAAACAATAACTAAGGAAGTTTTCATTGAGTTAGTAAAGTCAAACATGAAACCTAACTCAAAATGAAAAAAATCACAATCAATGGGTATTTGTGTAGGACAAATGTAAAACCTACCAAGGAATTATGTATAGGGGCAAAAACAGTTCAAGCTTGTGATATTCTGAATTCTAATGAGGATTTATGAGAGGAACATACCAGTGATATTATGATAAATTTTGAAGGTCAAAGGTGATACTCATATTCATATAATTTCATTTGCAGATAAAAGATTATGAGTGGAATCATAATGCCTATAAATTTTGAACGTACAAGGTAAACATTATAGCTTTCATTAAAAACAACACTCTTCCTTCTTAGGTAACAGTGTTGCAGCAAAATTGCTGTTTTAAACTGGAAGACAAGCACTTGACCTTACCTTAAATTGCCTGATCAAAAATGTAGACTGATGTATCATCAACCCTTAGTTAATTTAAATGTAAAAAATATGAGAGTGCTAGCTTTGAATCAATTCTAGTTATTGTATTACCATGGAAGTTGAGATCAGAATTCTTTTTTTGCATTTTGGTTTCAAGTTATGACCTTGACCTACTGACCCCGCAATCTTATCTTAACATCATAGTAAATTCAAGCATGTAATGTGAAACGTATTCACTTTTCAATCTATATAGTTGATACACAGCTGATATACAAGCAAAAAGATTGATCTTGACCTTGGATCATCTGACCTCAAGATTTATAATTATCATTCTTAATTCATTATGAACCAATGAGAAAAAATGTGAAATCTTTCGAGTTACCATGTCACAAGCAAATTTGTGATCAACATTATTCACAAACATTTTTGCTTGTTTTCATGGTGTTGGTATACAATATAGTTTTTACATGAAGTCAATTTCGCTTTGCAGTGTTATTTCCTTCACAAGTTTTATACTGAAACGATGGACTCGTTTCTCAAAATTAGAAAACCAATGAATTTTTTTCAACGGATTTCCCTGCTTGTTATTTAATGTATAACCATTAATTTATTTTGAAGGTTGTGGAAGTAATTACGCCCCCGACATCACCTTCATGTACACTTATTATGAGGCATTCTGTAAACATGCGGTATTTGTTTATTCTGTGCGGCATCGTGAAGGAGAATAAAGTCGCAGACAAGGACAATTTGCATTTCCTAGCTTGTTTCATTGCTTTTTCAAGCTGTTTCCTTTCATTTCCTAGCTTGTTTCCTTACATTTCCTAGCTTGTTTCCTTACATTTCCAAAATTGTTTCCTTACATTTTCAAAGGACCTCGCACGAATTGGCGGGAAATCCGCCCAGATAGCAAAATCTCCTCCAGGGTTACTAAAACTATTCTAAGGTATGAAATATATATTTATACTTTAGATAGAAAAACTTATAATCTATAATATTAATTCATATGTTTATCATTTACATCACCTACTTAGTATTTATTCGAAATCGAAGCAACATGGGGTCCGCCATTTAGAGTCTGTTGTATTACGTTATGAAAATCAATAAAATGAGATGAAATTGAGAAAATAATATTACTCTGACTTATATTAAGTTATCATAAACGGTAGAATTATTGTTCTCCTTCAAAAACTAGTATTTCTTTTCCGTACTGAGATCTACACTTTGGTTCATCACTATACTCCCATTGGTTGACAATGGAAAAATGCACTTGGTGCGTTTAAGTTAAGTAAAGATAAGCGAAAAACTATTGAAGAAAAAAATGTGTGGTAATTCGTTAAAAGAGATAAAAGAGTGTTTGATGAATAAAAGAAAATAAAATATAATCGAGAACAGTGTTCTTTGTTGTAAGTGTTTGAATAAATAGCTCAAAAGAAAAAAAATGTAGTCGCAGAATGTTTACCACTCACCCAAACCAATGAAGTAACGTTTTCATTAACATATTACCTTATTGCAATATATCATCACTCTTAACCCATCGAAAGAAAACATGATAGATTTATGTATAATAACTCAAGATTTCGAGCCTTTTCAACCCCCCTTTTGATATTTCGATCGTCTGATTGGCAATGTTCCCAACCTTGCTACAGGATCTTACTTGCCATGCTGGTAGATCTTGCCATACTTAAGTTTTTATTAAAAGGAAATCCTGTAGCAAGGTGGGGAACAATACTCTAAAAAACTTTTCCAGTTTCCTTAGGCTTTACCGTTAAAATTGACTGTTTTAACACAAATTATACACAACATAAAGGTCACATGTTTGAAATATTTCTATTTTCATAAAATTCAGCAAAATTCATACCGAATTCAGAGGTTTATTTTCTTTTAATGAGAATTTTTTTTGGGTCCCAACTGGGCGGAATTCCCTACAAATCGTTCAAGCTCCTTTGTTTCCTTGCATTTCCTAGCTTGTTTCTTAACATTTCCAAACTTGTTTCCTTGCATTACCAAACTTGTTTCCTTGCATTTCCAAACTTTTCAAGCTTGTTTCAAAATTATCATGGACTCTTGTGAGGAATAAGCAAGACGTAGGGTTAAGAAAGAGGATTTAAGGCTTGAAACCCTTTCCGATTGGATAAAATCCATCAGAGGGTTACTTGTATCTAAAATTTACTATCTACAATCTACTGTGAACACCAGATTCGAGTCTATCTTTAAAAACCTTGGTGTTATCACAGAGCTTAACTACCTCCAAGAACATGATGTCATCACACCAGCAGACAAGCCTCAAATAATTACACATTTACTTGCAAAGAGTACTATTTCAACAGCCTTGTTAAAGAGTTGGGTTTAAAACTCGACACCTTTAGATCCTACTTACACCCCAATAAACCTTTCTGCCTCTGAAATAATAGATGACCACAAATCAGCTCTCACTTCCTTTGGCTTTGACACAAACAATTTAGATTTAGATTTAACATACTTATACTGTATAATACTGTATACCTAAAATGCATAAGAATCCGTACAAACAACATTTTATCGCTGGTTCCTCAAAATGTTTTGCAAAATCTGTATCGATCTTGCTCACCTCTGAAATCATATCTGGGCAAAAATATTGTTCGACAGTATATGACAGTATATTCTCGTAGCGGTATTAACCAGATGTGGATTTTAAAGAATTCGAAGGAACTTTTAAAACATCGGAAACCCACTCATTTCAGTAGAGTCCATTCGATCAAATGCTTTGATTTTTTCGACACTTCAATCCCACACTACAATTCCACGTTCTAAATTGAAAGAAAGACTAGCAAAAATTATAAGTAATGTGTTCACAAGCAAGAACGGCAGCCGCAAATACAAAGGACTAGGTGTGCTAACCCCTCATATCGGCCCTATAATTTCGACGAAAAATGCATTTGATAAGCGAACTATTAATTATCACTTTTTGCAATGTTTTTAAAATGTTTGAGAAAATACGGCGTCATAATTTTGAGCCGTCATAACGTCACGCGCATGTTGTTTGACGTCATGTTCTGACGTCATTTGCCCTGAATGACGCAAAACAAGGGAAAATCATAGTAATTTACACACAAATCTTCAAAAGTCATCTACGATCCAGGCCTCACCCACGAATTTTTTATGCAAATTAAAAGGCCGATCAGAAATCCATCGATTAGTACAAAATTTATCATGGGCAAGGCCTTGATAGATACTTGGTTTTATAAATTTGTATCGAAATTTCGCTCATTTGTTGATATTTCCTATGATTTCAACGTTTTTAGACGTTTTGAGCGACGTATTATTCTGTATAGGACTTTGAAATCAAAACAGACTTTCCTGATTTGGATTCACCTTACATTTGACCTTTCATTAACTAGAATATTATGGATATATGATCAACTTTGAAAATAGGGCCAATATGGCAGGTTACCGCACCTACTCCTTTATTGCTTTAACTATGACAAAACCTACTTTGTAAAAGAAAAGTCCGACTCTGAAAATAAGTACACTGAAACAGATATTATTCAGATGTTAAACTTCCTGGTCGACAACATTTTTGTGGTGCTTGGAGGCAATGTCTTCCAACAAATTGTCGGAATTCCAATGGGGACCAATTATGCCCCACTCCTTGCCGACATTTGTCATTACTCGTGCGCCGCTGAATTCATTCAATCGTTGGTCTCTGGAGGAAAAAGATACTTAGCCTCTGACTTCACTTACAGATATATAGACGATGTGCTGTCCATCAACAATCCAAAATTCGCGGATTACCTGAGCAGAATCTGTCTGTTGGAGCTTGAAGTCAAAGAAACTACAGAGACAAATAAATCAGCATCCTATTTGGACATAATGCTGTCCTATGACACTGATGGTCACATGAACACCTCACTCTATGACAAACGTGAAGACTTCAGTTTCAGCATCACAAAGTTCCCTTTTCTGATTTGCAAAAAACATCAAAGAAGCACCCAACCACCATTCAGTCCCAAAGTCGAGAAGGCAAAGCAAAATCGCGAGAATTCCCATCGAAACGGTTGCGAACCCCGGAATGAACAACATTCCGAAGTTACACCAGGTGCTGACAACAATCTCAACAGCACTCACAATAGAACACCAAATTGAGCATCGACGGACCCCTAGCAAGCTAGGGGTGGAACCAAGTGCCCAGGAGGAGTACGCATCCCCTGTTAGCTGGCTGCACCCGCCGTCGATGTTCACGCACGAAACTGAAAGCGATATCCCCAAAACATACACTTACTGAGGTTATGTAAGTATAGAAAGTGCTATGGCGACCATGTCAGGGAAAGACATTCAAAACACTTACTGTCAAACCCTTCGCGGGGACCTTTTTTCGAGCCCCACACTTCAAAGGGCATAAATGTGACACAAATGAGTTAAAGAAGACCCTGACAACAGTCTCAGCAGCACTCACAACAGAGCACCAAATTGAGCATCGATGGACCCATAGAAAGCTGGAGGTGGGAGCGGGTGCCCGGGAGGAGTAAGCATCCCCTGTTGACTAGTCGCAACCGCCATCGATGTTCACGCACGAAACTGAAAACAATATCTACTTAACATGCACTGGCTGAGGTTATGTCTATATAGAAAGTGCTATGGCGACCATATTATTCAAAACATCCCTCCATCGCCTGCTTATGACGTATTTATATCCTAATTGATACTTTATGCCAGAGCAAGTAACAAATATACAGATTTTGTTCTGAGAGCTAGGTATCTTTCAGATAAGCTTCTCCTTTAGGGATACGTTTGTGATCGACTAACATCGTCACTGAGGAAGTTCTATGGCCGATATGGGGAGCTCGTCATACACTATGATGTCATATTGTCCAGAGTGGTGGATTATATTCTGTTTTATACCATTTGTACCATCCAAGCACAGAAGATATTTGTATCTTCCGAAATTGAAGTAACCGGATGTGATATTTCTGCCGAATTGAAGCAACGAGTGTTGCATGCAAGCAAGAGATGCTGACTCTACCTGGGCAACTGGTCTTGCTCCTATATTGAGAGTTCGCTTCTTTACATGTGGTGGAGGTTTTTGTTTGTTTGCTTAAATTTGGTTCCTGATTTATCCTGATTTTGAATTACTTCGGTTTGTGATTTCCTGAATTATCGATTTTGTACTGTGTATTAATTGGGATATGGTCATTGTTCATATTTGTCATTTTCAAGCTTGTTTCCTTGCATTTCAAATCTTGCCTTTTCAAGCTTGTTTCCTTGCATTTCCTAGTTTGATGCGGCATCGTGTAGACGAATAACCCATATAACCCATAATCAGAACATATAATCCATAATCAGAACATATAACCCATAATCAGAACATAAAATCCAAATTCAGAACATATAACCAATAATCAGAACATATAAGCCATAATCAGAAAATATAACCCATAATAAGAACATATAATCCATAATCAGAACATATAACCCATAATCAGAACATATAATCCATAATCAGAACATATAACCCATATTCAGAACATACAATCCATTATCAGATCATATAACCCATAATCAGAACATATAATCCATAATCAGAACATATAACTCATAATCAGAACATATACTCTATAATCAGAACATATAACCAATAATCAGAACATATAACCCATAATCAGAACATATAATCTATAATCAGAACATATAATCCATAATCAGAACATATAACCCATAATCAGAACATATAATCCATAATCAGAACATATACTCCATAATCAGAACATATAACCCATAATCAGAACATATAAACCATAATCAGAACATATAACCCATAATCAGAACATATAAACCATAATCAGAACATATAACCCATAATCAGAACATATACTCTATAATCAGAACATATAACCAATAATCAGAACATATAACCCATAATCAGAACGTATACTCTATAATCAGAACATATAATCCATAATCAGAACATATACTCCATAATCAGATCATCTACTCCATAATCAGAACATATACTCCATATTCAGAACATATACTCCATAATCAGATCATCTACTCCATAATCAGAACATATAACCCATAATCAGAACATATACTCCATAATCAGAACATATAACCAATAATCAGAACACATAACCGATAATCCGAGCATAAAACCCATAATCCGAACATATAAGCCATAATCAGAACATATAATCAATGATCAGAATATATGACCCATAATTAGAACATATACTCCATAATCAGAACATATAATCGATAATCAGAACATATAATCCATAATCTTAACATATAATCGATAATCAGAACATATAACCTATAATCGGAATATATAATCCATAATCAGAACATATAACCCATAATCAGAACATAAAACCCATAATCAGAACATACAATCCATAATCAGAAAATATAATCCATAATCAGAACATATAATACATAATTAATATAATGTTATTCACTAATTATGCATACCGAAAAAGTATGCACTCTGCTGGTTGAAGCTTGCTCATTTTAAACTTAAAGGGAAGTCAAACCAATGTTAATCAGGACTGGGGCAGTGTATTTGAACAGTGTCCGTCATTGAGTTCCATTGAAAAGGTTGATCGACGAATGATAAACAATGCTAAAAATTAAGAAGAGCATATAATGGTGAAACCATGCAGGCCTATAGCTATTGGCATGTTAAGTGGTATTTCTATAAAATCAGGAAGGTATCCCCGGTGAGGAAGGCTAATGTATTTTCCCATTTTATTGTAAAAATTTTAATGTGCCTGTATATTTCGTTTAAACATTTTTAAAAAGGAGTTAGTATGAGTATCTGTAATGCGAATCGGTGTAAGGACATACATTTCACTTACAATGACGATTTACATCTTTACAAATTCATGACGTATGTTTATCAGTGTTTACCTATTATATTATATCAAGTTACAAAAATAAAGGGATAAGGACCGATCGCACTTAGAACTTAACACGAGTAATTATGAATAATTATAATAATATATACAACATCATTGTCTACTATCTACTATACACAATATTATGGAAGTTTCCTCAAACGTCATCAAGCGGAAGTTCATTTCGACTGGTCCGTTGCCATTTCAAGTTGTACTCAGTGCACGGTAAAACCTGGCCATTTTGAAAACAATATTGATGGTCCTTATTTCCCCTTAAAATCGCCGCAGTTGAACCAAAACTACTGTAAGTCAAAAGGAGAACATTGCATTGAGATAGAAACAAAAAATCCATCGTGGCTTTTCTAAATCCCGAACATACACTGTCATCTTCACTTTCATCAATGTGGATGACTGGTCCTGGTAAGTCAATGAAACGTTTTGGAAAGCGTCTTTTCGCAGACTCTCTGACGTCATTTGAGTCACTTGCAACGTAAATAACGTATCCATCTATGTCATATTGAGAGAGAAATTCCCAAAGAGCACTGATGCTTCCAATGTTGTTTGAATGTATGTCGGAAAATCCGGGATTACTTCCTATCCTAATATGAGCACACACAGTTTTTTCATTTTCCATGCTAGTTTCCTTGAATGCCTTCAGTTCATGTACTATATCGGGATCAAAAACAAAAAGTTCCTCAAAAATTCCTTTAATAGTCTCAGAATAGTTAGATATATGAGGCTTCTGGTTAGTCTGAAGGAAAACAACATCTTCTTTCAAGTTTTGTACAAAATCATTTCTATTCTTATAATCATTCCCAGTGCCTGTCTTTTCCATAATTATTGTATCGTGGTAAACTGATGACAAACCTTTCAGATCTTCGGAATTGATTCTCCAATCATACCATGCAGGTTTCAAGAAGGTTGTTAGACCACACTTGCTTTCTTCCAAAATTCCAAATTTGCGATTTGTCCGTTTGGCCAAAAGGAATACTGTGATAATTCCCCGTATTCTATTTGCAAATCCAGCACATGTTTTGCGACAGGTGTATATCAGATAGCGGTTAGTTGTATTTTTATTGAATTTGTTTCTCAAAGTCGAGTTGTCGATTTCATGATTTCTAGGAGCTTTAGTAAAAGTCAAAATGATAATTATTATGACCCAAAACACGGCATATCCTACAAGTCTGACTTTACGAACTGTTAAAAATCCCATTCTTTTTACACAAAAGTACGTATTCATATATTGTCAAATGTATTTCTCATTGAACGATTCTTCTGAGAAATTACTGTCCCCTTCCGTTAAAAATAATGTAGAATTTACATAAAAAAGGTAAATGATTACACCATTCAGTTTTATAACTTTATGTAACATGGAAGCAGTTCGTCTAACATATATTTATTCTTTTGTAAACAAAAAATTTACCACTTTTAATATCTTTGTATTCAAATTGATAATATTTTTTGTGTACAATTGTGTCAAGTTCATATCATTTTGACATCCGACCATCCATTAATGTAGTTCGAAGTTTGACGACATAATTATACGTTAAAGCAGTATGGTGATGTCTCATGGCTTAGATCGAGTAAGAGATACAGTTAAGTTTGATGTGACAACTGGAAAATTGCTTACGGCAATTTATTTCTATAGTTTGTATGTGTCGTTTTATTTTATTTTCTAGCAGGAGAAAACAATGTTACCTTATATTTTACGCTTGGTTAAATGTGAATTCTAAAAGCGTGGAAATAATTTGAACTCGTCTTATTGATAATTTTGAGATAAATTTTGATGGCGGAACAATTTTTGGGAAAAACGAAATGAAAAAAAGGGGGAAAAAAAAAAGAAAAAAAAAAAAAAAAAAAAGAAAAAGAAAAAAGAGAACTGAATATAATAAAGGTCTTAATCAGTGAATGAAAGTCAAACTTAAACCCAAAAACAAAAACCAGAATCAAAAATAAAAACCAGAATCAAATATGAAAATCAGAATCAAATATAAAAACCAGAATCAAAAATTACCAACGATTAATATGCACAAAAACAGAAATGAAATAAAAAGGACAGAATATGTTAGTCAAACCCAAAACCCAAAAGCAGAATCTCTTCTTGAAAATTTCTTTAAAAAACAAAGATACCGAGGAGATCCCCAACAGTGGAAAAAAACAAAACTCATTCTCACAAGAAGAGAAAAGCGGACACTATCCGACGTAGACAATAAAACAGCACCATCCAAACTCGAAGGACAACACTGTCTTCATGAACAATGTCAACATACTCCAGTCTAAGAACGGAATTTATTATGGGTGGTGCAATACAATGAACGCGAAGTGTTGATTTAACCCCCCCTCCCCCCCCTAAAAAAAACAACAACAAAAAACATTGGAATGGTAAACGTCTTCAAAGTCAATAGCATCATTTAAGAACAGTCAAATTTGCAGCATGGACCAGACATTCACGTTTCGGGTACTTAACTCTCGTCAGTAATCCGTCAGAAGTCTGTCGTACTTTGGGTTTGGAACTAAACTAGGGTAAGAAAACTTCAAAAATATATTCTGACTGTATTGGATAAATTCATCGGTTAGAAATGTAACTGTAGACATTAGGCAGAAATTGAACAACTCATTTGCCAAAAAGAGGTGGTGTCTCTCATTCATACAGGTACATATGTTGCTCTAAACAGAGGTGGTCTTTTAGCTAGGGTATACTTAGAATTCATTTCTTTTCAATGCAACTGAAGAATTATAAATACAATTTGGAAATGTATGCAAACAGGTATGAAGTTCCCGTTAAAAATTCAATTTAACACATTTGGATTGTATTAAATAAAAAAATTACATTATGCATTACTATTATCCACCGCTACTGCAGAAAATTTGTAACGTTGAATATTTTTCAAACATACTCATTTTCATTCCAGTCAAGACTGAAGATGAATGGCTATCACATGTAGTTCACAAAGACCGAATCCAAAACATTTGAATTATTAATTATTACCATCAATGGAAGTCTTCCAACATTTGACCTTCTTCCAGTTTTAATGCACTAGACACGTGTTTCGGTTAGTTAATCCTCATCAATGGTACTTTAAAATTAAATATAATGCCAAACCGATTTTCAGACACAGCCAAATGTATTACAGTAACAATTTTTTTAATTTGAATTTGTAATGACTGTATGACAAATATGGATAATGACTATATCCCTGTATACATCACAAAATCGATAATTCAGAAAATCAGAAACCGGAGGCATACAAAATCAGGATAAACAGAAACCAAAGCAAACAAATAAAAACCTCCACCACATGAAAAGAAGCAGACTCCCGATATGAGAATGAGACCAGGTGCCCAGGAAGAGTAAGCATCTCCTGCTTGCATGCAACACCCGCCGCTTCATTTTGATAGAACTGTCACATATAACGTATGCGCATGTAACTTTACGTGCCGAATGTTTCTTTTCGAAACAATTACAATAATACGGAACTGTTCCAACTCTTTAGCGAGCGAGAAACGAACAAGTAGTATTTTACGTCATGCCGGCTCCAGACAGGTAATATTATGGTTTGATATGCATCTTGATGTATCTTGCCTAGAATATATTTTCTCCTTGCAAAATATTCATTTTTTACAAGGTTGATCAGACTATATTACCTGTCTGGAGCCGTTATAACAATTTATTACAATTCATAGAGAATAAGTGTCTTGTGTTTTGTTATCGAAATACAACATACAGCAAGTGCATTTATCATACATGTAATGACGCGCTTGCCGTATGTTGCATACTCGTAACAATGTTAAACGCCTTCCATTTAAGAACAGAAATGCAGCATGGAACAGACATGTATGTTCAGGGTAATTCACCCTCTTCAGTAATTCTCAATGTTTAACGTCATTCTCAATGTAAGCAATGTAATAATATGGCCAAATAGTGTGAAAGTTATTATGTCCAAAATGTACTGAAAGACGTAGAAGGTTGGGTGGGATATGGTGTTACAGAACCCACGTTGTAGACATTACAAGAAATTTTGATAACAGAAATTTTCGAATGAGTCGAAAAAACGATTAACCGAATTTGATTGAACTTGGCAACATGTGCCCTCGGGGACGACTGGTCCACCAGCAGTGACACTCACCAAATAGTACAAATGTTAAACGTCTTCAAATTCAATAGCATGATTTAAGAACAGATTGATTTGCAGCATGGACCAGATATGCTCGTTTCGGGTACTTAACCCTCGTCAGTGATCCTCAATTTTAGCAATGTAATAATATGGCCAAAATGTACCGACAGACGTGGGCATTGTGACACGTAAAACGATTAAAAGGAGAAAAGATACCGAGAAGGAAAAATATTTGTCATTTGATAATTAGTTATTATCTGTCCGCCAGGTGTGTTAATTGGGAATACCTGGAGATCATTTTGTTACATCAGGTAAAATAGTGAAGAAACTATGACCACGTTACCACGAGATGGCTTCGTAAAAGCCGATAATTTGTTATATACAAATTCGTTACAGGCGTACAAAAATCAATGGAAGGTAACATGACTTCTGCAGGGACTTTCTTTTCACTCGTTACAAGCAGAATTTCGCTATTAACCTATTCGTTATAGGTGAAGTTTACTGTATATCATATCAAAATTGCATCGAGGGTAAGATTTCTAACATTCTTATTTTATAAAAAAAAAAGATCGCATCAATAAGTTTTTTATTCAAAATGATAAACCACAAATAAAACATAAGCGAGACGAGAGGAAAATTCGAAACTTTTGGAACATTTATGCAGGAAAAATTCGTTGTGATGGCAAGAAAAGTGAGTTTTCCAGATGACACAAAGTTCTATATTTACGGCTGAAAAGGGGTTACATTATACAATTATTGAATTCTGTTTAAGGCAACAAATTATTTTCTAGAACTGAAGACAATATGTGTCAGGTACCAGGTAGGATAGGATATGCTACTGGACCAATGTTTTAGAAATAACGAGAAATTTTGAAAACAGAAATTTTCGAATGCGTTGAATAACATTGCACCGAAATTGAACTTGATCCTCAAACAATGAAATACAGTCAAAATTTATGAAAATTATGTCCAAAATATACCGAAAGACGTAGCAAGATATTTATCATGTATGTGCTATCATTATAAACTAAAATGAAAGACATTTTTGTAACACATATCAGTTTATTGTTTAATCAATTATGTGTTGAATTTTTTGCATGGATATACTTAAGGGTGCTTGGAGTCTATTCTCCATTTTAAACTGAACATTGAAAATAAAGTTTTAATATGATGCGATTTATTTTTGCTGTACAGATACCTTTTATCTTTTCTTTATTTTCATCCACCTGAACAGAATATACGAGATGCCGCTAGGCAAATGATAAGTACATGTGTAATTACATCATAAGAAATAAAATACTTAATCTGAGGCTAATATTATGGCTTGTTTGTATAAAAAAGTAAAGCCGTTTATGAAAATATAGTAAATAGTATGATGTTTTGAAAAGACAATGTTAAACCATATATTTTAGACAGATCAGCAAACAAGTAAGTCTTTTAAAGTGATTATTCTTTTACATACTTATTCTAGTGTATGAAAATTATTTTTCAACCGTTCGCAACCATATCGAATTCTCACGGTTTGGCTTTGCCTTCTCGACTTTGAGACTGAATAACTTTTAGGTACTTATTTGATGTTTATTCTATAACACTTCAATACATTGGAAAATAAAGTAAATTATAATATGAATGGAAAATAACTTTTTTGATTGGCTAATACCGCAATAGGATGAATATTAACCTGGGATGACATCATCCGATGTAGATATAACATTCCAACAGTTCTCCATGTGCTAAAATAGATAAGAGAAGCTTTTTTATAGTCTAAATGTAATGCTTTCATGGTTTAAGTAGATGGTTTTGAAACTTAATTAATAAAATAGTTATCTTACTTTTACCTCGGTGAATACAATGGGTTATCTCTCCTCGGTGAATATTGTCTCGGGGGGGCAGAGTAAGAATTTAACTCGGTAAAAGTAAATAATTGTATAATATTATATCTCCGCATAAATAAAATTCACGTTCTGTTTCAATGTAATGTGTATGTCAATATTATTTTGAAATATCTAATTTGTGACTATTTACCTATTAATGTTCGTTTGTGTGGGTAAAATTCTCTCATAGTGTTGTTTTTTGAAGAAACAGTGCTCAAGCGTTAGTTTAGTACATCGCATGTCTAAACACTTGGGATATCAATGAAAAGTTCCCTATAATTTTTTCACTTCGCCTACCTGTACATTTGTTTACATTCATGACGTCATAATGCTTCCTGAGGGACGTAACTAAGATATTGTTGCTATTCAGATATTGTTGTACAAGGATACTCTCCAAGCGGCGTAACTCTGAATAGCAAAAAGCACTATTTAGTACCCGGTTCCTTGGCATTATTTTCTTATTGTCCCCGCGTGGTCAACCAATGGAATTCCAAGAATTTATCATGTGATGCACCAATATCTCATAATCCCTATTTGTTTAATCAATGAAATTCCAAGGTTTACCATGTGGTGCACTAATAATATGTAACGTTTGTTTGTGAGCATTCATTTCTTACAGTAAGTAAAATCATTGATGTTACTGTATAACCCTTTGGGCTTAGTCTATCACCCAATCAATTACATAAGAGGTGACATGACCTCACTTGGTTTTTAGCTCACCTGAGCAAAGCTCAAGTGAGCTATTGTCATAGCGTGCCGTCCGGCGTCCGTCGTCCGTCCGTCGTCCGTCGTCCGTCGTAAAATTTTCACATTTTCGACTTCTTCTCCAGAACAGCTGAAGGGATTTTGATGAAACTTGGTGGGTATGAAGTACTAATGGTCCCCTACAAGTGTTTTTCTTTTTCGTCCGGATCCGTCAACAGGTGGCGCCACCACAGCCAAAAGTAGGTCACGGGGGGTACCCTCCTTTGACAAACTTCTTCTTCAGAACCAAAGCATGTATCGACAAACCGAAAGCATCAGGATGATCTAGAGAGATGTCTTAAGAAATGTTGTTATTTTTGGTTCCACTTCGAAGTCAATTTTTTGACGTCTTTTTGGACTTAGTCAGAAATGCACATTTTTGCACTATTTCTTTAAATAACTCAATAAGTGTATGATTTTACACTCTCATTTACTGCATATTTATCATATTTAACTTACTTAATGCTTTGATATGTATTTTATGCTTAAATTTTATTTTTTTTATTTTTTTTTTATTTTTTTCTTATGTAAAAAGGAAGGGGGGGGTGTGTTGATTTTTATGCATTTTCTGCTTCTTTTCTATAACCACTCTTCAGATTGTCATGACAATTTGTAGGTATGAGGTACTCATGCATGGTACCCTTCAAGTGAAAGAATTTTGTCAAGATATCAACTTTTGCATTTTTAAGAAATATTTTTTAAGATTGTACATAGGTATAATGTATGTTTTCCATGCCCAATGGACCCATGGGGAGTGGCTTCAAACCCCGGCGGGACCCCAACAATTTTCAGCTCACCTGAGCATTGCTTTGATATGTATTTTATACTAAAATTTTAATTTTTGATTTTTATGAATTTTTTTTTCTTATGTGAAAAGGAAAGGGGGGGGGGGATTTTCATACATATTCAACTTCTTCTCCAGAACTGCTGAACAGATTTTTATCAGTATTTTTTTCAATCATGAATAGATATGTTTACTGTGCACATTAACCCAAGGCTTGTGGGTTCAAGTTCTGGTACTTCTTTTATCTATATCAGGAATTTTAAGCCCTTTCGTATAAGAGGCAGCAGAACTCATGTATGCAAGAGTTGTCTTTATTTAATATAGATATATGTATTCTTGGATTATCGATTCATTTAAATGTATATATTTTAAATTATTAAATGAGTATGCAAAAGGAAATTAAATAATTCAAAAAAGATGAATAAGTATTTTCAAATTCATCTTGTGAAGACTTAGATATATAACTTTGAAATTAAAATATTGAGAGCAGCTCAAAATATTAATGTAAAAACAGAACTTCACATTTACTTAACGTAGTGAAAGGAAGGGGAGAAGGCTGTAATTTATTAGCAGGATTTTGCTTTAGCTTCTTTATAACTGTCTGTCTCGGGTTACTTAGATTACTCAAGAAGAAGGGGGGGGGGGGGAGATGATTTTCATACATATTCAACTTCTTCCCCAGAACCGCTGAACAGATTTTCATGAAACTTGGTAGGAATGAAGCAATCATGGTCCCCTACAAGTATTGTTGTTTTTTGTCCGGATCTGTCAACAGGTGGCACCACAACGGGCAAAAATAGGTCATGGGAAGTACCCTCATTTGACAAACTTCTTCTTCAGAATGGAAGCACGTATCCACATACCGAAAGCATCAGGATTATCTAGATGTCTTAAGAAGAGTTGTTGATTTTTGTTCCACTCTGAAGTCTGGTTATTTTCCTCTTACAAACTTCTTTTTGTTTGATGTGCTTAGTTTACGTAGTTTACAGGTGAGCGTTGTGGCCCCTGGGCCTCTTGTTTTTAGTTTGATAAATGATTGGCGGTTCAAGTAGGAATAAAATACCACACAGGAGCAACAATGGATTTAAAAAAAAACGCCATACACATATTGTGCAATGAAAGTCTGCGAATTGGAACTTCTGACTCGGTTTATTAAAAAAGCAAAACTAGGAATGCATTATTAAGGAAAATATCTGACACAGACTTGATAATTTATCTGGATTTATAGCCTAATTTAATATTGAGAATTTCACGTTTTTTACCTGATCTCTTTTCAAAACTGCTTTGACCACCAATTTTAATATATAAAAGGAGCGGCTCTCTAGCAGGATCCGTTGCCAAACACTAAACCAGCGTAATTTAAAACAACGCAGAGGAGACAAGCACAAAAATGACAAATATGGATAATGACCATATCCCCGTATACAGCACAAAATCGACAATTCAGAAAATCAGAAACCGAAGGCATACACAATCAGGATAAAACAGGAACCAAAGCAAACAAACAAAAACCTCCACCACATGAAAAGAAGCGAACTCCCGATATGGGAGTGAGACCATTTGTCCAGGAAGAGTAAGCATCTCCTGCTTGCATGCAACACCCGCTGCTTCAATTCGGTCGAACTGTCACATCCGGTTACTTCCATTTCGGAAGACATAGAGTACACTCTTTGGTTGGATGGTTCAAATGGTCTATGACAGAATATTATCCACCATTCTGGAGAGTTCCCCATATCGACCGTAGAACTTCCTCAGTGACGATGTTAGTCGGTCACAAACATATCCCTGACTGAGAAGCTTTTCTGAAAGTCACCTAGCTCTGAGAACAAAATCCGTATATTCGGTACCTGCTCTGGCATAGCGTATCAACTGAGATATGAACACGCCATAAGCAGGCGATGAAGGGATGTTGCTACTCAATCAAGGAAAGTTTGTAATGCTGAAATTGAAGTAGTCACGTTTGTTATAGAGTGAGATGTGACCATCAGTGTCATGGGACAAATGTCCAAATAGGATGCTGAATTATTTGTCTCTGTAGCCTCCCCGATCCCAAGCTCTGAAGGACAGACACAGCCGAGGTAATCCGCGAATTTAGGATCACTGATGGACAACACATCGTCTATGTATCTGTAAGTGAAGTTGAAGTCAGAAGCTAAGTATCTTTTCCCTTCACAGACCAAAGATTGAATGAATTCAATACAAGTAAAGGAAAATGTCGGCGAGGAGTGGGGCACAATTGGTCCCATTGGAATTCCGACAATTTGCTGGAAGACCTTTCAGCAAAGATACACCAAAGTGACATGGATAATTAAACACTTAAGACATAAAACACTCAATACAAAAGACAAATAAACCAACGAGACAAATGAACAACCGTTACGAACTTAGGTCGGGTATCTACCACGCCAGTAGGAAATTGCGTGGTTATCCTGATTATGTGCGCACAGTCATCCCATATATCATGTTACCTAGTGGTCTCGAAGCATGCATAATTGTTGTGTCCTTGCTCTGCCGATTGGAGCAAGCAAATGCAGATATTCACCCACGGAGGCGTACCGACGTTTAGAGAGATCAGATGTTCGGTGCTTCTTAGGAGTTTTTACAGGGCATGTAGTTCCGTTGTCATAATCAGTCAGAGTTTAAATCTTAAAATTAAGGCGCTGGTAATAGGCTTAAGAGGGATCAAGAACCAAACAGAATGTCCCTCTGCTTACATCAGGATCACATCAACAGTATATTTTGCGATTGATGATTCTGATGCATTTTCTGTTGAAATTTGATTTACCTTTTATTCATTTAGTCACCTTAATAGGCAGGTTGTGAAATTCTCAAAGAAATTAACTCGGTCGGAAATATCAATCTAAATTTAAAAAGAAGCTGTGAGTAAATCAGCCTAGAGAATTTTTAGATTGCTACTCTGAAATCCAAAACACGAGTGCTCTAGCGTATTGGATGAGCATAGATATAATACGTATATATATATAAACGTACGACGGTGTCTGGGAACATCACCGTCACTGACCTTTGCAAAAATTATTTTGGCAAAATCAAACCCGCCTCAAAAGCAACACATGAAAAAAAAAAAAACCCAACGAACAAACAAACAAAAGCAACCATAATCCAAGATTGACCAAAGTTATTATCCACCTTTACTTTATCAATGTCACATACAATATTGACTTTAAAGGTAATAGATCCAATGTGAATTAAATATTCCAGTGGGAATTTCTTAAAATCCGATGGGGATTTTCATTTTCCAATGGAATATTTAAATTTCCCAACAGAATATAATTTTCCCATTGGAATTTAATTTAATGAGAATACATTGTCCCATGGGAGAAATTTTAAAAGATCTTAAGGGACATATGATATTCCATGAGAGAACGAAAATCCAATGGGAAATTGAAAATTACCATTTGATTTAAAAAAGATGTACTTCTTATGGAATTTTTCTCCTTTAAAGCTAATTTTCTCACTTGTCATGTGAATTTTTTTTATTATCTTCCTGGGCTTTTTTTAAAAATTATGGTTGATTTTTTTCTATACGTTACGATTAAGGGGTGGGGGAATTTGTTTTTGCCAAAATGATTATGTCAGAAATAGATAATTCAATGTTTAAGGCTCTTTAAGCAAATATTATTTAATTAAATCCTAACTTTAAGAAAAAAAGATTACTTGTATCCAATCTGTCACTGCGGCGACTTTCACATCATGTACTAGGAAGTTAAGATATGGAAACTCTCTGTAAAGTAACATTAATGCAGGAATTCTAAGAATAACACAAGAGGGCGCTAGTGAAATTAATTTTGGCTGCTTATTAAAAGCTTAATTCTAAAAATAAAACCAGAGGGCGCAAGTGAAACGAATTTGGGCGGCTAATTTAAAGCACTTTGACTGGAAGCATCACTGATGAGAATTTAATATTCGAAACACGTGTCTGGTGCATGAAAATTGGTTAAAAATGTTCTTCAAGAAGGTTTAGAGTTGGAACACTTTCGTATAATTAATTATGGCCATATCCATTACTTTATTAAGTGATGTCGTATTAAATAAGCAATATGTGACTAGTAGGAGATACTACTCATAATACGGAAGTGTTCCAACTCTATACCTTCTTGAAGAAAATTTCAAACCAATTTTCATGCACCAGACAAGTGTCTCGAATATCAAATTCTCATCAGTGATGCTTCCAGTCAAAGTGCTTTTCATAAGCCGCCAAAATTCATTTCACTAGCGCCCTCTGGTTTTATTTTTAGAATTTAAATTTCTGTATTTACTTTACAGAGTGTCTGCGGCTCCAAATTTCCACATTTTCATAACACTGAAATTGTAATTGTAGTTTATGTGTAGTCTTTTGTGTTGAATGTTTCCATGTCGTGTGTCTTGTTTTCGGCTCTTGCTGTATTCGTTTTATCTATGTTTTCACATCGGATGTTTTGCTGTTGGTACTGCAACCGGGTTTGGTTGGAGATCCCCTCCCTTCTTTCGGATAAAACATGACAGTCTAATTACAGAATCCGCTTACCAACAGGAAACACAAGTTTGATGTATAGATGATTTTGCATTGATACTTGGTGAACGAAAATACGTTCCATGGCTTTTTCATGACCTCAGAATATTATCAAGAGAAGGATATCGGAGTGAATTGCCTAACTACATATAGGTATTGCAGAATGTTTTATGCACATTTGCCAGCTTGAATTAATAATGATACGCTCTTTCTTTAGGTTTGAAGACCCAGCTATGAAAACACTGCAAAAGCTTATCTGCACACTTTTGATAATCTTCACAATTCTAATACTCTGCGGAATCTACAATCAACAGATTTATCGTGGAGAACAATCGAACATTCCCTTGCTTGATAAATTAGCATCATTCACATCTCCTGAATTCGGTGACAAAATCGGGGAAAAGAATATTAGCGCTATAAAAAAGAACAAAAATAAATACATGATATACACTTGTGGAAAGAAATGTGGAGGATTTGCGGATCGTTTACGGGGAATCTTTACGGTATTCGAAATGGCGAAAAAATCAAACCGTATATTTCGAATTGTAGAAGAACATCCATGTGGCACGACAGCTTTCCTAATGCCCTCTGCTGTGAATTGGACAGTTGAGCCGGGCGAACTACAAGGATTATCTAACAAATCTTACCAGGATATATTCCTCCACAATTTGACCAAATACCTTACGCATGATGCCATATATGTCCAGACAAGATTTAATCCGCCTGTGTCTGACCAAAAGTGTTATAAGAAACTATTTCACGAATTGTTTGCTTTGCGTGACGATGTACAAAGTATGTTAAACAATTTCAGAAGAAATGTCGTAAACAATCGAAAGACAATTTGTGCTCATATAAGAGTTGGCAAAAGTGACACACTTAAAGACGCTATATCAAATAATCTAGGAAACATAAGTGAAATATGGAGATTTTTTTCCTCGTATGATCAAGATGATAATGTATTTTTCATAGCCAGTGACTCGATTGATATTTTGAAAGCTTCAAAGGAACGATTTCCACAAAGAGTGATCGATTTACCAGGTAAAATTATCCATGTTGACAAGACGAAGGACGATTCAGAGTGTTCAGGTATGAGGAAAGTGCTGCTAGATTTTTACATCCTCACTACTTGTGATATTTTACTATTAACCTTTAGCGGGATAGGACGCTTGGCATCGTACCTCAGAGATTCAACAGAAGGCCAGTTCTGTTTCCAAAATGAGAAGGTTTACCCTTGTCCTATTTATCATATCAGAAAACAACGAGGTGATAAATATTATCGACCGTTGGTGTTAAAATAATAAATAATATATTAAAAAGGATATTTGTTAACTTTCATTCTTATTCTGGCTTGTAACATTCATATTGTCAATATTGAAACATATGTTCTATAGTACCAATTTTGTTATTCTAGACACGTGTTTCGGATATTGAATCCTCGTTAGTAGTACTTCATGTCAAACAGTTTAAATAAAGCCAAAGTGAATTTTCCCGGCGCCATCTACAATACAGAACTTTAATTTCCTTTTGCCAAAATGAACAGCTTCAATTTTTTTGTAGGGTTTATTCAGAAGCATATTTAAGTGAAAAATATGGCCAAAATCATTGGAGGGTAGGCGCAAGGAGCTTAATTCTAAGAATAACCCAAAAACAGTATGCCGAAACCCAGCTAAGGACAGAGCTATGCAATGAGGGAAGATACCCCTTACTTTTAGAAATTAAGGTCTAATTTGATGACAGGAAAGTTAAAATATATTTCAATGCAGTGTTTTTAGATATTAACCTCGATCATTTTGTTGCATAAACATAGGATAAATGATATTATTCTTGTAATTTTAAGTAATAAAATGGAATGTAATGATCTTGCAATGAGAAGAAAAGAGGAGATCTCCTACAAGAGTCGGTGGCAGCACTCACAGCAAAATACCGAGAAACCCAAAACAAAACACAGAGTAGACATACGTACAAAATATGACATCAAAACACCAAAGTGGGCAATCGATGCCGACTTAGGGTGGTCATCTGACACGTAAGTAGCAAATGGTGTGATTATACGGATTACGTGCGCACCACTTTTCTGGCTACCGAGATGTCTAGAAGAAAGCACAATTGTTGTATATAATAACCTCCTTATTGTAAGATCCAAGGTTCCAAGCAGATTAATATGCAAAAACAAAAGCCATGTATTCAAAAATAGCAATCAAAGGAATGCTTGTGTCCCCTGTGAAGCGGCTTATTCTTGAAAGTGGATCACATATGTAGGTCAAGTTCACTTGGTTCAAAATTATTGGTATCAGTAGAAAAGTCTTGTCAAATGAAATTCATATGTGAAATATCAGACCTCTTACTTACTGATTAAAAAATAAGGTCAATCTCAAATTTTAATACAAAAGTGCCAATCATTTAGGTCAAGATCACTACGTAAATATTTTGGTAACAAAACAAAGGTCTCATCATAAATAATACAAGTGAGAAATATTAAAGCCCTATCACTTAAGGTATATACTATCTTAATTTCTTAGAAATGAAGGGCAAATACCTAGGACAAGGTCACTAAGTAAAAAAAATATGGTATGTTTAAAAGATCTTGTTAAAGGGAATACATGTGAAATATCAAAGCCTTATAACTTACCAATCAAAATTTATGGGCTGTGACACCCAAAGTGTGACGGACAGACAGACGGACGGACAACTTACAAAGTGATCTCTAAGTGTTGCTATGCTTTGCAGGCGACACATAATTTAGTCAGTGCTCTGTCGGCTAAAGTAAGCCCATGCATGTTGTCTCCTGGGAAGTCTGAGTGACATTCAGAGAGGTCAGGCGGTCGGAGCTCTATCAGAGAACTTGAGAACACACGAAACATGAGGTGTCTGCTATTTGTCTTTGATGAAGAAAACTATACACTTTCAAATTATGTCCTTGTATCGAGTGAGCAATTTTGCACCCTCTACAAGGTAAATACTCAAATCTTTATTCAACAAATAAAACCAGAGGGCGCTGCTGAAATACATTTGGCCATGTCAGAAATCACTTCGGCATTTCATATGCGCGTGTGCAAAAGCCCTTTAACGATCAGGTCCCATACAGAGTTATATTCCTTTGCTATAATCTCACGTTTCAGTCATCTTGGTTTCCAAGGCGCATCTCATTCCGCTAGGCGCTTCATTACAATGTAGATTTGGGGAAAGGGGTGCTATGTTTTTCCACAATTCGTGTAAAACGGTTCTTATGTCTTGTAGGCTAGTTCCAATAATTTCTTCTTATTTGTACTTCTCAAATGGAACAATATCTACTGAGATCTTAAAGTCAAGGATTCCTGCCGTCAAAATTTTGGTCAGAATTTGTTACTCTTTTCTTTTTCGGGTCAATGCTTTCGGTTTCGTAAACGCGAGATGAATACCACTGAGATGGCCAGACAGGATTTGGAACCATATCTAACATTCAAAGACGAGCAGATTCCAGCTCAATACTGAGGTCGGAATTCGAATGACTCCATCGTTGCTATGCATTTTGTTGGCGGTGTGTCGGCCATTTTTGTTTACATAGCAACCGAAAGCAGCGGCGTAGGAACATTTAACGTCAACATTTAGATACCATCTCAATTTACCGTAGTGATCTCGAGAAGGAGGAAAAAAAGATTGTGAGTTCCAAAGATACCCAATGTCATATTGAGAACAGTGTGAACCTATGACGTTGTGATGCAAGAATCATGGGGAAATAGGAGGTAAAAAATTAACAACATTTAAAAATCAAATACTGTATATATTATTCTTACTCATAAAGATGCTTCAATTTACTAGTTAAAATGAAAATTAAATAAAGTTTGTCTTTAATTTTAGAATCATTATCAAAGTCCACAAAATGTTTTGCACGCTTTTGATTCTTTTTTCATCAAAGCAGACGCGATATGTAGAAAGACATTAAAGAGGTCTGGATCTTATGAACCGCGACTGCCAAACAATCCAAATATTTGTCCATCAGGAAGAGTCACGTAAAGAAAGAAAAAAAGAAACCCGGCTCATTCTTTACTTTGTCAGTCCGTGTCATGCATGTCAAGGCAATGTAAACCGAAAGTCGTTGTTATTTCTGATATCAGATGATTAACATTGTGTATGCAATGATTACGAATTTAAAATCTACTGGTACAGAGGAACCATAATTTAAGGCTTAAAAAGAGGTAAATCCCAACACAACATACACATGATCGCTGCAGACTGTACAAAATTGCGTCATCAATCACAGGGCCAATGTTATAAACTTGCAAAAACTAGAAATTAAAAATGAAAGTTGTGTTTCTTTCATTTTCCATGCACTTCACATGGAAAAGAAAGTGACTTAGATTTATTAAAACTATCTCGGTGCTTCGAGACCATGTGCATCGATTACTAATTACGTCACAAGAAGTTCCAAGATATGTATTTAAAAAAACACGCATGTCAGAGAAGAAGGGGGAAGGGTGTTTCAAATGGAAGTAATTTGTATAGGCAAAATCATTAATCGTTGGGGGAGGAAGGAGGGGCCACTTTCAAACAAGGTCATAGGCGGCACAGGTTTTGCAATATATTTTAAATTGGATGCATAATAGGAGATTAGCGAGGAGTCCTGGCCACTAAATCGTACCTGTAAGTGTATGCATGGACGGGGAGGGAGTGGGGTTTGGATATGCTACATTGATGACTCAATGGTTTTTCAATTTCAATTATTTATTGATATCACCAATCATGTTGGTTAACATCAAAACACAAGTAACAAAATGAACAAGACAAAAACAAAATTAAAACTAAAAATATGATTATATAGTATAGAAGATAAACAGCAGAATAAAAATAAACTAGCTAGCAAAGGGTCAAGTTTTGCAATTTTACATGTGCAGTGATAAAAAACTCAATCCCATGAATGGGTGCAAGCATATAACATTGGGTCAAGGCAAGGCAAAATCATAAGAATTTCCAAAGGAACGGTTGCGAATCTCTGAATGAATAATATTCCGAAGTGAGACCAAGTGCTCGGGGAGGGTAAGCGTCTCCTGATTGCATGCAACACCCGTCGCTCCATGGAAACTTGTCACATCCGGTGATTGTCTTGATGTACATGTTGATGTACACATCAGGTAGGTATTTCTTGCTTGGTAATGATGACAGTCATTTAATCACAATCCAGAATGTCACTGATCATTCTAGAAATGGGGATCTGATATGCTTTTGATATATCCCAGTAGCACCGAAGAATTTCCTCAATGATGATTTCAGCCTATAAGTTGCCTGTATGTGTTCTCATTGAAGGTTTCTTTTTTACTAGATATCTCTTCCACATAATTTTACAGAACGATGTAGAATAGAAAAACAATACACGAATGGGGTACTCTGCAATCTATTTTAGAAATAAACCTTTAAGAGCTTATCAGTCATTCATTCAGAGTTTATCGTCTCTTTTTACGAATAATCCAATACTTCAACTCGTCTGCTTGAATGCCTCTCTGCCTTTACTTTTGAAGTTTCTAAACGCACTTTCAGGGTACATTTCTTGTGATACGAGAGAAGAGATGATTTTGGATTCAGCATAGTTAATTTCCCCTAGCTTGACGGTGATGTTCCAAGACTACCGTCATACGGATTTTACGACATCAGCGAAAGTGTCCCTAACATTTTGAGCAAACACACAACAGTGAGATTTCTTCATTCAACATCCCTATTTCTAAATTGGATCTTCCTACACTATACTGCATACCAAAACTGCACATTGTCAAGTCTCCTTACAAGTTTCGACACATTACTAAATCTAGCAACTGCTCAACTACAATTTTGTCAAGAAATCTGACGTCAGCATTCACGATGATAAAAGAACACGTAGCAAAATATTGTGAAAATGTTCAAAACAGGAATGATGTAAACTTATTTTGGTCTATTAAAGATTAAGGGGATGTGATTGACAAAATGAAATTTAGAAATTTTCAAGCCAATACGATTTCTTCATACGACTTTTCAAATATGTACACCACGCGGTGCACACTAAAAGTGGTAGTTCGAGTCCGAGTCCGAGTCGGGAAAAAGCCGAGTTGAGGTTTCTCGGCAACGGTTGGATGGATTTTGATGAAATTTTCAGGAAATATCCATTTTATACATACAAATCGATGTATATCATTTGATTTTGAAATGTTTGTAAATCTTGGAAGTAACTATTTATAAACCGATTTTGCCAAACTAAAAGTGGAAGTCCGAGTTGAGAAATCGAAATACGCAGCTGATTCATGAATGGAAGGATGGATTTTGTCCAAACTTTCAGAATTTGTTAGAAATGGATATTAGAATGATCAGAAACCCCTTTTCCAGATTTATAGACAATATATTTGTTTTTGAACTAAAATAAGAAAAAGCCGAGTCAGAGTCACAGACAAAAAGCCGAGTTCAGATTTCAAATTCGTATTTCTCGGTATTGGATGGAAAGAATTTTATAAAATTTTCAGGAAACATACATTTTATACACAGAAATCGATGTATATTATTTGATTTTGAAATATTTGCTTATCTTGGAAGTTATCAGCTATAACCGAAATTTACCACATTAAAAGTGGTAGTCCCGAGTCCGAGTTGATAATGAAAAACGTTGATAATTCATGTGTGGATGGATGGATTTTTCCAAAGTTTCAGAATTTGTATATATGAGATCCCCCTTTCAAGAATGATCAGTGACATTCTACATTGTGATTGAATGGCTGTCAACATCACCAAACAAGACATACTAACCTGATATGTACATAAAGTGTACAACGAGACAATCACCGAATTTGACAGGTTTCCATGGAGCTGTTGCGACGGGTGTTGCATGCAATCAGGAGACGCTGACTCTCCACGGGCACCTGGTCTCACTTCGGAATTTTGTTCATTCCGGGGTTCGCAACCGTATCGATGGAAATTCTCACGATTTTGCCTTGCCTTCTCGACTTTGAGACCGAGGTACTTCTTTGATGTCTATTAGAAATGCCCTTAAGATTGATCAGAAACCTCCCTTTCAAGGATTTATTTACAATATTTATGTTTTTCAATTAAAATAAGCAAAAGCCGAGTCAAAGGCAAAATTCCGAGCTGAGATTTCAAAGTCGAATTTCTAGTTAATGGCTGCATAGGTTTGGGGAGAAAATTTCAGGGAAAATACGGGTAATATTGCTGAAAAGTAGGTGTGATCCATTCGCCGATTGCTGATAAAATAGGTCCTAAATTGATAATAAGAATATAAAAAAAATCAGCATCTATTCGCCTTTAAAGAATTAGTCTGAGTTAACATATTACAGAGTAAGAGAATAGTCTTTAAACAAATCAAGGAAAAATTTGGAATCAAATTTGAAAATAAACTGTATTTATAAACTTCTTTCAAATTTGAAAGTAAATTGTATTTGTGATAATCACACTTCCTCATGATAAAATTAATGATCAATTGTCCATTAAATGTTGCTTTAATCGTGAGGGGAAAACTTATATTTGTACATCTGAATCAAAGGGTTTCTTTTGAGTTACAGAATACAAATCATATAAATCATGGACATGTAGTGACCTTTGTATTGCCTCGGTCTTCCTATTGGACAACATTTATGTAAGATTTGGTGAGAATCTCTACAAGCAGGTTGTAGGGATCCCTATGGGTACTAATTGTGCGTCTCTTGTTGCAGATTTATTTTTATACACGTATGAAAAAGAATTTATTCAAAATCTTCAAAAGCAAAGAAAACATGATGATATGAAATGTTTCAATGGTACTTCTAGGTTCCTGGATGACATTCTTACTATCGACAATCCTGTTTTTGAAAAGTCTAGAATTGTTATTTATCCATAAGACCTGACGCTAAACAAGAAAAAAACGTTACAAACACAGAAACACCATTTTTGTACTTAAATATAAAAAATGTTAATGGAGAGATTCATACAAGTGTGTATTACAAAAGAGATGATTTTGGATTCAACATAGTAAATTTTCCCTTGCTAGACGGAGATGTTCATAGATTACCGTAATATGGTATCTACATTTCGCAGCTCATCCGGTATGCTAGAGTATGTACTGATGTTTTGGATTTTCATAGTAGAAATTTACAAATTACTAAGAAACTTTTAGGACAAGGTTTTCGCTTTCACAAACTAGTAAAGACGTTCTGGATATTTTACAAAAATTATTGTCAACTACTTTTGAAATTCGGACCCATACAAGCAACAGAGTATCTTACTTTGGGTATTTCACAGCCTGCGTTTTATGGTGACATGACCAACAAAATAAGAAGGATCAAAGGTAGACAGAATTACCATACAAAATGCGTCAGAGTCACCAAACGCCTTTTACACCGTGGATGTGATCCTAATGTCACCAAACGGACACTAGGCTTGGTACTTGACCAATCTACAGGTCTTATACCAGCGCATTCTTAAAACTTGCACTCTGACCGACTGTGACGACGGGACTCCTTGACGGGCCGTGTCCAAACCTCTTTAGAGAAGACAGGGCCCCGATACCTGTCCTCTCTGAATGTCAGTCGAACACCTCGGGTGATAACATACATGAGCTCGCTACAGACGGAAGAGCACGGACTGTATTACATACGCCGTCTTTTTATATCCATTTACATGTACATATTCATCTGTGTTGCTTGGTCACCTACGTTTTGCGGTCTTGTTTGTGTGAGGTCATCTAGTAATGAGGAGGTTGTTTTAGACTATAATTGTACGTTCTGTGAGATAAGTGAGAGGGCTGTGCACACGTAATCCAGGATAACAACACCATTTCATGGGCGGATCCAGAAAACTTTTTCAGGGGGGGTCCTAAAGTCCGAATTTTTGGAAGAGCAAAAAAAAAAAAAAAACAAAAAAACAAACGCAAACGCAATTTAATGAAGATATTAATCGATGATTTTCTGTCAGTTCTGTCTTTAATTAATAATAAAACAGTAGACTGGAGAGCAATGGCGAGCTAACAGCTTAAACTTTTGAATTTGCTCATCATATTAATTGATTAAATTGATTGTCAGTTCTAATATGTAAATTCAACAAATGGCGAGCAATAGCGAGCCAGCGAAATTTTTTTCTCCAAGAATTGGATTAAAATCCACTAGCAATTTCGTGTCTTTTTCAGATTCTGTTCGTTTCCTTAGTGCCCTTGTTTATTGACCTAGGTGTAATGTATATGTGTTGTTTATAGGAAAGCGCAGCATCATTGAAAATAACGTATACATGTATGTAATAAATTCTGGCGAGCGGAAGCGAGCTAGAAAATTTTTGAAATACTGACGGCAAAATATTATCAAAATGAAAGATTTCTAATACAAAGTCATGATATATATTTCAAATATTATGACAACAAAAGGGAAGTGGGACTTAATCTTATGAAATATGCATATTAATAACAAAAATTTAGCAATGTTTCGAAAATTCTAGGGGGGGGGTCCGGACCCCCCCCCCGACCCCCCCTCTGGATCCGCGCTTGCCATTTGCTACTTGTGTGGCAAATTTCCGTCAAAAATCGGCACCGGTTGCCCCTTGGTCTCATTAGTTTATGTGTAGTCTCTTGTGTCGTATGTCTCTTTTTGTCTCTTCGTGTGCTCCTCTTTGTGTTTTCACATCGATTGTTTTGGTGTTTTGCTGTTGGTGCTGCAACAGGGTCTGGTTGGAGATCCCCTCCCTTCCTTCTTGGCAAATTTCTCAAAAAGTAAATTGCCTTATTATAACGATATATTCTGACATGTCCGAGTACCTGCTAAACCGCTGGAATTTTCCATTGTGACGTAATACTGCCATTACATATACGTAAATGACACAACAAGAACGGTTCTCGGCGAGCCCTATTGGACAGACAGGTACGAGGACTGATTGATATGTTGTGAGCTTCGTATTGAAGGATTTGAATATTACCTGACATTTTACATTATTTTTCTACATAATCTCCTTTAGTATCTTTACACATTTACCACCGGTGTTTAAGGGCCTCAATACCACTTTTTAAGAAGTCCTTATCTTGACTGTTCAGAGGGGTCATCCTCAAGGCTGTCTACCGTGCTTAAATTCCGCCGCCACTATAGGATATGAAGGATCATCTTTTCCTTGTGTGGTTACCATATCATTATGGATATCCTTAGATGTTAAACCTTTTTATGCATACATTGGATCACTGCCCTTTCACCGATTTTGTCCATTTTGCAAAAGCAGCTTGTCTTGTTTACTTAAGAGTGTTACCTGGTCGATTTAAATTAACGAAATGAGGCCAGTTTTTGGATCTCCTTCAATACGATTCTCACAACATATCAATCAGCCCTCGTAGGAAAACATTTTCGAGTCTTTTTTGTTTATCCTTAGGGAGTGAAATAAAAAGAAAATGAATTTGAAAATCAGAGGATGTGACAGCAATACATTTCATTTAACTAATACAAGGTTTAAAGAAGCAGTTAGGATAGAACCATATAAGAAGGATCAAAGGCAGCAAGATGGCTGTTCCAAGTCGGTACCTATTGTCGATTGGTCTCGTTGGTTTATGTCTTTTGTGTTTTATTTTTCCGTGTTGTTTTTGGTGTTCCTTTTGTGTCTCCTCTTGTACATGTCAATTCTGTGTTTCTGGATGGCGTTGTTTTTGGTGTTTTGCTTGTTGTTGGGGATCTTCTTTCAGTGATACAGTAAAAATATAAAAGAACAAAAAATAAGGCGATATTGTAGAATATTTTCATCGTTTTGTTTTGTTTTCTTTTTGGGTTTGTATGTAAATTCCCATTGTTTGTGATTTCTGAAGTCTGGGTGATTTGTGTTTGGCTAACACATAACATGGTAACGCATCCAGATTACGAAATCAATCAGTGGCTAGGCATATTAATCTCTACTACCTAGAAAATGGACTCTGTGAAGAAAACTAGTGATGACAAACTCGATCTCAATCCTTATTTACGTTCTTCGTAGCCCCTGGTTCGCAAAATACTGATTCTACTCCTGAGAGAGTTAGGCAAATTGTCAAAACCACCATCATAAATATCAGTTATCTATAAACTTCTTTTTCTACCACCCTTTTGTGCCTATCTTATTCACAACTTCAAGAAAACAAGAAACATGATGTATACTTTATTTTTTTTCATGAGAGGTGACAGGAATGTTGACTTTCACTCTGAAAATAGAAAATAAATATGGAAAATGTTATGATGTTTCTATCAAAAATAGCAATCCAAGGAATGCTTGTGTCGCCTGCGAAGCGGATTATTATTTTATTATTGAAAGTAGATCAAATATCAAGGCCAAAGTCACTAGGTAAAAGATATGGAATGTTTAGAAAGGTCTTTTCATAAGGAATACACAAGTGAAATAACAAAGCCCTTTCACTTAGCAATCAAAAGATATAGCAATTCTGAGAGATTTTAAAAAGTAGGTCCAAAAAAAATTATGGTATGTGTATAAAGGTATTGTCACAATGAATACACATGTGAAATATCAAAGCCAGATCACTTACCAATCAAAAGATATAGCCAGACTTTGATGTTTTGAAAAGTAGGTAAAAAATCTAGGTCAATGTCACGAGGTTAAAATGATGGTATGTGTAGAAAGGTCTTGTCACAAGGAATACCCATGTGAAATATCAAAGCCCTATCACTATTCAATCAAAAGATATAGCCAATCTTAGATTTCTTGAAACGTAGGTCAAATATCTAGGTGAAGGTCATGAGGTCAAAAATTATGGTATCTTTAGAAAGGTCTTGTCACAATAAATACACATGTGAAATATCAAAGCCCTATCATTCACCAATCAAAAGATAGAACCAATCTTAGATTTTTTGAAACATAGGTAAAATATCTAGGTCAAGGTCATGAGGTCAAAAATTATGGTATCTTTAGAAAGGTCTTCTCACAATGAATACACATGTGAAATATCAAAGCCCTATCACTTACAAATCCAAAGTTATGGGGTGTGACACCCAAGTGTGACAGACAGTATGCCTGAATAATTGTAAATAGATAACTCAAAGTTTTTGACCTTGGCAAGAAAGTAACAAGAGGTTAGCCAGGCGTTGAAGCTATGTGTTCCTGACCATCATCAATTGCTCAATTATACAGTTCTCGGGTTTGATGCCTCCTTATTTTGCAAAATTATCTACTTGTGACTATAGCGTCATTTAAAGTAAGCGGAATAAATGCCCCGATCTGTAATACAGTCCTACAACCCACTTGTTTTACAAAAAAAGTGAATAGGATAGGATGTAGGATTGAAAGTGGATATAATTTTTTCATATCCTATCCAAACCACCTAAGCAAAAGTCAATCCACTTCTATACACCTATATCTAATCCTATCATCTCATCTCCACCTCTATCTAATCCATCCTATCCTTTTCTTATCTATCAACAATTCAATCCATTTTTTTCAATTCTAAAGTTCATAATAGACAAACAAGCATATTTGTTTGAATTCGATCCATTGAACTTTAAAAATTGACATGATGGGGAAAAATTAGCATAAAATTTACAACTGAATTAAAAGCTGATTTCTATCACCCCTTTTCCGTTCCGAGGCTTTCATGCGATATTTTGTTTCGTTCACTGCAAGTGTGAAAATGTTGGGTATTAGTTTGAATTTGAATTGAATTTGAATTAAATTGAATTTGAAGACATTTAACATTTAAAGAGTTTTCATTTATAACACTGTATTTCAACGGGATTGATGTATGGTCACTCTATATTCTAATCTGTCTTCTAAGCCATGGTACGCTGCTTATTGTACTCTTATGTTTTTTTTATAAATCTTGTTTTAATTACAAGGAACGGTAAAATCCAAATACCACAATTATAACTGATAATATCTTCCTAATGGATGAGTTTCAAGTCATTAAGGTTTATTCCTTATCGTTATAAAGGTGGATAGAAGTGGCCAGAGGCGGATAGGTTAGGATAGAATTGGATTAGATTGAAGTTAGATAGGATAGAATTGTATAGGAAAGGATTTTATCGGAAAGGATTGTATCGGAAAGGTGGATAGGAAAGGATAGGATAGAGAGGTGGATGTAGGATGGTGGATAGGAAATGATAGGATAGAATGGTAAAACAAGGGGGTTGTAGTACTGAAATTCTGACAAAATGAACAATATTCGGCTTTTCTCTTTTATATATAACGTACTTGTACACTCTAGTTCACAAATGTAATGGATGCGGGAACCACAGCTAAGGTCGATCCATTTTCCTTTGTGCATTGCACCACAGTACTCGTTCCCAGGTGGATTATTGGGGTCTGGACCAGCCCAGTTTTTATGCAGATCCAAGGTACCTTGTGGTGCCACAATACCCCACACAAATGGCTCTGGTTTGGGATGACTGTTGTGCTGTTCCAACTTATTAAGTCCGAACCAAAATTTCTCATCTTCGTCTAAATGTGAATGAACAGATTGAAAAAATTGAGAAAAAAAAAACTTGCGTAGATATATGATTTTTCTCCTCTTGATTTCCGATCTAAGACAAACAATTTTTAAAAATGCAACGTAGAATCGATATATATATACCTCTAATGTATTAGTTACAAAGATATAAAGGAAATAAGTTTCGATTTCTACCATAGCGAAGCGATTTTGAAGACTGTATTAAAGTCAGAATGAACACACGATTTTACTACCATAGTAATCCAATGATGCAATGTTCATTGAAGCGATTGGCTAAATTTGAGAGCACACGCAATCTGAACTGATTAGCTGATGTAGTCGTTCCGCTATGGTTGACTTCCATATATGGAAATATGGAAGTTTCCTTGATCTGTTTAAGATAAAATTAGTGAAGATCCTACCAGAAATTATTGTAAACCAAAATTCAAAATTAGGAGGATAATTATTACAGAAGTACCCATCAGTTATTCAGTCTCACAGTCGAGAAGCCCAGGCAAAATCATTAGATTTTCCACAGGAACAGTTGCGAACCTCGGAATGAAGAAAATCCGAAGTGAGACCAGGTGCCCGGGGAGAGTCAGCGTCTCCTGATTGCATGCAACACCCGTCGCAACAGCTCCATGGAAACCTGTCAAATTCGGTGATTGTCTCGATGTACATTTTGATGTACATATCAGGTAAGTATATCTTGTTTGAAATGAGGCAAGTATCTTGATTTAATGCATCTTTAACAGGTATTAAGGATTTGATAGCTAGGATGAAAATACTTACAACCAATCTCTTTAATCTTTTGAATTATGAAATCATCCTCTTCCTTAGTTTCATGTTGAGCTAGTTTGGAACCAAGTCTGGCGCAGTCAGCCTAGAAAATAAGCATCTTTAAGTAAATAAAAGACAAGAAGTTGATAAGGATTGAAACATCAATAACAAGCCACAATCATCCTGTTCCAACCCTTTTGCAAATAATATGAACGTAGGCACAGCCTATAGGAGAGCTCAGCACGGTCTATGTTATAGACGGTTATTTACACCTTTCCAGACGGTGCAATAATTTTCTTTGTGTAGCAATGATTAGATTAATGATTGAAATAATGATCGAATGATTGACTGAGTCGTTGACTGACTACCATGAGTAGTTTTCTTTAGCTAGCAATGAAGAATTATCCAATCATTGGTGATAATTGTTTGATGGCCTAACAATTGCCGTGCAACAAGTGGAGACAGTAGAATAACCCTTATTTATTACAAAATTTTAAATAACATTTATTCAAAACAAAATTCTACTGTCTACGTTATCAAACGTTATGCATATCCCATTATCAATCGATACCATCTAGGCGTCTACCTCAGTGATTATGTGTCAAAATCTAGGTCACCCACTGGTACACTTCCAAGAGGTGTGACGTAGTAAGATGATCACGCGTCACACCAGACGAAGTTCAAGGACGAACTGCACTTGCACTTACAACCAAATGTGATTCTTTTGTAATTCATCGGTCATTTTATTTCATCAAGACCGCGGACTATTCTAAATATACGAGGTTTTATGAACGTTCGATGAAGTGTGGAGGTCAGTAAAAAACAATGAGGGGCGGGGAAAAGAAAATTACTTCAGTCACGGTTGTGAGTTGCTTTGATTATTAAGAGTATTCGGTCATAGTATAGAAAATATTGTGTTTCAAGTCCGCGAAAGAATCCTTTTCATGAGAAATGTTAACAGAAGAAGAATAGATTCTTCTATCCCGAGTTCGAAAAGCTCAAAATGCCATTTGAAACCAATCTAGATCCCTATAGCGATTCTTGAAGATCAATAATTCTAATGCTCTTCAAATAAAGGTATATTGAGGAACTGGATAGACAAAATAAAGAAAATTAGTATTATCCTCACTTAATTAGAATATTCTTTCCTGATCTCTTGCAATTATTTAATCAACTATTATGAAACCTTAATGGAAATAGAACTCATTGTTTACCTGTTATTTTCTTCTCTGACCGAATACAGGGTACCTTTCAGAAAATTATCGGGATGTATAACAGCTATTTTCTACTGTGGTGTAATCATCGTTACCGTCCACCCGATAATTTGCATGGTCAGTTTCGTTTTGAAAAGCAGGGGTATATTATATATTTGGATTTTTATTTTTCTGAAAATTAAAGAAAATCTGCGGTTTGTAAGTCTTGTAAGCCTTCGGCCTCGGTCTTTAAACACCACCTTGTTCTCTCCGGGGGCAACTAACCTTTATACAGACCTCAACGAGGTCTTACTCCTATACATAAAACAAAGAAACCGAATACGACTTCACAGAGTGGCCAAACACAACAAGAAAGAATATAGGGACAAGGAAAAATGACAGTAAGACATTAAACACGAAAACTACACATAAAACAAAGAAACAGAAGCACCCAAAACACGACTTCACAGAGTGGCCAAACACAAAAAGAACAAAGGGACAATGAAGACTACACACCAAAAATGACAGCAAGACATTAAACACAAAAACTACACATAAACGAAAGGAACCTATGGACAGTCGGACAACCACCCGTCATTAATATCAATACCTGATCCCCTCCTTTCTTTTGAGCGACCTGGGCTTAGTAGGCGTGGCATACCGTCTTTGAAGATAACGCCATATAAAAGACATACCGACGGGTTATCCTTTTATAATGCTAATGAGTTACCCGAGCCTTGTCTGCTTTAAGATTTCAATCAAACATTGATAGGGGAAAGGGATTACAATGAACAAACCAAACACCAATAAGAGACATATAGCGGTCATTGAGGAAATGACAGGAAATTTAACTACTAGTACCCCTTATAAAGTCCCCCGTCAGAGTTTTTAAAGACTGTCATGTTAGCATCGAATATTGAAATATTTGGATTGAATAAGCACAACCATTCCAATTTAAGATTTTAAAAAAAGATATGTCTTACTTGACCATCCCAGAAGGGTTCTGTCTCTGTTTCAATGACGAGTTTGTAACAGCTTCCTTGAAAGTAAAACCATCCTTCAGCGCATGGTAAACACCCATCAACCATACTAGCAATCACATTCAATCCGGGATCACTGGGAACAGGCTTTTTAACAACAGGTTCCTTTTTTACAGTCTTGGTGACAGGTGGGGGATTTAGATCAATATTTTTCAACCCACCAGAGTTAGAGCTGGGCTTTTCGATATTAGGTTCCCTTGAAAATTCTAAACCTCCCGTTCCTAGAGTCCCCGTCTGCAAATCACCTTCTTCAGATGCACAAGGTGTACATTCTAAAATGCAATAGAACGGATATGATTTACGAAAGCTATTAAAACAAATTGAATGTGTAGAAGCAAATTGAATTTGTAGAAGTATCGGGTTCACTTTTTTATTCACGTTTGCATTTTTCTAGGTTTTGCAGCCATTTGGTTATGATATATTATGCCCCGCTAAAAAGGCGGGGGTATATAATGATGCACATGTTTGTACGTCAGTGCGTCTGTACATGCGTCCGTCCAACATGTGGTTTTAGGGCATTCAGATGAAAAGCGTTACACAGAGTGTATCTATTTACTGATTATAGCATTTACAGTACACCAAGAAATACAATTCAAATTCGAATATGGGTCATGTTGCTCAATTATGTGCAGAGTTATGCCTCTGTGAACGTAGAAAAAAATCAAAATTTTTCAATATATTTTTGATTTGTGGATATTTGAAGGAAAACCGTTCTATCTCTACCTTGCTGAGGAATATTCATGAGATAAAGTCTTCATATTCGGGTACTTATCCCTCGTCTATGATCCACAATCTAAACAACGTAATATGTACCGAAAGACGTAAGCAGGGTAGTTGGGATATGATGCTACAGGACACATGTTTTAGGACCCACATATTGATTTAAAAATAGCAATCCAAGGAATGCTTGTGTCACCTGCGAAACGGTTTGATTATTATTCTAGAAACTTGATCAAAATTATTGGTATCAGTAGAGAAGTCTTGTCAAATGAAATTCATTTGAAATATCAGACCTCTTAATTACAAATTAAACAGGATATGGTTATTCTCAAATTTTCAGAAAAGAATGTCAATCATCAAGGTCAAGATCACTACATAAAAAATTGTAACAAAAAGGTCTCATCATAAGAAATATTAAAGACCTATCACATACCAATGAAAAGATATATACAACCTTTATTTCTTAGAAAAGAAGGTCAAATAGCTACATGTAGGTCTAGGTCAAAAGATAAAAAAAACTATGGTATGTGAAGAAAGGAATTTAATTGTAATTTTAATTGTTACAAGGAAAATACATGTGAAATATCAAAGCCCTATCACCTACCAATCACAAGATATAGCCAATTGTACTTTTCTTGAAAAGTAGGTCAAATATCTAGGTCAAGGTCACAAGGTCAAATATTATGGTCTGTGTAGAAAGGTCTTGTCACAAGGAATACACATGTGAAATACCAAAGCCCTATCACTTATCAATCAAAAGATATATACAATCTTAATTTTCTTGAAAAGTAGGTCAAATATGTACGTCAAGGTCAATAGGTCAAAATTATGGTATGAGTAGAATGGCATTGTTACAAGGAATACACATGTGAAATATCAAAGCCCTATCACTTATCAATCAAAAGATATAGCCAATCTTAGATATTTTGAAAAGTAGGTCGAATATCTAGGTCAAGGTCACGATGTCAAAAATTACGGTATGTGTAGAAAAGTCTTGTCACAAGAAATACACATGTGAAATATCAAAGCCCTATCACTTACCAATCAAAAGATATAGCCAATCTTAGATTTTTTGAAAGGTAGGTCAAATATTTAGGTCAAGGTCACGATGTCAAAAATTACGGTATGTGTAGAAAAGTCTTGTCACAAGAAATACACATGTGAAATATCTAAGCCCTATCACTTACCAATCAAACGTTATGGGGTGTGACACCCAAGCGTAACAGACAGACGGACAGACAGATGGACAGACGGACAACGGATAACGCTATGCTTCGCTGGCGACACAAAAATAATATCTAAACACCTTGAACGATCTGCAAAATGGCAAATAATTCGTTGTTGTCGATGGGGAAATTAAGCAAAACAAGGGCTTTCAACAACAGTAAAACTATGTATCAGAGAAAAGTAAATTATGAAAGACTAAGATGATATGATTAATGCATCTTTAGACCTGGAAATATGACGATAAGAATAATGTCGAAGGGTTCCAATTCTTGAAGAAAACTCAAAAGCAATATCCTTGCACCAGACAGGTGTTTCGAATATTAAATTCTCATCAGCGATGCTTCCAGCGGAGCCACCAAAAATAATTTGAGTAGCGCCCTCATTAATTTTTTGAAGTTAGATTTGTACATTTACATTACAGAGAGTGCGGGGCTCCAAATTCACCGTAGGGTCGATTCAGTTACATATCCAAATAAAATCTATGTTCAAAATAGCATTGGAGGGACGGTGCTAAGATGTTAAACTCCTTTAATTTCGATGATATTTATCGACAAAATGGCTAGTTTCCGAAATAGCAAAAAGAAATATGTATGACACATTAAAAAAAGGCCAAAACAAAGCTTCAATCAGGTGACAGAGCTGGAAAGAAGTAATTAATACACTTGACAAACATCAGGTCACGGGGAACGATTTTAACTGCTCCACACTGCAACGTGAAATAAGTGTTTATATTCATAAAATCGAACGGTTCCAACTCTATACCTTCTTGAAGAAAATTCAAAACCAATTTCCATGCACCAGACACGTGTTTCGAATATTAAATTCTCATCAGCGATGCTTCCAGCGGAGCGCCCTCTTTAATTTTTTGAAGTTAGATTTGTACATTTACATTACAAAGAGTGCGCGGCCCCAAATTTCCTGTAGGGTAGATTCAGTAACATATCCAAATAAAATCTATGTTCAAAATAGCATTGGTGGGATGGTGCTAAGATGTCCTTTAATTTCGATGATATTCATCGGTAAAGAAGAAGCGCTTGCATTTTATAGGTGGGGGACAAAATCAAAGCAATGACATGCCATATTCCAATACTCCATATTCTCTGGTTTCCCTTATCTATGAAGAATAAAGTGAGCATTTTATCCGTTTTTCAACATCGAAGGATAAAGTAAGGTAAAATAATAGATACATACCTTCTTCGTCTTCATCGCCAATCCTTGTTCCAACAAGAACACCCAAAGCAAATCCAACAAAAAGATTGCCAACTGGCCCGCCTTAAACGTACAAAATCTTGAATGTAAGTTTTATTGACATTTCCGACAATATACTGTACAAGTTGATTCTAGAGTAATGCAAAATATTACATTATATACCAATGAAACTTTTAAATTAAATTAATGTGTTAGGTACTGAGCATTGATTTCTTCTATTGACTTTATTTGACATTTTTGCTTACCTAAGTTAAATGCAGCCTGTGCGGCAGACATATCTTTTTCTTGTTACTCCTGTTGAAAAAAGTTTTAATAACGGTAATATATTTCTATACCATTTCTTCTCGCCATTGAATTTTACTGAATAGCACAAGACATGGAAGAAAGGAGGGGATCTCCGGCAATATTCGGTTGCAGCATCCACAGCAAAATTTCAAAAACTCAGAGCAGAAACTCACCGAAAGAGACGCAAAGGGGACACGGAACACCATAGAAACATGAATCACAAAAGTCAACACATAAACCAACGAGACCAACTCACACCATAGAAACATGAAACACAAAAAAAGACACATAAACCAACGAGACCAATAGGCAACCTTTGCCGACTTAGGACGGCCATCTGCCACGAAAGTAGCAGACGGTGTGGTTATCCGAATTACGTTCACACAACTCTTCCACTTTTCCAATTACCCGGATTTCTCGAAGTACGCACAATTTTGGTGTAAAATAACCTCCTCACTGTACAAACATTTAGCTTGATGCAGGGGCCAAAGAAACATGACTGAGTCATCAAAGTTAAAACATAATTTGAATAGAATTACATAGCAAATAGTATGATTCCCTAGCTTTGACCTATTAATTAAAGGTTAAAATTTTGATTTGAAGAGAATAGTTTGGACGCTCTGATGGCTACGGTATACTTCAAATGATAATCAAATTCTGCTTTAGAATGTCCTTTACAGAAGAATATTCAAAAGTTCGGCAGGACAATATTTTATCGTAATATGTTTGCGAGAAACAATAGACATTAGAAAACAACTTGAATAAAAAAGGATTACAACAAGATACTCAGCAATATAAAATGCAAATGGACCATAAAATAATCTGGACAGACAGACAGTGTACATAAAAGAACAAATATGTAATCGGCGGTGGTAAGGTTATCCGGATGACGAACGCACAAAGTTTTAACTGATTTTAATAACGATAGCTTTTTATTTTCATACTAAAATCTTGGCATGGTGCTTTCATAGAACAAGATATTGAAAATTCTCCAATTTAAAAAGATAATCATGAAATCTAAATCAAAAGTTCAAACTATGTAACACTTTTTTCAATGGCGCCAAAGATGAAATAATGAGAAAGGAATTGAAATAAGCAAAGACTTGTAGACGCTACATCGACTAGAGAATGGAGTTTATCGTTTAATTTTATCAGTTTGGTCTTATTATACCAAGAACATTCAAAATGTTAACCTGTCTCGAAGAAACCGTTTAACCAGATTTTTTTCGCGAGATAGGTTAGAAAATAGGTATTCTTTATTTTCGTAAGTACTATTTTTCGCGAATTATAAATTACAAACAGATATGTACATTCTATCACTGTTTTGTACCTTTCGTTATTGAAGTTTTTGTTATTTGTATCATACGTATACACTCGATTTACTTATATGAGCTCGCTACAGCCGGCAGAGCACGGACTATATTACCTGCGCCCTCTTGTTATATCCATTTACATATTCACCTGTGTTGCTTGGGCCCCCTGGGCTGCGGTCTTGTTTGAGTGTGGTCATCTAACAGAAAGGAGGTTATTTAACACCATAATTGTACGTTCTTCGAAACCTCTGGGTAATCGGAATAGTGGGAGGGTAGTGCCCACGTAATCCAGGATAACCACATCGTCTGGTATTTGCAGATGGCCGTCCTCAGCTGGCACCAGTTGCCCATTGGTCTCGTTGTGTGGTCTTCTGTGATTGATGTTTCTATGTTGTGAGTTGGTTTCCTTGTCCCTTTTGCGTCTCTTTCTGTGGATTTCTGCTCTGTGTTTTTGCATTGGGTGATTTAGAGTTTTGCTGTGGGTGCTGCAACCGAGTGTCGTTAGAGATCTTTATTTTTAATCGGGATAAATGAAGAATGACGCATGTACAATAAGATCAAAATGTAACTGATATGCCAATTTAGTAATATCTTACGAAACACAATATTTCGCGAGAATAATTTTTCGCGATTCCAAATCACTCGAGAATATAGCGAAAATTACTATCTCAAGAAAAATTCTGGTTATACCATATACTGAGCAAAAAGTTAGTACCCACGTTTTCGTATATATTCAATATGGACTGTTACAATAAAGTCTGTGTAGTAGCATAACCTCCTAAAACCTGCTTTCTGAGATCAATGACATTTGTTAGTGAATTAATTTTTTTCGGTTCTTTTCTGTTCCTGATAAAAAAAAACCCCGAATAACGTCATCATTAGCATAACGTCATCATCAGGATGAAAAGAGATTGGGTTACATACCGTATAACCAGAAATTTTTGCGAGTATCAAATTTCGCGTTTTAATGGTAAAATAGGATGTCTTTATTTTCGCGAGTACAATTTTTCGCGATTCCTAAATAAAAAAAAAAAATGTCCATATGATGTTACTGTTTTGTACCTTTTATTATTGAAGTATTAGTTATTTCTATCATGATAACACACTCAATTCACTTCTCTTTACGTCTAATCAGGAAAAATGAACAATGGCACACGTACAATATGTAGAAATGAAACGGATATACCAATTTATGATCAACCTTATCAAACACAATTTTTCTCAAGAATATTTTTTCGCGATTCGATATCCCTCGCGAATATAGTTAAAATTAGTATCTCGCGAAAATTTCTGGTTACACGGTATGTTCGACTTCTTCTAGCACGGACATTTCTTATTCCAATAGAATGAAATTATGGAATATGTCTATATGTCTATTTACTGTATGAGGCTATCGTGTTAAGAGTCATCGTCATTGCGTATGACCGCCTTTGGACTTCCGATAGTCTCTCTGCTAATTTTTCTTGAACTACAGGTCAAATTACTGATTCAGAAGCAGTAGATTTCAAACTTTTTTTTTCTGAAAAACTGTCCTTGATTATCAATGATACTTTCCTTTAAAAGCAGTCAATCAGAACAAAGAAACTAATAAAATTCACTTTCACAATTATAAAACTCCATACCGTGTCACGCTTCAAAGCAATGCAATTAAAATGATGCTGACTCTCCTTGGGCACCTGGTCTCACTTCGGAATGTTATTCATTCCGAGGTTCGTTCCAATGGAAATTCTGATGATTTTGCCTTGCCTTTTCGACTTTGATTGGTACTTCTCTGATTATTATTCAACGCATTTGATGCCTGAGCGGTAAAATGGAATTATTCTAGTGTTTATTGAGTATATTTCACCATTTGGAGGATATAAGTTTCATCCGTACGTTAGGTAGCCTATCAGAATTTGGGTACTTATGTTTTTTGCTTAGTATATAAAAATAGTATCCTTAATTCATGTGATTAAGCCATCGAATTTAAAATGTTTTTAAACACAATGTTTATTTACTAGTTTTTGTTTACTAACCTACTGAATAATCTGTGAAAATCTGTGGTAATGCGCATGCGTAGCTTCGGGGTTTTCAATTTTTGTTGTAAATATTGTGAGCCAGAAATATTTGCAAGCAATTTTCTTTATATTTTGATATCTTTGTGGGATTGAGTGCTAAAATTTTGTAATAAACGGAAATTTGATAACTTTGGTAATGTCAAAAATATTTACTTTGTGTTTACTATGTTAAATTTTATAAAATTTTGTCGATTTCAGGGTATACAACCAACTTTGAATATTTTTTATATAATCCCAAAATTGTCATTCATTCAAGCGTATAAGAATGCTGATTTTTAAATAAATATGTTTAAACTAATTAACTGCTTTTCATCCTAACAGCTCTCTTAGCTCATAAAACTGCAAGCTTCGCTGGCCAACGTTTTCTCTTAGCTCATAAAACTGACTGTTCCTTAGATATTATAATTAAGCTTATACCCTTGAGTATAAGTTTTTGTTATCCAAACGAATCAAGCAATTCATTACCATAGCCAAAGATAAATAACTCTCGCCCAGTCGTTAATTCGAGATCGGTATAGAAATTTAATCGCCTTTTACTTCTTGGACAGATGCATTCCTAATTTACGCAAACGTTTATCTTACACGCCACCCTTCTGAAATGCTTGAAATGTTGAAATATTTACATGATGTAAGTCTGGGTGCCACTCGTTAACCAAGCTCTGCTGACTTGAATATGATAAATAATTCCGCATAAAAAAGCTAATCTTACTGCAATGGATTGGGGTACAGCTGACCCTGCGCTTTGGCTATTATATATGTCAAATCAATAATCATCGCCTAGCTCTTCAAATATCAATACAGACACCCTCAAGTGCTATGATTAGAATTACAGGGCATCATGCTCCTACGGCTTATGTCAATATCTTCACAAATAAATGAAGTGTAATAAATACCATCCTCTCATTCACTGCTGGCATAACTCACCAAACTTTGGCCAAAATCGTCAGACGTTTAGCCCCCAGTCCAGCTTTCGCTCATCAAGCAGATTTTATTCCCCCAAAGGTTATCAATCCAAGCAGCCCATGTCTGACAACAGAACCCAAAATAGATTTATGGACCCCAGGTTCAACTCCAATCAAAACTAGCAAATTAGACTAAATTCCACCTTTTTACCCTGACAAGGAAAAAGCTGATTTTCTATCATCAGGTTTTAAGCATGGTTTTTTCCTTGATTAAGCAGGCCCAAAAATCCCGATTTTTCCCCAAAATATGAAATCTGCCTTAATAAATAAACAAGAAGTATACGCTTTTCTCGTGAAAGAAATAAATTTTGGTCGTATGGCTGGACTTTTTCATACTGCACCAATATCAAACTTGCGATGTTACTCTATTGGTGTCCTCCCTTAAAAGATTGAAGTTGGCGTCTTATAACAAACCTTTCAGCACCCATTGGTCGTAGCATCAATGATTTTATTAACCCTAACCTCTGCTCCGTACATTACACATCATTCGATGACGCTATCCAGTTAGTTCACAAACTAGGTCAAGGTACTCTTCTATGTAAAATGGACCTTTCAAGTGCATTTCGTTTACTCCCTGTTCACCCATCTGAGTTTTGTTTACTGGCTTTCCATTTTGATGATAAGTATTACATCGTCAAGTGCATGCCTTTTGACTGCTCTTTTGTGTGCGCTACTTTCGAAATTTTTTCATCATTTTACACTGGGTTCTCGCTTACAACACCGGTTCATCTTCAATCATCCATTATTTAGATGATTTCCTATTTCTAGGTTCTGAATCCTTGTCGGATTGCAAAATCTTGCTGTTGCTTTCCAGCTGCTTTGCTCTGGTCTAGGAATTCCTATAAACAAGAGTAAAACCGTAGGCCCAACAACAAATTTAACATTCCTTGGCCTGGTATCGATGCGATAAATTTCAAAATATACATACCCGAGGAAAATATCTTTGAATTCAAAGCTTTATTGAATTTCGTGCTTCTTTGGAAAAAGGTAATTTTAAAATACTTTCAATCCATTTGCTATTCTTTGGTTTTCTTCAGTAAAGCTATCTCGCAGAGACGAATATTCAGCCGTCCGTTCTATAATGTCAACATAGGCATTAAAATCCCATCACCTAATCAGATCACCCCACAAATGAAATTGGTTGAAATTCCTGAATATCTATAAGGGTTCTTCCCCATTCCCCTCTGAGTTTTGCGTTTTCAAGCGAAGCATAGTCCCTATTTACCGACATTAGTGGTTCACTTGGGGTTGGTGCATTCTTTGGGACAATTTCATCTGTAAAGATATCACCCTCTTAGAATTAGTCCCAATGTTAATGGCCCCTACCATTTGGTCATATGAACTGGGAGGGAAAAAGGTACTTCTGAACAACGACAACGAGGCATTGGTTTACATAATTAATTCTAAAACAAGAAAATCCCAAAAAGTCATGCAACTCCTTTGCCCTCTCGTGCTCCTATGCCTCGAGCACAACATTCAGGTAAAATATATCCACATTCCAGCCTATAAAAACATTATCGCAGATTCAATTTCTAAAAGTTTTAAGTTTTAAGTGGGCTCGATTCAGACACCTCACCTATCCTCTTCGTGCCCTCTGGGACATAAGGCCCCGATACACTGTCTTCACCTGCCTCTGTCTCTTAAAAGCTTGCCACTGCCCTCGCAGACAACCAGCTGTTCCATTCTAACTCTAATCTTTCCTGTTCAGTAGTCCTCCTCAATGTTGTTTTCGGCCTTCCAACTTTTCTTTTTCCCTTAGGTTGCCATGTCAGTGCGGTGGTACAGATCCTGGTGTCATCAATCTTTAGCACATGGTCGATCCATTTCCATTTTCCATGTTTCACTGTTTCGCAAACATTTGTTGTTCTTGTCCTCCCACGTAGTTCTTCCTTTGAGATCTAATCACGCCAGCTCACTCTAAAGAGATGTCTCAAACATCTATTCTGGAATTATCAAGCTTCGTCTTGTCTCTCTCTATTGTTTTCCATGTTTCACTACCATATGTAAGAACTGACATGACCAGGCTATTGAATAATTTAATTTTGCTTTGGATGGAAAAACATGATGAGCTCCAGATATTCCTGAGACTTCTGAATTGGGTCCTAGCTTTACATAATCTATTTGAGATATCTCTTTGATGTTACTTCACCTTCCTCCTAGATATGTGAATGTTTCTACATCCTCGATGACCTTTCCCTCAATCTTAACTTGCTTCTTAATATAAGAGTTGAGCCTCATCACTTTGGTTTTCTTGATGTTTATCTTCAGACCAACTCCACTTTCGTTGTCATTTAGAGATTGTTTCTTCTGTTGTTTGTCTTGGAATATAGAAGATAACAAAGCAAGGTCATCTGCAAAGTCAAGGTCTTCTTATTTTATAGTGAAGTTCCATCTTAATCCTGTCGGTTCTCTTTCTGTAGTTCTTTTCATTAAATGTTTAATATCGATTCAGTCAACCAGCTCCAAATGCAGACCATTACCCATCACCTGTACCTTGGAATTATTGACTCTCTTAAGCGCTAAGTGCACCACTTGACGACTTATTCGGTCGCATCAAACATCTCGCTAACCTATCAGAACGCGTTGGATTCGTTTCATACATTTCGCCTCAAATATAACTTGCCTCAAATATGGCGCCCTCCTCTGGATCACTTCATCAATCATATCGCTTTTTATCCGCGTCTAAATTTTTTTTTACTCTACCGCTAGATGTTACATAAGCAGTATTTGTTCTGTACTTCAATCCCATGTAATGCAGGACCATACAAACTCCTTTATCATTGTGAAAATGTTAGAAAGCTTCTGCCCTTTCTAAACCGTCAAATGATTTGCGCAGCCCTATCACAGCAGATATATTACACAAGATTGTAGCCGTTCTTCACAATGTCTGCTCAAATGATTATGAGTCTCACCTATTTTCTGCTGCATTCCAATTGACATTTTTCGCATTGTTCAGAGTCAGTGAAGTAAGTGTTACAAACTCAAATTCACCCCATGCTATATCACACAATGATGTTGTCTTCTCTGACCTATCAAAAATTACTCTTACTATCCGGCACTCAAAACTGACCAAACAGGCTCTGGAACTAAGCTCGAAACTCTGCGATCTCAGAAAACCGAATGTTTGGTTTTGGCCATATCACGGTATCATTCCATACATCCCAACTTTCTAGGTCCTTACCCCTGCCATCTATCATTTTTTCACTAATTCTGTTTTCTCGGGTTATGTTATGCCAACGACCTTTTTCTATGGGGAGATGATGATTACAGATTCTAAATTATAGGAAAGTTATTGCATCTTTTTTTGGAAGGATGTTTAAATAATTTTCAAACTTCAACTTTTCTTTAAAAATTTTATAATCAAGAGATTATGAAGAATTTTCGACTGTTGATATCCAACTTTGTTTGAATTGATCTATTAATGTTAATTTTACTTTAGATTTTAACCAATTTTTATTAGGGAAACTTTGACAAACAAGCTTCGAACCTCGGTCAAACATCGAAATTGCATTGTGACGTCATTGAATTTCTCAATTTTTTCCCGCGTTCGGAAGGGTCAATTGTACCTACACAATTTTTTTCTGCGATCTTACTCACCTTTCAGCTTTGGTTAATTTCGTGTACCTAAACAACCCCCAGGGTGTGATTTATAAAATACTAAATGACCATGTAACTTTCCTCCAATGACCACATTGCCAATTCATATGTTCTATAAATGTATATATTTTTTCATCAATATATTATAGTAGTTCTGTCATGACCCTGCACAATCGGCCGTTTGGTGGCGGATCTCCATGATCGTCACTGGCCACTTTGAAGACATATGGCAGTATATTTTGCATCCAAGCCTCGCTTTAGTTTCTGTTGCCTTCCAGACTCTGAAGCCAATAATTTGGCTTTGCTTATTGGTATTGATTATCTACGTCATATACAATTGAATGTCGTCGTAGACCATTGATTTATTCATAACTAAATTATTTGTATTTAAAACTACATGTAGTAGTGAATTAACTTATGATATAGGGAAGAATATATCTGCAATAGTGAAATTTAGTGAATTACTGAACATTGATCTGAAAAGTTACAGAACTTTGATCTGAAATAATATTTGTGCTGCATTTAACTACACCATATTTTATTGTGATTAATCTATAATTAATATCATACATTAAAGCCATGACAAGAATTGCCAATTACATCTTCCGCTTTATTCTGTGATGATAATGTAACTATGTACACAGTAGGGTCCAAATGTATTGCATTTTCTGATTTGAAAACGATTTATTATTGAAAAAGACCCCATAATTTCCGTACATTAGGTAAGATTAGACCTATAATTCCCCCTTTTCCCCCATGAAATCTGACCATATAAAATCTATGTATGTTTGCTCAAACATAACTTGAAAGCCTCTACTTTATATTTCAGATTGAAAGTATGCTCAGACATTTCAATTCTTTCCATAATAATTATTTTGGCAGACTATGCTTCTTTAAAAACATCAATCTGCCTGTATTGCCAAAATTTTATAAATTAAAGTTCCAAACCAAATACGAAAAAAAAAAAAAAAATGGAGCCAAAGCAGAATTATTTTCAACTAGTCAGTATCTTCACAAACGAAATGTGCTCATTCAATGTTATAGAAGATCACAGTTTAGAAGTGTATAATGAAAAAATAAAACACCAAAAAGCACACACATTCAATATGGTATGACAAACATTATTCTTACACATCAAGGAGTAATTTTCAAGCGGTATCATCAGTTTCTTTTTAATCTAATTAGATAATATGTGTCATTTTATAAAAAGCAAAATGCCCTAAATTGTCTGTGTTATTCATATTTTTGTAAATTAATAGAAGCATTCATTGTTTCAATAGATCATCCTTGCTTTTATGAAACAATAATGTTAAAACCTTTGTTTCCAAAATTAGAAAAAAAAAACTTAAATAAAAAAAAAAATAATCGATTTGCCAATTTATTTTTAAGAAACTTTAAAAGTTTAAGTGTGTGATTAACTGTAGGCGGCGTCACTAATTTTAACTAAAGCGCCGGCGTACAGACTCAAGTTTAAATAAACGACTTCACACTTTTGTTTAAAAAAATAGTACGCATTATTACAAAAAGTTGCAATCTGGTTGTTTGAAGCATAAAGCACGAAAATATTTTCTACCAACCTTTCTTGTATGGCTACAGTCTAGATGGACTGACGACTAAAACAATTCCCTTCATATATTATAATATCAAATGTTAATCGGTACGTATAAGGATACCAGTGATCATTATTCTGTTTTAATGCTACATAATACGATTGAGTAAGGAATCATAATCGTTTTATCATAGACGGCCATATCACACAGTAAAAACACGATAATAGAAAGAAAAAAGGTTATGAAAAAAATGTATAGTGTAATGTTTTCATGAATCGGTATTCTAGTATATATGAATTCAACTACTTTCTAGTATATATGAATACAACTTCTTTCTAGTATATATGAATACAACCACTTTCTAGTATATATGAATACAAACACTTTCTAGTATATATGAATACAACTACTTTCTATTATATATGAATACAACCACTTTCTAGTATATATGAATACAACCACTTTCTATTATATATGAATACAACTACTTTCTATTATATATGAATACAACCACTTTCTAGTATATATGAATACAACCACTTTCTAGTATATATGAATACAACAACTTTCTAGTATATATGAATACAACTACTTTCTATTATATATGAATACAACCACTTTCTAGTATATATGAATACAACCACTTTCTATTATATATGAATACAACTACTTTCTATTATATATGAATTCAACCACTTTCTAGTATATATGAATTCAACTACTTTCTAGTATATATGAATACAACTACTTTCTAGTATATATGAATACAACAACTTTCTAGTATATTTGAATACAAACACTTTCTAGTATATATGAATACAACCACTTTCTAGTATATATAAATACAACCACTTTCTATTATATATGAATACAACCACTTTCTATTATATATGAATACAACCACTTTCTAGTATATATGAATACAACAACTCTCTAGTATATATGAATTCAACCACTTTCTAGTATATATAAATACAACCACTTTCTATTATATATGAATACAACCACTTTCTATTATATATGAATACAACCACTTTCTATTATATATGAATACAACCACTTTCTAGTATATATGAATACAACCACTTTCTAGTATATATAAATACAACCACTTTCTATTATATATGAATACAACCACTTTCTATTATATATGAATACAACCACTTTCTATTATATATGAATACAACCACTTTCTAGTATATATGAATACAACCACTTTCTAGTATATATGAATTCAACTACTTTCTAGTATATATGAATACAACTACTTTCTAGTATATATGAATACAACCACTTTCTAGTATATATGAATACAACCACTTTCTAGTATATATGAATACAACTACTTTCTATTATATATGAATACAACCACTTTCTAGTATATATGAATACAACCACTTTCTATTATATATGAATACAACTACTTTCTATTATATATGAATTCAACCACTTTCTAGTATATATGAATTAACTACTTTCTAGTATATATGAATACAACTACTTTCTAGTATATATGAATACAACAACTTTCTAGTATATTTGAATACAAACACTTTCTAGTATATATGAATACAACCACTTTCTAGTATATATAAATACAACCACTTTCTATTATATATGAATACAACCACTTTCTATTATATATGAATACAACCACTTTCTAGTATATATGAATACAACCACTTTCTAGTATATATGAATTCAACCACTTTCTAGTATATATAAATACAACCACTTTCTATTATATATGAATACAACCACTTTCTATTATATATGAATACAACCACTTTCTATTATATATGAATACAACCACTTTCTAGTATATATGAATACAACCACTTTCTAGTATATATAAATACAACCACTTTCTATTATATATGAATACAACCACTTTCTAGTATATATGAATACAACAACTTTCTAGTATATTTGAATACAAACACTTTCTAGTATATATGAATACAACCACTTTCTAGTATATATAAATACAACCACTTTCTAGTATATATGAATACAACCACTTTCTAGTGTATATGAATACATCTACTTTCTAGTATATATGAATTCAACCATTTTTTCCACTTGACTAACTCCAGACAAGACAATTCATGATTTTTATTTTTGAATTTTTGTTTCGTCTTTGTTTTATCATGAATTGTGATATTGTTTGATGGGAAACATTCTCTAATAGCTTATCACAACAGATCTATAATCAAACTTCAGAAGAACCCAAAATCGCTTTCAATAGAATATTTTCAATGCAATTTTGTGCGACATCAATGAGCCTCCGTGTTATCGAAAAGGACGTCATGATAAAAATACAATGAAAAAAGTATTTTCTGAAGTGAAGTCCTAGCCATAGCAAGCGTTTGCTTGCACATATTAGGCTAAAAATACTATCAAAGCAAAATAAGAGAAGTTCTTCTTAAGCTGATGTGCGTAAGCTAAAGTGAGCTATTGTGAAAGCTCGCCATCCGTCTGTCCGGCTTTTCGACATCTCTTCTGCAACCACTGCACAGAATTTCACGAAACCTTACAGACAGCATTAGATATGTCCTCTGCTAAGTCTGTGTTTAAAGTGCCAATCGGTCACAAATGGTTGGCTGACACATTTTCTACATCTCCACTGCAGCCGCTGCAGATTATTTCATGAAACCTTGCAGGAAGCAAGTTCTTTTGAAAGGTCCTCTACCAAGTTTGTGCTTTTCCTACCATTCAGTCAAAAAAATGTGGCCACCGAGGGATCTGATTGACTAATTCATTTTCGACATCTCCTCTGCAACCGATGCACATAAAAAAATGGAAATTACAATAGAAAGAGAGAAAAATACCGTATTTTTTTGCAACGTTGGCTTAACAGGTTTTACAAATTATAATATGTCAAGTAAAGTATATGGAGTATATTGAAAGATGTGCTTTATGTCTTGTCAACAATATTGACAACTTTTAGTGCCCAAAATTAGCTTTATTTGTAATTTTCAAATTTTCTAGCTTGTTTCGATTACCAACGCTTTCTCTTAACTCTTATAAACCTGGCTATTCTTAAGAGATTATAATGTATTTATGTACATAATAAGATCCAAATGTATTGTATTTTTAGTTTTGAAAACAATTGCTGAAAAAGGCCCTATAATTTCCCTATATTAGATTAGATTTTGCCCTATAATTCTTAATATTATTTTTTCATAAAATCTAACCGTATGAAAATCCATATGTCTTGTTAAAACACCACTTGAAATCAGAATTAAAGTACGATCGGCACGTAAAACACAAACTTGGCAGAGGACCTTGAGTACTTGCTTCCTGTAAGGTTAAGTGAAAATCTGTGTACCGGTTAAATATGAGAAGTCGAGAATGCTTTAGCCAATCACAGTTCTCGGCAGCCATATACTTTGAATGATCGCCATGAAAACACAAATGTGTTAGAGGAGCTTGAGTACTTGCTTCCCGTAAGGTTTTGTAAAATTCTGTGCAACGGTTACAGAGGAGAAGTCGAAAAGGCGTCAGTCAATCCTTTTTTGTTGACCGATCGGAATGTGAAGACGCTTAACCCAAACTTAGTAGAGGATCTTAAGCACTTGTAACCTTTCGTGTGAATCCGTGCAGCCGTTGCAGAGAAGAAGTCGAAACGCGTTAGCCAATCAGAGCCCTCGGCAGCCATATTTGTTGACCGATCGGATCGTAAAACACAAACCTGGTAATGGACTTTGCGTAATTGCTTCCTGTAAGGTTCGTGAAATGCTGTGCAGCAGTTACAGAGGTGTCCTTTGTTTTCAAATTAAACAACCTATCAATCTTGAAAGCATGAGGCACATAAGAGGGCTACATCGCTCACCTGAGTTGCAGACAAAAGAATATTAGTGGACAATTTGTTGGAGACCCTTGAGTACTTGCTTCTTGTAAGATTTCATATAATTCTATGCAGAGGTTGAAGAGTAGTTGAAAATGCGTCAGCCAATTAGAACCGTTGGCAACCATATTTGTTGACCGATCGGTACGTAAAACACAAACGTAGAGGACCTTGAGTACTTGCTTCCAGTAAGGTTTCATGAAATTCTGTGCAGCAGTTCCAGAGGATATGTCGAAAATGCGTCAGCCAATCAGCTCTCTGCGGCAATATCTGTTGACCGATCGGCACGAAAAACAAAAACTTGGTAGAAGATCTTGAGTACTTGCTTCCTGTTAAGTTAAGTGAAATTGTGTGCAGGGGTTGCAGAGAAGTCGAAAATGCGTCAGCCAATTTATTTGAGCCCTCAGTCGCCATATATGTTGACCGATCGGCTCGTAAAACGAAAACCTAACAGAAAACCTTGAGTAATAATTATGGTTGTCATGGAAACGAGGTAAGTATAGCACTAAACACTTGATATTTGGATCGATATCATGTCGCCATGGAAACCAGACATGCAAGTTTTGGGAACTTAGAAATTTCAAGAAATTATGACAAATTTTCGAATGCGTTGAAGAAACGATCATAAGAAATTGGCTACATAAGCCCTCCGTAGCAACGAAAACGTCTTTTTTTAAAAAAAAAAGTTATTTTTTTGTCTCAGTGCATCATTAACACCTTCCATACCATAAAAAGAAAAAAAAAAAGAAATAGAAAAAAAAAGAAACAGAAAATAGACAATAATAGGCTACACCATGTATACTATACCACAATTTAATTTTCCTCTCAAAATCCGTGATTGAGAATGAAAAATTGAGTCAGTTTTCCATTTTTACACTCTGCACGCTGATATAAACAAGAGGCTCAAGGGGGCCACATCGCGCACCTGAGATGAAAATAAAATGGTAGTGGACAGTTTGGAAGAGGATCTTGAGTACCTGCTTCCTGTAAGGTTTCGTTAAATTCTGTGTAGCGTTTTCAGAGGAGAGGTCGAAAATGCGTCATCCAATCAGCGCCCTGGACGGACATATTTGTTGACCGACCGGCACGAAAAGCACAAACTTGGTAGATGACTGTGAGTACTTGCTTCCTGCAAGGTTTCGTGAAATTCTGTGCAGTGATTGCAGAGAAGAAGTAAAAATGAGTCAGCCAATCAGATCCCCTCAGCAGCCATGTTAGTTGAACGATTAGCACAAAAAGCACAAAGTTGTTAGAGGACCTTAAATACATGCTTTCTATTAGGTTTCATGAAATTCTCTGCAGCGGTTACAGAGGATGTCGAAAATATGTCAGCCAATCAGCGCCCTCAGCGGCCATTTGTGTTGACTGATCGGCACCAACAACACAAACTTTTTAGAGGACCTTGAATACTTGCTTCCTGTAAGGTTTCGTGAATTATGTGCAATTGTTGCAGAGAAGAGGTCAAAAATGCTTCCGCCAATCAGAGCCATCAGCGGCCATATTTGTTGACCGATCGGCACGAAAAACATAAACTTGGTCGAAGACATTGTGTACTTGCTCCCTGTAAGGTTTCGTGATATTATGTACAGTGGTTGCAGAGAAAAAGTCGAAAATGTGTCAGCGAATCAGACCCTTCAGCAGCCATATTTGTTGACCGATCGGCACGAAAAAAAAAAAAAAAAAAAAAAAAAAAAAAAAAAAAACAAACCAAAACAAACTTGGGAGAGGACCGTATGTACTTGCTTCCATTTAAGTTTCATGAAATTATGTGCAATGGTTGCAGAGGACGGACGACAGACGATAGAGGACGGACGATGGATGGCGCGTTATGACAATAGCTCACTTGAGCTAAAAACATGAAAAAGGAAAATGTTAAGTGCTTTCAATTTTCCTTTTTTTTGTATTAAGTTTTAACGACTCGGCCTGCACACCGAAATCCCTATAATACAGTGATCCCTCGTTAGCCAACCAGAGCGCTCGTCGTTTATGTAAACAAAAGTTTCGATCGGTTTCTTTCGAAGTTTCTTTCGTAAATAAAAAGCTGTAGTCATAAAATTAATATCTAAAATGTTTTGTTTTAAAAGTAAAAATTATAAATTTTGTTATGTTAGACACATTTTGCAGCATTCTTATTGTGCATGACCAAATTCAATTGCCTAATGCAGCTATGTGATGTCGGTGGAAGTAGAGTAACCTCTCGACAATAAAGACGTCAACCGAGTTATAATTCATAAAAATTAAATGTCCATTGTTATCTCAAAACAAGAAATCACAATTCTGGTAGATTCAATCGAAAAATAGGCGATAACATAAGGGCATTAAAGGTACAGGATCCTTTTCTATCTTTTCGTCATCGCGACATTGCCTTGCTATGTAGCTAGGTTATAAAAATAAGAGCTAGAGTTCTGCAAAATATGTGTCTTACATAACATAATTTATAATGTTACATTGAAAACAAAACATATTAAACGTTGTTTTCACAACTACAGCTTTTCATTTACGAGTCGAGAGAAAGGGCAGGCTGCAGATCGAAACTTTTGTTTACGTTTGAGACGAGCGCTCTGATTGGCTAATCGCTGGATGATTGGATTATAGAGAAAGTAATTGAGTCAATTTTCCATTTTAACACTCTGCATGGTAATTCAAAAATGGAAAATGAAAAATTGAATCACACAGCAAACGGATTTTGAGTTGGAAAATTGAATTGTGGTTTTGTGCAGCCTACATGTATGACAGTCCATTTTCCATTAAGAAAAGAGCATAATATAAAATAGGACAATGGAAAATTGAAAGCCTTTTCTCTTTTGAATTTTATTCTATTTTATATTTTACAATGAAAAATGAAAAATTGAAATAAAGGAAAATTAAATTTTGTTTTCAAATGAAAAATGGAAAATTGAATCAATTGGTTCAATTTTCCATTTTTCATAAACGTGCTAATTTTGGTTTGACCTTTAACTTTTGTACCTCGTTATGTATGTACCAGAATAAAAATTAGCGCATTATTCATTATGACATAGGTACCTAGAATAATTTCCTGTTTTGCGTTTATTATTTTCATAACAAGTATTTGACGAAGTCTTATTTACGTATATGGAAATTATTAGACGGTCACCAGATATAGCACATGTACTTTTCACAGGTGTAACCGATGGATATGTTCGGAAAAGTTCATTCTGGCCTAAATTTCTAATTGCTTTCAAGTCCTGTTAATAATTACCATAATCTCGGCGCCGTTTGTCTAGTGGATAGGACTTCGGGCCAGTGACCGAAAGGTCATTGGTTCGAACCTCAATAGGACCATGGATCGGTCGACATGTACTCATCTATATGCTTTATACAAAAATTGTCCTTGTCTGTGTATTGTTTTTATGTTTGTGTTAATTAAATGTTAAACGTCTTAAAATTTAATGAAACATTAACCATATTGTTAAAAGAAAATGTTGAACGAACCGTTAGTTTTCCAAGCATTGCAAAACTTATCATTTTATCTGACATGTTTAAAAAAAAAAAAAAAAAAAAAAAAATAAATAAAAATCTACAGACAGCTTTTAATTCACTGATCCAATTTCATTGTTCCTTTATCCCGTTTTCTATGAAGAAGGCTTATAAGAAAGGGTCAAATATGTTTCAAAAATGTTTCATAGAAAGAAAAATACATTTTGGCTCAAGTCTATATGGATAATAAAAAAAATTGTGCGACGTCATCCCATTGTTCTTGTAGTCCAAAAGTTACCTGAGCAACCTGACATTAAATCTACCCATGAGATACTAGTATTTAGTTACTGTACAAACTGTTAAGTACAGTTCCGTGTAAGAATAAGGCAATTTGAGAAAATACCGATTCATGCAAAATAAAATCCCGTGGAAATGAGTATATAAAATACACATGCTAGGTCCACAATAACTGGAAAACAATTTCGTTTTTAGCTCACCTCGACGAAGTTGAGATGAGCTTATGCTATAACCCCGGCGTCCGCGTCCCCATCCCCGTCCCCTTCCGCGTCCGCGTCCGGTTAAAGTTTTTGGGGTAACTCAGTATCTGACAAAGTACTGATGCTACGGTAACCAAACTTGCACAAGTGATTCATCTTGGGATGCTGAGGTGAACCCATGCATCGGATGCAGCATCTGACCTACATTTTCCGGTTGAATGACTTTGTCAGTGTCTGGTTAAAGTTTTTGGGGTAGTTCAGTATCTGACAAAGTACTGATGCTACAGTAGCCAAACTTGCACAAATGATTCATCTTGGGATGCTGAGGTGAGCCCATGCATCGGATGCAGCATCTGACCTACATTTTCCGGTTGAATGACTCTGTCAATGTCTGGTTAAAGTTTTTGGGTAGTTCAGTATATGACAAAGTACTCATGCTACAGTAACCAAACTTGCACAAGTGATTCATCTTGGGATGCTGAGGTGAACCCATGCATCGGATGCAGCATCTGACCTACATTTTCCGGTTGAATGTCTTTGTCAGTGTCTGGTTAAAGTTTTTGGGGTAGTTCAGTATCTGACAAAGTACTGATGCTACAGTAACCAAACTTGAACAAGGGATTCATCTTGGGAGGCTGAGGTGAACCCATGCATCGGATGCAGCATCTGACCTACCTTTTTCGCTTGAGTGATTTTGCCTTATAAGGCCAATATTGAGCAAAGTATAAGTGCTACATGTACCAAACTTGCATATTGGATGTATCTTTGATCAAACTTTCATAAAAAGACCTTGAGCTACTCTTTCCACTTGAGTGATTTTGCCTTTAAAGGCCAATATTGAGCAAAGTAAAAGTGCTACATGTACCAAACTTGCATATTGGATGTATCTTTGATCAAACTTTCATAAAATGACCTTGACCTACTTTTTCCACTTGAGTGATTTTGCCTTTTAAAGGCCAATATTGAGCAAAGTATAAGTGCTACATGTACCAAACTTGCATATTGGATGTATCTTTGATCAAATTTTCATAAAATGACCTTGACCTACTTTTTCCACTTGAGTGATTTTGCCTTTAAAGGCCAATACTGAGCAAAGTATAAGTGCTAAATGTACCAAACTTGCATATTGGATGTATTTGTAAACGTCTTCAAATTCAATAGCATCATTTAAGAACAGATAAATTGGCAACGTGGACCAGACATGCACGTTTCGGGTACTTAACCCTCATCAGTGATCCTAAATCTAAACAATGTAATATGCCAAAAAAGTATGAAAGTTACCATGTCGAAAAAGTGTACCGAAAGACGTAGCAGGATGGGTGGGATATGATGCTACAGGACCCACTTTTTTGAAATTTCAAGAAATTTTTTTCTTTGATCAAACTTTCATAAAATGACCTTGACCTACTTTTTCGACTTGAGTGATTTTGCCTTTTAAAGGCCAATATTGAGCAAAGTATAAATGCTACATGTACCAAACTTGCATATTAGATGTATCTTTGATCAAACTTTCATGAAATGACCTTGACCTACTTTTTTTCCACTTGAGTGATTTTCTTAATATACATGTACTTAGAGATATGTTTAAATTGAACTTTGCTGCCATGAGGTGAGCTTCGTAATCTTTGATTACACAATGTTTTCACTATCTAGTTGCGAATTTGAGATACGAGCATTTCAATTTCAATGAATTATGAAAAATTTATTGTCTCTTGCAGAATGTCCAACTCGTCATATTTCCTGTGCATTCTATAGGAAAAAAATATCTTGAGTTTGCAACAGTGGATTTTTGTAGTAAAGTTGTTTTGCTACTTTCTTACAGTAATAGTAAAATTCGTGTTTTTTTTCATCATGAATCGACCCCTGAATTGTATATATAATTGTACTTAAAACGAAAGTAAAAGATAGCGATCTCCCAAATCCTTTTAAAATACTTACATATATAAATCATTTCATTATGAAAGTAATCCCTTCATTAGTCCATTTTCGTTTTTCCGGTTTTATTCGAAACATTCTTTTCCCCTCGTTTGTTATGTCTTCCACTCTTGACACAGTCATTTAAACTTTTAATATAATAGATGATACATAATCAATAGATGAATTGATTAACAGGATCAGGTCAACCAGGCTGACAAAAAGATCCTGTCATCTAATTCATCTAAAAATTATAAATGTGTATAATTGAAACATACTTTTTCTATATGCAAAGTTTCATAATTTTTTACCGTCAGTTTGAAGCTACGAAGGTACACATATACCCCTTGAAAGACCCCTTGAATGTGACGCTAAAATGAATAATACGAAAGTGTTCCAACTCTAAACCTTCTTGAAGAAAATTTCAAACCAATTTTCATGCACCAGACAATTGTCTCGAATATCAAATTCTCATCAGTGATGCTTCCAGCCAAATCGAAAATGGCAAGTGTCCGAAATGGCAAAAACTATATGATAATATGATGACAAATTGATGAAGGGCCAAAACAAAGCTTCTTTCAGGCGACAGAGCTGGAAAGAAGTAATTAATACACTTAACAAACATCAAGACACGGAAAAACGATTTTAACTGCTCCACCCTGCAACAAGAAATAAGACTTATATTAATAATACGGAAATGGTCCAACTCTATCCTTCTCGAAGAAAATTTCAAACCAATTTTCATTCACCAGACACGTGTTTCGAGTATTAAATTATCATCAGTGATGCTTCTATTCAAAGTTCTTTTCATAAGCCGCCCAAATTCATTTCACTAGCGCCATCTGGTTTTATTTTGAGAATTTAAATTAAAGAGAGTGCGCGGCTCTAAATTTCCTGTAGGGTCGATTCAGTAGCATATGCAAATACAATCTATGTTTAAAATAGCATTGGTGGGATGGTGACGATAAGATGCTTCGTTCATGCAAGTGTGTATTTTACCTTGTTATCATGTAGATTATGTCATACTTACACGACTCCAGCCATACCGCTCGACATTCAAGAAGTATAGGGACGTGTTACTTCCTATCAAAGGAATAGGAAAGATTTGGAATTGTGTCTCGATGTGTTATAAATATGGCCAATTTTTCAGAGATTTACTGAAAAACAAGCAGAGAAAATAACGGGAGACAATGGAAAAAAGGTACCGACATGAGCCCCAAAGAATTCCAACCAAATCAACGAAATGACGATTCGAAAGAGAATTAAAACGAGAATGGGTCTTCAGAAAGGGCTTAGAGGCGACCTCGATTACGTCATGAACGGCCTTTAGAAACGAAGGAAAATCAGGAAAAGTGTCCAGATGAAACTTAGATTTAAATTCAAAAAATGAAACAAAAGGGCGCTACTGGAGTATATTTGGCTGTGTCAAAAATCACTTCCGAATCTAATAAGTACCACCTCTAAGGATATACTATCCGAAACAAGCATCCGGTGCATTAAATTGAATTGAAATTTTCTTCAAGAAAGTAAAGAGATGAAACACTTCCGTAATATTTAATGGGCTCCACGTGAAGACAGTCCGAGGCAGAAACCCAGGAAGTGCCAGTTTCTAAGTGGAGGGAAAAGTAGAAAATTTAAAAGTCATGTTCGCCGTGGCCACTGGGGCAACACGAACATTGATATTACACTATTCAATAAGCTGAATGAAAAGAAAAGACCAGCGTTAAAAGAAAGTAAATCTGCGAAATGCGTTGTGGCAGTAAAATGAAGGTACTATGGAAAGATAACTCCTAAGCCAATCGTGGAGGTACGTGTACTACGTAATGCATAGGATAATCGTCGCAGTGATATCGGATGAAGGACTGCTGGGTGTGGACATCATGCATAATGGTCCATGGGGTCCAATCGATATTTTATTACCAAAAGGTACATTGAGGTTGGGACAGCGAGATGTTAAAGGGCATCAAGAAAGGATGCCACCAAAGTTGATAAAGGTCAAAGTCTTATCACAAGGAATACATATGTGAAATATCAAAGCCCTATTATGTACCATTCAAAAGTTATACCCAATGTTAAAGATTTTGCCATGGACAAACAGACAGACAAACAGACAAACAGACGGATAGGCCAAAAACTATATGCCCCCGAATCTTTTATTCCGGAGGCATAAAAATAAAACCAGACGGCGATACTGAAATACATTTGACTTTGTAGGCTAATCACTTCGGTATTTAATACGTACCAATAATGAGGATGAAGAAACGTGTCTGATGCATTTAAATTTGTTAATTTTCTTCAAGAAACAGTTGGAACATCTTCACTTTTGTCTCCTGCATGTGTTACGATTTCTGGAGAATGGCTGTATAGCCTACCAATGTATTCTGTTCGATTTCAAGGGATAGAAACGGTACTTTTTGATCCACGCAATGAAGGCGATTATGATGGAGCAGGCACCCTATTGTTGTGACCTGTGTGGATTAGGACAGGAAAGGACCTGCAAAATTATTCGAAGGGGCGCTTGGCGCAAATTAAGGCACGAGCTAAGCTGACAGCCAATGGACCAGCTTAAGGTATTCAATGGGCAATGAAGGGAATTATGCTAAAACATTGAAATTAGGTGTAATTATCATTTGATAGTTTTCTGTCATATGATATTATAAAGACTTCTGTACTAGAAATAAGAAATAGTTTAAAAGGGTTCATGTTTAAGAGTTATCTCCCCCTGATAAAAAATAAAGGAAAAAAATAATTGCAGAAAAAACAATTGGTGAACTTTTGATTTTTCAGCGGGATTTATTGAATGAGATAGAGAAGATCCTGATGACAATTTCAACAGCACTCACAATAGAGCACAAAATAAAGCATCGACGGACCCCTAGCAAACTAGAGGTATGATCAGGTGCCCGGGAGGAGTAAACAATCCCTGTTTGGCTAGCCGCACCCGCCGTCGATGTCCACTTACGAATATATTGTTTAGAAATTTTTGACAAATCAATATATGATGCACACTTATTCTGTTGAAAAATTTAAGACAAATTAAAATTTCTTTCTTATAGAAGAAGGGAGGGGATCTCCAAACAGACCCTGTTGCAGCACCAACAGGACACGCCCGATGCGAAAACACAAAGGCGAGCAAACTAAGAAACGAACAAAGGCATACCACATATAAACATCAAACACAACAGACTGCATATAAACCAACGAGACAAATGGGCAACCGGTGCCGACTTTGGACGGCCATTTGCCACACAAGTAGCAAATGGTATAGTTATCCAGGAGTACGTGCGCAAAACCCCTTAACTTTTTCGATTACCAAGAAGTCTCGAAGAACGTACAGTTATGGTGTAAATCAACCTCCTCACTGTTACATGACCACACACAAACAAGACCGCAAAACGCAGGGGCCCAAGCAACACAGATGAATATGTAAATGGATATAAAAGAGGGCATACGTAATGTAGCCCATGTTTTTCCGGCTGTAGCGAGCTATTGTATGTTATAACCCGAGAAGATAGAGTTCAATCGTTGCAGTACCCACAATAATACCCCAAATGCAGTCCGTGCTCTGCCTGCTGTAGCGAGTTCATGCATGTGATCACCCGTGGAGTCACCCGACTGACTCTCAGAGAGGACAGGTTGTCGGGATCCTGTCTTCTCTAAAGAGGTCATGGAGTCTGGGTCTGGAGTCACCAGAGTACAGTTCTAAAGAATGCACTGTTACAATTCTGTAGATTGGTAAAGAACCAAGCCAAGTGTCCGTCTGTCTGTTGTTAGCAGTGTCATAACCACGGTATAAAAGACATTTGATGATTCTAACACAATTTCGTTTTTTGTAATTCTCTCTACCTTTGATCCTTCTTATTTGTTTTTTATTATGTCACCAAAAATGCAGCTTGTGAAATACCCAAAGTAATATACAGTTGTTGAATGGGGTTGAGGTCAACAGCTAATTTGTTGGACCTGAGGATGAACTGTTGACCGAGGCCATAGCCAAGGTCAACAGTTCATCCAAGGGTCCAACAAATTAGCTGTTGACCGATACCCCTGTCAACAACTGTTTTGTTATACTTTTTACGATCTGAAAAATAATATTGAGACTCATTTCTCGGCTGTATAATCAGCGATCAGCGACAGATTGAGACTAATGGAGCATAATATTCTACCAGAATATTCTGTGAAGTTCGTATTGCATTCTTAATGTTTTTACCATCTCTGTCCTCCAATATTTTTGTTTTATCTTCCTCCGTCACTCTCACAAGCAGACATGATTAACTCGCTGCCGTTTTGAAACGATGCGCGATATAAACAGCTATTAGGGAAGATAACTCTTATATTTGATCCTTTCAAGGGGCCTCGCATGGGGAACGTTCTTTTTTTTCAAAAACAACTAATTACCGAAAATAATCAAATTTACATTATTCGGCGTCTTTAACTGGGGAAATAAATAAAATAACCGAAGTAAACAAGAAGCTTGTTGTCATAACAACACTAAAATATCTTGCCGATCAACAGTTCGTCACGTGACCGGTCCAACAGTCGATTTGAACAGTTCGTTTGGACCGGCTGTTTCTAACAGTCATTATGTTGGACTTTTTTCTTGTATAGACTATTAAGGGGAAAATATCTAAGGGTATAACAATGTATTCTGTTGCTCGTACGGATCCGAATTTCGATAGAATCTGACAATACTTTTTGTATTATTTCTAGAAAACCTTTACTAGTTTGAGAAAGCGAAAACCTTGACATTAAAGTGTCTTGGTGATTTGTAAAAAAAAAAAACAATGGTGGGCATACTGACAGAAAATAGTTAAAAGAAGGATGTACAGGCGGTGCTTCTGAAGAATATGAACACAATGACTGTTTTTGACCTGTTTGACCTGACAGGCAGGATGAGGGTACCGGAGACGGGAGACGGGAGACCACAATAGACAGACGTGTAACAGTGACGCCTAAGATGAAATAGGTTGTGGTAAAGAAATAGAGACTGTACTGGTATTGCTGTGATGGCTAGTGAATTGTAGTGAAATGTGTTATATAAGAAATGTTTATTTCAAAAATGTCCATCAAAATTGCTTTGAGAAAAATATTTTCACAGAAATTTGCAATATGATAATATTCAAAGTTGATGAAGTATTCATATGAATTTTAGTGGTATTTACTGATCTGTGAGATAAAGAAGATCCTGACGACAATCTCAGCAGCACTCACAATAGTGTACCAATTTCAGCATCGACGGAACCCGAGAAAGCTAGATGTGGGACCAGGTGCGCGGGAGGAGTATCCCCTGTGAAACACCTAGTTATTTTATGTGCATCCTATACTGCTTTTTGTCACACTGCAAATAAACTTCTAGGAATCTCATTGGTTGTTTAGCCGTAATTATGAGACTATGTTACCAGTCTGTAGCCGTAGATGTTTAATTTTGTGACGTCACGGATACCTTATCGTTTCTTTTACGTCATAGCAAGCATTTTCCACGTTTTTAAATTTCCTTTCGCTTCAGATCCGTTAATTCTATTTTTCTGCTAAAATGCATATGATCTTCATTCGTGGTTTATTCATTTTGAATAAACCATTCACAGGTACGATATTTTTAATGGTGAAGAAAATTGTACAATCCATCAACAAATTAAAATGTTTTACTGTTGATGCCATTTTGAAATGACAATTTGTCAGCGATTTGCAGTACTGGTATAACAAAAATGTTATTACGGTTCCAGACAGGTCATATGGTCTGATATACCTTGTCTGGACCACACATAAACGAACGAGACCAATGGGGAATCAGTGCCGATTTAGGACGGCAATCTGCCGGTAACAGATGATGTGGTTATCCAGATTACATGAAATAATCTCCTCATTTTAAGATGACCATACAAACAGACATAACGCAATTACCCAAAGCAACACAACGACACAAATGTCTCAATCTCCTGCATTCGTCTCTTATTCGCCTCAGTGTCATTATCGTACCACATTTGTGTCACATTCTTCTCTATTCTTATCACATTCGCCTCACTATCGTAGCGGCCGCGGACGCATAGCATATTCTTGTTGCATTTGCTATCGTGTACCTATCGCGCCAAGAAATACTTCATGAGAACAGACAAGAATGTGACACGATTGTTCATTTGCCTCTGATCGTAGCTCATTCTCTTCTTCATTCGTGGAAGCCCGGCTAACTTATTAGACAAATTTGTTGAAATGTGCATAAAGAGCACTGAAACTGTATAATAGAACATTAAACATATCATTATCAAATTCTTGAATAGTGATATTATCATTGAATAAATTATATTTCAAATTCGACGTACGGCAGGTGACGGTTAACTGCTCAACCGTTACAATATCAAAAGTTTCCAAGTTTCCCCTATTGCGCAATAATTTGTTAATCCTTCATTCTGCACAAAGACACCTTAGAGTATTTAGTTTAAATGAAGTTATTTCGTCAAAATACATTACACTAAAGTCATAGGAAAGTAGAGGTCTTTGGAATTAGAAAAGAAGCTACTGTTAATTTAAGATTGACGCTTATCATGTTAGATTTGTATTGTTTGTAAATTGATGTTATCACTCCTTAAAATGTTATACATTGACGTCAGCATGGTTGTGAAATTTCAAAAATGAGTATCCTTAGGCCTTTGTTTCAAATTTTATTAAAATGAAAAATCAAAACCTAAAATAAATTGAAATAAAGAATGTGAATTTTATTTAATTTTGTGAGTACAACAAACTTGACTATGGTTATGGCCTGCATATCAGCAGCATGTCATTATTGTCCGACCCACACCGCCATTTTAGTCAAATGTAGGACGTACATGTAAATTAAATGATGGACATCATAAATAGATTATTTGAAATATTTTATTAGTAAGCAGTATACCAAATAGAAAGTACCAATCTTGGTCCAGGAGTCAAACACGCTTAGAGTTTTTATGGGCCATTGTCCCCTTTCACCTTTAACTTAGATAAATTTATTGTAACCGGATTTTTATATCCCCCAGAAGATTTCAGTCCCGAATGAATAATCGATCTGGGGTTTTCCCAAGTTACAATTAACCCGGAAGAACGCGCTTAGCTTCTTCAAACAAACCTGTGATACACGTTTTAAGGTAAGGTTTTAAATTTGATCATGATTAATAAATACAAACAAACCATCAAACAAAACAATATTGCAAGTTTAAAACTTTCAAGGGGATAGATGAAGACTCTCTTCATAAAGAAAAGAAAACGAACTTGAATTTTGCGAGATTTAATACGAAACATACAATATTTCTTCGCTTTCCGCTATCCTTATCTCTACATTGGCTTCTTCAAACAATTTTCTTCAATTTTATCACATAATGTGTGAGAATGAATAGTTGTCATTGTCCAGAGAATTTAAAATCATAATTAAAGCTCTATTTCATCAGCTCTACTCTCTTATTCAATTAATGTAATTAAGATTGCGAAATTGATGAAAATGAATAATCGCCATGCATTTATGGTGTTCTTAATGATCATTGAGGCAATTAAAAGTCTTAAGAGGGGGAAAGCTGCAGGTTTAGATAGTTTACCAGCAGAATTTTTATAGAATGTTATGAATTTTTGCTTCCACAAATTGTTATGCTTTTTAATTACATTTTTGATAAACAAATTTATCCAGAGCCTTGGACGAGGAGTATTATTATACCTATTCCAAAAAAAAGGCAACTTATCTGATGTCAATAATTATAGAGGTATCACATTAGTAAATTGTTTTTCAAAAATTTTTAGTATTGTACTTCGAAACAGATTAGAAAATTTTGCAGAAGAAAATAATAAATTGTCTGACTTTCAATTTGGGTTCAGGAAAAAGAAAAGGACTATAGACTGTATACAGATACTGAATATGATTGTAAATGAACAGTTGGCAAAGAAAGCTAAATTATATACAGCTTTTGTAGATTTTAGAAAAGCGTTTGATTTGGTTAATAGAGATGCACTTGTTTATAAACTTTTTCAAGAGGGTTATAGCTCGAAATGTGTAAAAATGTTGAAGACTATATATCAGTCAGTCCAGTCATGCATTCGAACAATAGACGGCAAATCTGAATTTTTTGAGATTCAATCTGGAGTTAAACAAGGCGAGCCATTATCTAGTTTGTTATATTTAACTTTTATAGATGATTTAGAATCTTCATTGCGTATTGGAAATAATGATTTTTTCTTTAAAATTGATGAAATCTCAATATTCATGTTGTTATTTGCTGATGACACTGTTTTAATATCAAAAACACCAGAAGGTTTACAAAAACTACTAGATAAACTTCATTTTTACTGTCAGAAATGGGGAATCAAAGTAAACACTAGTAAAACCAAAATATGTATTTTTGAAAAAAGTAAATCTAGAGTTAGCCATGTATTCAAATATGAAGATGTATATTTAGATATAGTTGATAATTTTACATATTTAGGAGTAACTCTGAGCTATAATGGTAAAATGAAATTAGCAACTAAAACAATTACAGATCAAGCTTCTAAAGCTATATATGCACTGAAAGATGTTTTTAGAAGGTTAAGTTTCAATGTTTCTTCCAAACTTTCACTTTTTCACAAATTAATAACCCCAATTTCGATGTATGGTACTGAAATATGGGGTGTATATGATGCTTCATTAATTGAAAAATTGTCATTGAAATTTTACAGAGATATCTTACATGTCAGACCTGGCACACCCAATTGTGCAATATATGGAGAATTAGGGCAATATCCATTTGATGTTTTATGCAAAATACGTGCTTTGAAATACTGGTACTATGTCTTGTCTAATAGATCGTCTTTACTGTATAAGATGTATCAAAGAGAAAAAGACTTTGTTGATAGTAATAATACTAGAGAGTACAGAGATTGTTGGTCTTTTAGAATTAAGAAATTATTAAATGAAACAGGCTTTTCAGAGTTATGGATGTTAGAAAATGTTGAAACAAATAATTTTTCTATTGTAAAACAAAGAATTTTAGATATTTATGTACAAAACTGGAGAACCCAAATCAATTCATCACCACGCCTTACTTTCTATGCAAACATTAAAGAGAATTTCGAGTTTGAACCTTATCTTGATTATATTGATAACTACAAACATAGGTATCATCTTACTAGATTACGTTGTTCTGCACACAATTTAAGAATTGAATCTGGAAGACACCAAAATGTCAGTAGAGAAAATAGAATATGTAATGTATGTACACAAAGGCAAATAGAGAATGAGTATCACTTTATTTTAACTTGTCCATCCTATAGAGAATTAAGAATAAGACTGTTACCAAAATTTACACACTCCTGGCCAAATTTACAAAAGTTGCGCAAATTATTTAAGTCACAGAAACGAAAACATTGTATATCATCGTCAAATTGCATTTTTGTTGCAACCAAGAAAAGAAATGAAAATTAAAAAAATATATAGTGATTTCCTATCAGCTTTAATTTACATGTATTGAATTATGTTGTAATTTCAAATATATATATATATATATGTTAATTATGATACTTGTCATAAACTATCTGTTGCACCTCAATATATTACTTATGTATTAGTTGAGATTATGATCATGTATAACTCAAGATTAAGATTAAGAAATTGTCCATTTTTTTATGTTTATATAATTGTATTTGTTTGTGCTATGAGCATGTATGTGCTGAAGGCAATAAAGACTAAAGACTATAAAGACTATAATGTAAAAGATAAAATGATAGCCTTTTATTGTAAAAACATCTGAGCGCTTTTACATTATTATAATTTAATTATCCGAAAATTAATTGATATTAAATAAAATTCGTATTTTTAAAGTAAACTTCAGACTCTAGCTCGAATTGCGAAAAGGGGTAATTATGGGGTTTCTTTTCAACAGATCTATGTAAAACCAATTATGGTGTGAAGTTCCTGTATTCAATTGTTTCTAGCAATTTAACCTTTTAATTCTATTTCAAGATGTTTCACAAAAAACACATTTTGTTGCTTATAACCACATAACAAGAAAACGTAACATGTAGGTTACGTCATGGTACAATGCATGTGCAGGTATATCATGTTCATAACATACAATTCTGACGGAATTTTGAGAATTATTGACTTGAGAGATTTGTTTTGGATTCAATTGTGCGGCGACGCACACATATTAAGTGATATAGATTCATCTCCTGGTTAGTATGAAATTTTGTATTAGTTTAAAAATATTTAAACACATAGTTTGTAAAGGTGTGTATCTGTGTTGTTGTTGCAGATTCCACAAGGGATAATCATGTTTAGCATGCATAACGATCAGTGGAATTGCATTTATCAATTATAGTGTACATCTATTACTTCATTGAAATTTTTAGATATGCTACTGAATCGACCCTACAGGAAATTTGGAGCCGCACACTCTCTGTAAAGTAAATACACAAATTTAAATTTAAAAAATATATTTTTCATTTTCCTAAATTTATTTCTCGTTTTTCTAATTTTATTTCTCATTTTCCTAAATATATTTCGCATTTCCTCCTTTTTTATTTTTTCATATTTGGCACTAACGGGCTTCCGTACAAGAGGGCGCTACAGAAGTGAATTTAGGCGGCTCCTGCAAAATCACTTTGGCTGGAAGCATCACTGATGAGAATTTGATATTTGTAATACGTATCTGGTGCTTGAAAATTGGTTTGAAATTT